>CM046445.1:47498762-48045108 GCA_025506515.1 Flaveria trinervia
TGATGACTTCAAGAGAGCTTACAAGTCTAAAATGACTCCACAAACTTTACTAGAAAACAAAATGGTAAAGAAGGGGTTAATCTACAAGATGCTTGAAGAAATAAGAAGAAATGAGCCCGAGTTATTGCTTGAAGGCACTCATCCTGATGAGTTTGCATACAAGATAACAACTGTGGAGCTGAAAAATGAAAAGCATATTAAGTACTTATCTGAGTACTATGGGCCTGAGTACTTCTTTGAAAGTGGAGCGGAAGAACTCACAATGGAAGAACAAGTTGTTTTCCTTGAGGCCTATGTCAGAGAGTCTTACAGACTCATTATTGGGAAGTAGGTTTCATGGATGGGGTAATAGCTCTGTGTCCAATTCCCCTAGAGAGAGTTCCCATTCATCCTTTGCCAATCAAACCTTCTGAAAATCTCTTCCCTGGCCTGAGCTTATAATTGAAGAATTCTAAACTGATCCGGATTTTGTTTCTGCCAATAAGTGGGACCTCAATAATTTTAAAGGTTTTGGTTGCATTGGTTCAGGGGGAGTTTGTTGGACCAAAAGAACCAATGAGCTAGATCAAAAAACCCTTTAAGTCCCACAGACATCAAAACAACTGAAGTGATCTACATCTGCTGAAGACAAAGTCTGAAGACAAAGTCTGAAGACAACTGCTGAAGACAAAGTCTGAAGACAAAGTCTGAAGACAACTACTGAAGACAAAGTCTGAAGACAACTGCTGAAGACAAAGTTTGAAGACAAACTCTGAAGACAACTACTGAAGACAAAGTCTGAAGATCAAGTTCTCAGAAGTTGTCACAATAGCTGAAGTAGTTCTCTTTAGTAGTTGTGATGGTTTATATTTCAGTAGTTTGTAATCAGTAGTTTTATATTATGTAAAACATGTGAAGTTCTTATACTTCAGATGTTATAACTTCAGTAGTTATAATGTTAGTTTATACTTAGCTTCTAATGAAGGTATCCTTAGTTGTTGTGGACATCTTTAGTAGTTTAGTTTAATTTCAGTTGTTTGTATAAATCAGTTAGATGTCACTATCATGTGACGTCAGCTGATGTCACATTCCTTATAAAAGGAATGTTGACCTAATTTCCCTTGAGGGGAAGCGTGTGCATAAATGAAAACATTCTTTTTGCAGAAAACTCTCTCTCTATAATTGTTACTGTTTGATTGAATATTCATATTATTCTTGCTAGAATTTCGTCTAATTCGTGTGTTATTCTGCTGCAAATCCTAATCTAATTGATCAAACTAGATCTCGATCCCTTCATTCTTTCAACCATGTCAAATGGGTACCCATGATTGATCAGTTTCATAAACACAAATGACTCAGGCCTCTCTTCCATAATGTCTTTTGTTTTAAGAAGAACATCAATCTTTGATTCTTCTTGAGCTTTGTTAGATTCATCTTCAATCAGCTATCTCCATTCAGCATCACTCTCAACTTCATCTTCATCATGAGTTACTTGCCTTATGGTGACACATTCACGGAAGGAGTGTGTTCTGAAGTTGTATGCCCTGTCTTCTTGGGTGTGTCTTCAATGTTGATTGTTTGTATATTTGTTGAAACCAAATACTTCCTTTTTCTGGAGTATTGCATAAGTTCCTTTGAAGTTTCAGTAGGTTTCTTTATTTGCTCTGATTCAATAGCATATAACTTCATCTTCAGCTGATCAATCTCTCTTCTTTTCTTCTCAACAAAGTTGATTGATCATAAAGAGACTCATTCATTTGATCAACCTTCAGCCTTAGGTTTTTATTTTCAATATTCTCATTCATTGCTGAGTCTTTAAGTTCTTTAACCAGCTCATGCAATGCATCAATCACTTCATCATTTTCTTGAATATTCTCCCTCAATCTTTTTAGACTTGATTCTTGCTTCATCAGCTCATCATCTTTTACTTTCATCATTCCCTTTAACTCTTGAATTCTTTGCTTTCTATTGTTAGACTTCAGAACAAGCTTGTTGTATTCAGCAACCAGATAACTCTTGCTGACAGGGATATCAGTATCACTTAGATCATCTTCATTGTAGGCAATCACATTAACATAGTTTGCCTCTTCTTCTTCTTCCCGATGTTGAGAAGCAATCTCATCATCATTTACTTCTTCATGGGCTACGCTTGCTGAGCTTTAACTGGCCTCAATAGCTTGATCTTCCGGTTCTTGATGTGGTTGTTGTTGTTATCGATGGTTAGTGACCGAAGAGACTGGTTTAGTTTCATATGAGAGTACAGGGGATTCAGTTTTGGTTAACGACAGTTGAACTGTACTTGCTTGTGAGGCTAACTATGTCTCCCTAGTGTATATGCTCTCAGCGGATGAATTTTCTAGATTTTGAGGATGTTGAAAAAGTTGCATTTGAAGCTGATTTGGTGATTGCGGGTAAATTTGGAGAGATTGGTTGATTGTTTTGGCTGGCTGGGGATTGTGGTTGGGGTGTTTGTTGCTGATTTGGTGATAAAGGGTGAATTTGAGAGATAGGTTCTGTGTTTTGGCTGGCAGGTGAATTTGGTAGGGATGGTTGAGGTTGATGATGTATAGGTGATATATCTAGTGAGTGAGTGTCTTGAATAGAGTTGGTTGATGAAACCTCCTGTTGATCTTCCCACACAAGCTCTTGAGGAATGTTTGCATGAGCATCTACCACATGATCAAACATGGGCATGTCTCCTCCTTCATATTTCCCAGATATTTTATTCAGTACGGATCTGCCAAGGTGTGCTTGAACAAACACACCACCATCCATAGTAGTTCCAGGCAGATTAGCATTAATGATCAGTTGTAGAAACCTTGGAAACATATACATCTTGTTAGCCTTCTGTACTTTGATGTGATCACATAAGCCGTTGAAGATGTACTTTGAGTAATTGTAGGTTCTTCCCTCAAAAACACCAATATTCCTGAAGAGATATGCCTTGAAAACCTGTCAAGTCCAGATTTTCTGTTTGAGATGCACTTAAGATAAGTGTGGCAGAGAAATCTGTACGGCTTACAAAGTCTTCCTTCCTTGATTTCTCCATTCTTGAAATCACCATCATACCCCATTAGGAGAAAAACTTTCTCTATGTATTCATTTTCGAACACATCAGGATAACCACTTCTACATCTCCTAACTCAAGAACCCTTCTTATTGTCTGTTCATCGACTCTCAGTCTTCGATTCTTCACATCAGCCACAATAACTTGACCATCTTCCTCTGCTTGGGTGGAGTTTTAGAAATCAGTGATGTGCGATTGGTGAATCACAGGCTCTGCTAATACTGCATAGAACAACCTAGATCTTCTTAGATATCAGATAATATCTTGACACCCTTTTGAAACAGGGTCGTCTGGGTTTAAGAAAGCACACACATTGTGCTCCCTCGCAAATCAAATATCCATCTGTTCATAAGAAGAAGATTTCGTTAGAATCACATTATTGATATGAGAATACAATCAGCTGTGAGATTAAACAAGAATCAAACTGTTCATTCTTGAATATTACAACATGTTTTACCTTGAAAACAGCGGATTAAGAACACAGATATATGTTTGTTTAATGTTTTGATTTTGTAGAATTTAATGTTACAGAAGGGGGAAAAGTTTGTTGAGAGTGTGTTCTAGGTCTGAAAAAGTGAACTCAAAAAGTGATTAATGAATTTTGAAGTCAAACAACATCATTTATACTTTCAGACACATTAATTTTACCACATTAATGAAGTGGGACCCTCAACAAATTCTTCCGCAAATCATCTACGGATCCCATAAATCATCTGAGGATGTCTTAACGACATCTGCTGATGAAGTATAACTTTTATTTTCACAGATTATCAAACTATGAAATTAAATTATATTTGTTGATCTTAGCTCATCCGTAGATTACCAATGTACGGATAAACATTTAAATTTTCAACATTGTAGCTTCTGCTGATGCTTAAGATGGCACAAAGTAGAGAAATATTGTTGTATGGTCCAAGTCCATTGCTTAGAACCATTTATTGCTTTTGGACCTTGTTGACTTTGTATACCTGACAATTTAGCACAAGAAAGTTTAAAATGATTTTAAAGAAAATTTCATGTATCCAGGAGCTAAGATGGTGCTCAGATTCCAATTCCTTCAAATTGATCATGAAATAGACAAAGCTGCTGATTGATAAACTTAACTTCATGAATTCTACTCCCCCTAAATTTATGATTAATGATGACATTAAGCATTTATCATAAATTTCTAAGAAGAATAGAATGAGTGACATTTAACTGTATGATGATGCTCAGACATATATACACATATGATGGGATCATACTATAATACTAAGCCTCTTCCTGATGAGTTATTTTGTTGAATCGGTACCTGAACAAAGTTATGATTGCAAGTATATTGTCCACTTAAATCCATACAAGAGCTCATGTATCAACTAGGCATACTGTTTATCATGTTTTCATATTGATTTGGAAATAACTGTTATGGGCTTCACATTCAATTCACAAAGATTTGTCCTCTCTTTGCAAGTCAAATCATCATTTTTTCACACTTAAGTTATATGTTCTATCCTGAGATGCATTTGGCATCTCATTAATGCAATAAGGTAAAAGTTATAAATTAATATACAATTGATCACATAGGATTCTTTTGAGAGCTTAGATATGATCATCATCAGGTCACCGGGTCTTTACTCACGTAAAACAGAGGTGCCTTTAACCCAGGTCTTTGTTCACTCAAAACAGAGGGATGATGAGGATCATGATGTTTTCACCTTTTGTAATTGATATTCAGTATGGTGATCATACACCCAGGTCTTTGTTCACAAAAAAGAGAGGGAGTATGATTTGCAAAGATAGATATTATAAAGTGTTGGTAGATAGTGTGTTTAGATGAGTGATTTGGTCACATCAGAATAAGACTCACTTTGTATTCTAAAAATGAAGTTTCCCACAAACAATCACTTAGCATTACGTTTGGCATGCACTCAGTGTAGTTTCCACTCAAGATGAATCTACTCACATTTGAAGAAACTTGCTTAAATTTATTGTTATTTATGAATTTAGGAATAAGCAAAGATATAGTGTACTATCATTTCCCAAGCATATGTCATGCTGAAGCATCATTACACACAATATTTTGTTTGTTCAAATTTATTAATCTAAGTTAATCATGCCTAGAGACTCAATTAGAAAATTACATCTGACTGAATCAAAGGCTTTAGTGAATAAATCAGTAAGCTGATTTGTTGTATCCACTTTGACTAATTTAATCAAACCTTTTTCTGAGCAATCTCTCAAAAATGATATCATATCTCAATATGTTTTGTTTTACTATGTTGCAAGGATTAGCAGTTATAAACATAGCAGCAAAAATGTCTCTGTAAATTGAAGTTTGAAGGAAGTTGTAACCATAGTCAAGAAATTGGTTTTGCAACCAATGGACTTGAGAGTAACTAGCTGAAGCAGCTATGTACCTAGCCTCAGCTGTGGATACAGATACATTGGTTTGTTTCTTGCACCGCCATGATACTAGCCTTGGTTCAATGAATTGACATCCACTAGTTGTTGGTTTTCAGTTACTGTTACATCCACCATAGTCACTGTCTGAGAATGAGTAGAGTGTAAAGTCACCATCCTTTGGATACCAAAGACCAAGTCCTGGTTTTCCTTTGAGGTATCTGAAAATCCTTTTTACAGCATTCAGATGAGACTCCCTTGGATTAGATTGGTACCTAGCGCACACACACACACCAAACATAATGCCAGGTCTACTGGCAGTTAGATACATATGTGAACCTATCATTGATCTATATCATTTTTTATCAATAGATTTTCCTGAAGGATCAGGAACAATCTTGTCAATTGTTGATGCTGGTGTTTTTCATGAGGATACTTCAACAAGATTGTATTTCTTCAAAATATGATGTATGTATTTTTCTTGATTGATGAATATCCCATCTGGTTTTTGATGAACTTGAAGACCAAAAAGAAGGTCAATTCGCCCATTGAACTCATCTGAAATTCAGATCTCATCAGTTCTTCAAAATTTACACACAATCTCTTATTAGTTGAGCCAAATATAATGTCATCAACATATATTTGAACAACTAAGAGATCTTGATGTTGTTGTTTAAGAAAGATTATCCAATCAATGGTTCCTCTTTTGTAGCCATGATTGAGCAAGAAATATGATAGTGTTTCATACCACTTTCTTGGTGCTTGATGAAGACCATACAAGGCTTTATCTAGCTTGTATATCCTATAAGGATAATGAGGATCTTCAAAACCGAGGGGTTGTGACACATAAACTTCATCATCAATCTTCCCATATAGGAATGCACACTTGACATCCATCTGATTCATAGTGAACTTCTTATATGATGCATAAGCTAGAAACACTCTTATGGCCTCAATTGTTGCAACTGGTGCAAAAACTTCATCATAGTCTATTCCTTCTTCTTGTGCGTATCCTTGTGCAATCAAGCTTGATTTGTTTCTTACAGTAATCCCTTTATCATCCAGTTTGTTTTTGTATAGCCACCTTGTTCCAATAGGATGTTAACCTTCAGGCAAATCAACTAGACACCATACCTTTTGCTTTCTAAATTGTTGAAGCTCTTCTTGCATAGCTTCAATCCAACTATTGTCTTTTAAAGCAGCAGTGATGTTTGGAGGGACCATTTGAGAAAGAAAACAACTGAAGAGATAGAGGTTGGCATTACCACTTTGGCTCCTTGTAGTTCTCTTTGTAAGATCTCCAATGATGTTGTTGAGTGGATGAGTCTTATGGATTCTCATTGATGGAGTTGATTCAACTGGCATAGATGATTCTAGGTTAGTCCTTTCCATTGCCTCAGACTGATCCAACCCAGGTTGAGAGTTTAGAAAATAGTCAAAATGTTCAACATGAGGTGAAGGATCATGAGTGTCTTCTGTATGGGTTGTAGAAGCATCTCTAGAATCGGTTTGCTCTTCCATAGGAACTTCTCCGGAATCATTTTGCTCTTCCGTAGGAGTTACAGGAACTTCTCCAGATGTTAAGTGAGGACATGAAACATTTCCAATGTTTGTTGTATTCACTTGAGAGCATGGATCTGTTGAAGGGACAACATTCACATCTCTGGATGCACCATGTTCATTTCCACATGTAGTGTCTGCAGTTGCTGCTGATGTGTTTCCACCCAAGGATGTGTGTATCCTTAGAGGTTTAGTAGATAATTTTACTTTAGTCATATGAGGTGGAACAAATGGATAACATACTTCATGAGATCCTGCAGTGTTCAAATGATCATAGTTAAATGATTTAGTTAGAGCATCTATGTCAAACAACCATGATGAACCTTTAACTGACTTAGTAAATACATATTCATCAAAGGATACATTAGGAGTTTCTTCCATATTGTTATGTTGTGGAATATAAATCCTATAAGATTTAGATGTTAAAGAGTATCCAACAAAGAAACCATCATATGCTTTTTCTGAAAAATTTCCCAATGACTCTTTTATGTTTAAAACAGATACATGACATCCAAAGACTTTAAGATATGCTATGTATGGTTTTCTTTTAAACAAGAGCTCAGAAGGAGTTTTGTTATGTTCTTTGACAATTAATGTTCTGTTTTGAACATTGCATGCAGTATTCACAGCCTCAGCTCCAAATGTGATAGGCAATTGTGAATCAGCTAGCATTGTTCTGGCTACTTCAATGAGAGTTCTATTTCTTCTTTCAGCAACTCTATTTAGTTATGGAGTTCTTGGTGCATTGAATTTCCTTGCAATACCTTTGCTCTTGCAAAAGGAATCTAGTTCAAATTTGACAAATTCAGTACCATTGTCACTCCAAAGAATTTTAACTTTTGTATCAAGTTGATTCTCAATCTTGATCACAAAGTCCATTAATTTTTTGATGTTTCACTTTTTTTTTTAAGAAAAAGACCCATATGAATCTTGTAAAATCATCAACTATCACTAAACAATATTGCCTTTTTCCAATGCTCAACATATTGGTAGGACCAAACAGATCCATGTGAAGCAATTTGAGTGGTGTAGTATTAGTATTGATAATTTTGGATTTATGTGACACTCTATATTGTTTTCCTTTGTAACAAGAAGAACAATGAGTTGAGCAATGAAACTCTTTGTTTGGCAATCCAATGACCAGGTCATTTTTCACCAACTGGTTCATGTTCTTCATGTTAGAATGGACAAGCCTTCTATGCCATAGTTGAGATACATCTTCTGATAACTTAGATAAAAGGCATGTTTCATGTTTTGTGAGTGATGTGTTGTTCATATCCAATACATAAGTGTTTCCTTTTCTTGCTACTTTGAGGAGGACCTATTCTTCTGGAACAATGAATCTGGGCTTAAGAATGTAACAATTAGTATTATCAAACAATGTGGTATAATTTTGATCACAATTTTGAGACACACTTAGTAGATTATACTATAAATTTTCACAATAATTTACTTTCACAAATTTGAGCACACCATTTGTTATCATTCCTTCACCAACAATTTTACCTCCCTATATATCCCCACCAAATGTCACATAAGAAGCAATTTTATGTTTGAAATCATGGAGAAGTGAACAGTTTCCTGTCATAAGCCTGGAACAACCACTGTCAACATACCACTTGTTGTCAGCTCTCCAATATTGTTTCTGCATTCATAAATAAATAAGTTAGAATTGACAACCCAAGTCTTAATGATCTTGGGTTTGTCAACGGTGTCTATAATAGTTACTCCTTCATGAACAAGTCTTGAAGTTTCAGTTTTAGTTTTGGTTGATTCATTCTGAGTTATTTCGGATGAGGATGATTCTACTGAATGGGATGTTGATGAACTAGGTTCTTGTTTCCCAATTTCTTCTTGATTCAACTTAATATTGTTCATTTGGGACTTTGGTTTTGATGATGAAACTTTATGATTAAATGTCTCACAATATTTTGTTTTTGAATGAGGTATATGATTTCCCTTTTCAAATATATCAAAGAATGCATCATCATCCTTTGTTTAATTATCAATCAAATCTACCCATTTGTGAGGTGTTTTTGACTGCTGAAAAGTTGGTCTTTTCTTCAATGGATGAGCACTTGATGATGTTTTGTCCTTTGATTTTGACTTTGATTTTAGTTTATACTTTTTCAGTTTTGAACCCTTTTCACAATCAGTAGATTGAGTATTTGATTCAGACTTATCTAATTCTTTCTTCTTTGTGCCTTTTGTCTTGTTCTTTTTGTTGAAATAACATTCCTGAGTGGAATGGTTATTTTTGTTGCAGATGGCACAATGTTTGTTGAAGTAGCAATTAGCAGTAATGTGATTGTTCATATTGCAAATAGAGCAGTAGCTACCGAAGTAACAATCTTCAGTATTGTGATTTTTCATGTCACACCATTTGCAATACTTTTCATCTGATTCTTTCTCAAAATCATTCTTATGGTTTGCTAACTTTTGATGTTGTTCTTTCTTCTTCAGCTTTGAATGGTCTTCTTCTTTTTCAACTTTATTGTTTTCTTTTGATTGATTGTTGCTAAATTCCTCTTCCGTAGATCATCTACTGAAACATCATTAACTTCTACTGAAGTTTTCTTTTTCCGTAGATCTAGTACAGGAAAGAGGTTCTTCTTCCATTGATGATCTGCTGATGCCTTTTTCTTTCCTTTTTCCATGGATTTCTCTCTTTCCTCAGTAGAAGCAGATTTCTCATTTATTTATTGGAGGAGGTTTGTTGCTGATTTAGTTCTTGAAGACCTTCATTCAACTGAGCTATTCTCTTGTAAATGGTTTTCAGCATGTTTATTTGTTTAAGAGGGTATGGCAACTTTGTTTCTTCAAGCATTTTTGGAATATTTGTTTCAAACACAACATTCTTACCCTTATTTAAAAAATCAGCATCATGTTCATCAGAATCATCCAAGTCATCCCACTCATCTAAGTTGAATTCTAAATTAATTGATTAATCTTTTCTGATTCAAAAGACTCAGTTTCATTCACCTTATTATCAACGTTTTGTTGATTTGAGCTAGTTCCTATATTGGTGCTAGGCACAAAATGTTTTTATAGATTATTTGTCATTGATTCAGGCAAAGAAACATAGTTATTATTCACTGGAGGTGCCACAACAATGTATCCCAACCCAGACCTTTTCTTTGATTCAATATGAGAATTTAGTAATTTCTCATATTGCTGAGATGAGAGCTGATACTTCTGAATTTCACTTCAGTTGATGCATGATCAGCCATGGATTTGGTTAAGGAAGTGGTCAGATGCTCAACTTGTGCTTTGAAGCTGTGATTTTCAGAAACAATTTTGTCTAAATCCTTTTGTAAAGAGTTAATTTTAATTTGATATAGTTTGTGTTCTCTTACATGAGATTCATTCAAAATCATTGTTTCTTTAACTTTATCAGCTAATTCTTGAGCATGGACTCTATATCTTTCTACTTCCTTAACACATAATGATGAACATAACCTGTCTCTTACCTCACTTGCCATGGGTGGAACCTTGTTTTCCATGTGAGCCATTAGAGCTTGATTTTCTTCTAAGACTTCCTTCTCATACACACTCTAGTCATAGGTTCCATCTTGAAGAATGATCAGCCCAGAGTCTTTAGAGTTGCTAGTTTCTGCTGGTGAATTGGTGGCTAGTGGGGATGAGTTGGTTAGTTGTGGCTATCTAAAACATCTTTCAGTTGATGAGGGTTGTTTGGCCTAATGATTCTGATGTTGGGTTATGTCTGAATTTTGTTGATTGCATTCTCTAGAATAAGGGACTAACTACACTGATGTCTTTGCTCCTTTAGCAAGACTGGATATTGTTAGGATATTCTTGGCATTTGCTTCATCCAAGAACTTCAAGGTCTATCAACTTGATGTCAAGTGTGCTTTTCTATATGGAGTGATTTATGAGAGGTGTATGTCAAGCAACCACCTGGTTTTGCAGATTCCGATCATCCTGATTATGTCTGCAGGCTTGACAAAGCTCTTTATAGGTTGCATCAGTCACCCAGGAATTGTGTAGAGATTAATGAAGAGACTGATGCAACCTAAACATCTTAAGTCTTTCCTGCATGCTGCACAAGTGCATTAAAGAAGAAGCTTAGGAAGTTTCACACATGAAACAAAAAATCACTCTAAGTGTGAAATCTTCTGAAGCCAAGACCAATATCTTCCGAAGCCAAACATGAAGTCTTCCAAAGCCTCAGAGACAAAGTCTTCCGAAGCTTCAACTCATAAAGACATATTTCTTCTGAAGACTTTTAGTAACATGCTTTATCTGATGTAGTTTTCCATAAAGCTAGACACCTTTCCGCTGCACCTCTGCAAGTCATCAACGTACATGAGTTGGTGAAAAGGTCCATGCTTTTGGTAACTGTACATTGAGGTCTTGAGTCTGTAACTTTCTAGTTTATGTACTTTTTCCTTTTTGTAATAGATAAGGATATGAGCTATGGCATGTCATAGTCACAAGTCAAAAGGCAATCTGCCTTTTGACTCTACAATTGATTTTGTTTGTGTCTAGTCAATTGTATCCAGCTGGCTTTCAAGGTATAGCCGGCTGTATAATGTAGTATAAGTATCTCATGTTCTTGTATCTTTCTAATATGCTTTTGTAACACTTGTAATAGAACATAGAGAAGGCAATTGCATTCTTGAAAACCAAATACTTATGTTCTTTGTGTTCTGTCTCTTGCATTACTTGTGTTCTTAGTATCTTGTCTTGGTTAATCCAATTTACTATTTGATTAAAGTTTAGTTAATCTCTTCTTTGTGTTGTTGTGTTGTACTATAACCCTTCAACGATCCTGCATTTGGTATCAGAGCATTTCAGGCTCTTGATATAAGATCTCACCATCTTAAGATCCCTCACACACACAAATAATAAACTTTTCAAATGGCAACCATTTCCAGAATTGACATGGAAACTGGAACCATGAACATGTCCCCACTGATCACTCTGGATGAGTTTGATACCTGGTGTTATGAATGGAAGGTTTCATCAGGTCTTTTGATTCAAGAATGTGGGAGTCTATTGGGAATGAACCTTTCATACCCAGCACCCCTTCTGCTACTGGTGTTGGTATGATCCCCAAAGATGTGGCTAACTACTCTGATGAAGATAGGAAGAGAGTAGAGATTGATAGAAAAGCCATGACAGCTCTTCAAACTACCCTTCCAAACTCTGTATACAGAGGTTTCAAGAAGTGCAAAATAGCCAAACAGTTGTGGGATGCACTGAAACTGATGTATGAGGGTTCTTCTGAAGCCAAGGAGAACAAGAAGCATCTCCTGAAGTAGCAGTTTGACAACTTCACCTTCAAAACAGGTGAAACCATGACTCAGTAGTACTTCAGGTATGTTGAGATTGTGGATACCCTAGTGGATGGAGGAGTTTCTCTTGATAACAGAGACATTGTAAGGAAGTTCATGTCCTCACTTCCTAGGCAATGGACACACTACTGTGTGGTGATCAAGAGAACTAAAAATCTCAAAACTCTTACTCTAACAGAGTTATATGGGATTCTTAGTGGCTACCAGATAGAGATGAACATCCAAGGTTCATCTGGCAACTCCAACAATCAAATGGGTTCAGCCCTATATTTGGTTGAAAGGGATAGCATAGAACCCAAACATCATCTCATATGCTACCCTGACAACACACCCAAGGGTCCTTTCATCACCTTTCTAGAGACACCAAGGGAGAACTACACTCAAGGAAGCCCATTCCAAGAGACAAGCTCTTCTCAAGCTTTTGTGTCTTCTGATGAAAGTTGTGGGAAATCTCTTTTCACTCTTGAAGACCTGGACTGTATCCATCGAGATGATCTAGAATACATGGAAATAGTCCAGCAGATGGCTCTTATCACTCATAGAGCCAAGAACTTCTACAAGAGGATTGGAAGGAAGTTTCCAAGCAATGCAACTAGTGGAAAGTTTGGATTGGACAAAGGCAAAGACAAGTGTTAGAACTGTAACTTGATGGGCCATTTTGCCTGAGAGTGTAAGGCGCCTAGAACAAATGGTGGCCAAACACAATCCAGACCAAACTACACTGACAAAGCTCACCAGAATATGAAGTCAAAACAGCAGACCGTTGTTGCTGTTGAAGAAGGAGGCTTTGACTAGAGCTTTTAGGCGGAAGATGCTTCTCCAAACCAAGCACTAATGGCAGATCATGATGAAGCCAAGGTATTGGAACATCTCTGTACTCCTGAATGCATTACTAAAGTTAACAGATACAGGTCCTACAACTTGGAAATAAGATCTGATCTTGAGTCCTTAAACATTTTAAAATCTGATTTTAGAAAGTTTGAAAATGATTATAAGCTGAAAATAGAGGACTTAGAGAAAACCACTTCAGTTCTAAAACATGAACACATAGATTTTAGGACTCAAATCAAAGATCTCATAACTAAGTTAACTGAGTGTCGGGTTGAGCTTGTGATGAGCAAAGCCAGGGCAGAAAAGAGTGTTCTTGAAAAAGAGACCTTCACAAACATGATATCCTCATCCGTGCACAACAAAGTGTGCTATCAAAACAGGCAGGGACTAGGATCCAATGAGATAGCTCCTCCACACATAATCTTGTCAGTAAGATCTCCTAGGTGTGGAACTTGTGAAGATGAGCTTCCTCACATAGATCCTATGAGTGAAGAGGATGAAGAAGAGATAGTGAAGAATCCCTCTGAGAAGAGTGAAGTGGAGGATTCCAAGAAGGGCCACTATCCTTCTCGAGAGAAAGTGAAGACTGTGATGACCAAGTCCATGAGAAAGAACTTGATCAGAAAGAACAAAAGAAAGGCAAGGAAGGCTCAAGAGATCAAGGCTACTTTTGACTCTAAGTAGAAACAAGTTTTTATCTCTACAGGTTTAAAGTGGTAGGGACTGAAGACATCAACCAAAACTCTTCTACTAAGAGTTATGGTTCTTGTTCAACTCATCTCAGTAGCAGGAAAAAGACTGATTTGTTGTGTACCATTGCTGCACAGCCTGGACCATCAAACTCCAAGCACAGTCCTCAGCCCAAGAGGATTGTCTCAGCATCTGCAAAGATGAAGGTGGAGAAGGGATGTAATCAAAGATAGTCCTATTCCAAGGAAAAGGCTCTTGTGAATAAGAGGGTAAATTGTGTCATGTGTGAAAGTACCACTCACATTGCCAAGGATTGTCCCTTCAATCCTAAAGGTACTATACATATGACCAAAACAAAGACTTCAAAGAGTTTTAAGAAGATTCAAGCTTCGGAAGGAAAACTGTTTCGTTCGGAAGCTCAAAATCTAACAAGAAGGGAAGTGGAAAATTCCCTTCGGAAGAAAATTTGGTCTCCGAAGAAAGGAGTTCTTTCGAAGCACTGAAGTCTGTTGCAGTGTCTGCAGAATCTTCCGAAGGTTCTATCATCAAAACTTTCAAAGTTCCAAAAGCTTCCAAATTTTTGAAGGTCAAGTCCAAGACTCCAAAGGTGGTGTGGATGTCTAAGAAAGACCAAGTGACTGAGATTCTCCATCAACAATAGCTCAAGATCCTCTTAGTACAACCATAGGATCTATTACTGTTGAATTACTTCTGCAAATGAGCCCAAGACAAGCAAGGCTTGGGTTTCAAAATGTAACTAATCATTTTCTTTGTGCAAGGACAGCTGATGATAGACAAAAATGTCTGGATCATAGACAGTGGCTGTTCCAGGCACATGACAGACAATAGGTCACTACTCCAGAACTTTGAAAGGATTGATGGAGGACTAGTTGCTTTTGGAGGAAATGAAGGTGGTTACATTTCTAGAAGGGGCAAGGTCATAAATGGTAAGCTTAGCATAGAAAGGTAAACTTTGTTAAGGAGCTTGGATACAATCTTCTGAGTGTATCTCAATTTTGTGATTAGAGTCATAACATGCTCTTTATTGAGCATGAGTGCATTGTTATTAAGCCTGGTGAGGTCATTCGTCATGAGCATATCCTGCTTAGAGCCCCCAGAAAGGAAACATGTACAAGATGGATATGCAAGAAACCTCTCCCTCTGGAGAAGTTTCATGCTTTCTGTCTAAAGCAAATGTGATGAATCTTTCCTATGGCATAAAAGAATGTGCTATGTAAACTTTAAGAACATGAATAAGTTAATTAAGCATGACTTTGTAACTGGAATGCCAAAGAAAGAGTTTACAAGTGATGACCACTGTGTTGCATGCCTAAAAGGGAAGCAACATAAGGTATCTCACAAGCCAAAGGAAAAGAACTCCATCACTACACCCCTACACTTATTACATATGGATCTATTTGGCCCCACCAGTGTAATGAGTTTAGGAAGGACCTTATACTGTCTAGTGATCACAGATGACTTTACAAGATTCACTTGGGTTTTCTTCCTTAGAACTAAGGATGAGACTCCTGAGATTCTGAAGAATTTGTTGGATCCTGTATGCCCAAGACACATAGAACATTGATGTGGTTAGTACATCATGATCCAAGTCGGGTCATACCCAATAACAAGCTTAGCAAACACCAATAAATATTTGATTGATGATATGATCGTGCAATTAAATATATGCACTTAATTAGAAATAGGTTTTCTAATTTAAAGATATGAGAGATAGAACAAATTATATGGATAATTTGTTCATGAATTATTATTATTTACATTGTTATTTAAATGGTTAAATAACAACAAATAATATGTGTACTTACGTTATATAATCAAAAGGGTTTTATTATATAACATGTTAACATCTTATGTGTTAGTTGTTTTAATTATTTTAGATTTTATGAGTTATGTAATCAAAAGGTTAATTATATATCTTATCAATTAACTAATCACATTATAATGTATACTTATATTATTTAACTAAAAGGCTTAGTTATATAACTTGTACACACCTTTTTAAATATGTAACATGACCTCACCACTTCTAATGTGTTACAAAGTAATTCAAATGGGAGGGAATGTGGTTTTGAATCCAAATTTTCGGCCCTTTTAGGTTGTATGGCCTTCCCCATTTGTCTTGAAAAAGGTACACTCATTATGATAGTGGTTGGGTGCAAGTCTCAACATCCTATCTCTCTCTCATTTACACAAATAAACTTCTAGAGAAAACTCCATATGCTCTCTATTTTCATAGCTGAAGGTGTTTTAGAACTCCTTTTGGTCGTTTCTTGGGTCCTCTCATGACTCAAGTTATGCTCCTTGATTTGTGCAAGAAAGGAAAAGGATTTCCTCTCTTCTCCAAAGTTCTCACGGCTGAAAATGGTTTTTAGTAGGCCTTTAGGCGTTTTTGGTGCTTGAAATCCTAGCAACCATGATGTTTGCTTAGAGGCTTGTGGGTATGGACACTTGAGGACTTCTACCCTTGAAGTGTTGGCCCTTTTCAGACTCATTTCTGCCTTCTCTTTGGTCGTTTTTGACAGCATCCAGAAAGGTAGTATTATGGTATGATAAGTCATGTTTTTGGGTGTTCTTGTTCATATTGTATGCTTGCTTTTCACATAATAAAGATCCTTTTGTCTATGGGTTTGTTGGTTTCAACATGATAATGGTAATTTTTAGAAACTTAACATGTTTAAAGTAGTATATTCTGCTGCGTTTCATATGTTTAAATGGTTAAACACTTGTAAATGGTCCAACAAACCCCTTCAGAATTTCATCTTAAAGATTGAGAATGAGTCTGATCATAAGATGTGATCAAGGAACTGAATTTAAGAACCAAATCCTTGATACATTTTGTAATAAAAAGGGTATTACAAGACAATTTAGTGCTCCCAGGACTCCTCAGCAAAATGGTGTTGCTGAGAGGAGAAACAGGACACTGATTGAAGCTGCAAGAACTATGTTGTCTGACTCTAAGCTGCCCATCACTTCTGGGCAGAGGCAGTCAACACTACCTGCTATGTGCAGAACAGAGTTTTAATGGTTAAGACTCATGGCAAGACTCCTTATGAACTTTGGCACAAGAGGAAACCTTTCATAGGTTTTCTCAGGTCATTTGGATGTCCTTGCACCACCTTGTATACCAAAGATCAAATTGCCAAGTTTGTGAGAAATCAGATGATGGACACTTTATTGGATACTCTTCCCAAGCTAAGGCTTATAGAGTATACAATCTTAGAACTAGAATTGTTGAGGAGTAAGCCAATGTGACTTTCAATGAACACACACCCTGTGTTGCTGGTTCTGGTCCGGATTGGTTATTTGATCTTATTTGGTTACCAACCGTGTTAACAAATCTTGTGAGAATGTTTCAGGATCTGCAGACAATTTAAATACAGGTGATCCGGTTCCAAGATTTGAGCTAGGAAGATCTTCAAGTCATATATCTTCAGCTCCAGTTGGAACCACTTCTGCAAATGAGGTTTTATCAGCACAACAATGACAAACTTAGTTGATACAATTGGTATGCCTTCAAATTCTAGCTCAGAGGCTCCACAACTAGATAAGAACACCTCAATTGTGGAAGACAACAATGGTGGTGGTGACAGTGACCAAGAATTTCTTGATGCCACTAACCACACCATAGATGAGCACATCAATGATGTCACACACTGCTTGGATCAAGTTTCACTTGAAAAGTGTACTTATATGGTGGGAGAAACATCTTTGCCAGATCTAAATTTCTCAAATTTAGATCTTCTCAACAACTTGTTGTGATCCCTCAGCTTAGGATCCACAAGTTTCATCCTACCACAAACATCATTGGAGATGTTGTCTTAGGGGTAAAAACAAGAGGACAAACCCATGAAGCAAATGTTTGTCTTCACACTTGTTTTCTATCCCAGATAGAGCCAAAGAAAGTTGATGAAGTTCTAAAGGATGGAAGTTGGGTTGAAGCTCTGCAACAAGAGCTACTTCAATTCAAAAGGCTGAAAGTTTGGATCCTCTGTCCTCTTCCTTTTGGGAAGACTACCATTGGAACCAAATGGGTGTTTAGGAACAAGAAGGACGATAGAGGCATCATCATCAAGAACAAAGCTAGACTGGTTGTTAAAGGATACACACAAGAAGAAGGGATTGACTACACTGATGTCTTTGCTCCAGTGGCAAGATTAGAAGCTGTTAGGATATTCCTGGCATTTGCTGCATCCAAGAACTTCAAGGTCTTTCACTTGATGTGAAGTGTGTCTTTTTATATGGAGTGATAGATGAAGACATTTATGTCAAACAGTCACCTGGTTTTGTAGATCCTGATCACCCTGATTATGTCTGGACACTTGACAAAGCTCTCTATGGGCTACATCAGGCACCCAGGAAATGGTATGAGACACTGTCTGAGTATCTCTGTAAACATGGATATAGGAGAGGTACTATAGATGGAACTCTCTTCATCAAAGGACAAGGAAAAGACATACTGCTAGTTCAAGTATATGTGGATGACATCATCTTTGGTTCAACTAATATAAAGCTCTGCAAAGACTTTGAGAAACTGATGAAAGATAGATTTGAAATGAGTGCCATGGGGGAACTCAATTTCTTTCTGGGAATTCAAGTGAAGCAAGTTGAAGATGGCATCTTCATATGTCAGTCAAAGTATGTTCAGGACATACTCAAGAGGTTCAATATGACTGACTGTAAGATTGCTAAGATACCCATAGCCAGAAACCACTCCCTTGGTCCTGATCTTGAGGGGGAGTGTGTAGATGAGAACTTATACAGGGCTATGATTGGGTCTCTTATGTATCTTACTACTAGTAGGCTTGATATCATGTTTCCTACATGAATTTGTGCAAGATATCAAGCCAACCCTAAGATGTCTCACCTTATCACTGTCAAGAGGATTCTAAGATCCTCAAAGGTGCATCAACATTGGCCTATGGTATCCCAAGAATTCTGATTTCAATCTATATTCCTATATAGATAGTGATTATGGTGGTTGCAATATGACTGCAAAGTCTACATCTGGGGGATGTCAATTTCTTGGTGGAAGGGTTGTCTCATGGCAATGCAAGAAACAATCTTGTGTCTCTGCATCAACTGCTGAAGCTGAATACAATGCTGCTGCAAGCTGTTGTGCTCAAGTACTTTGGATTCAAAATCAGATGTTGGACTATGGGTTAAACTTCAAGGAGACTCCATTCACATAGACAACAACAGTGTTATCTCAATCACAGAGAACCCGGTGCAGCACTTAAGGACAAAGCACATCAATATCAAGTATCATTAAATAAGGGTTAACTATGAAAAAGGATTAATTAAACTAGTCAAAGTTCACACAGATGAACAATATGCTGATCTGTTTACAAAGGCTTTTGATGAACAGAGATTTAAATATCTAATATCAGCTATTGGGATGATAAACTTTGAGTAAGCTTTTCTTAAAACTAATTCTTATTATTTCTTAAAAATTACGTGTGTCCTAAGTTATCTAGTTCATCACTTTCATAAGCTCATGTTTTCTTGGATTAAAATCTTTTTCTAAAGACTTTCCTTAGATTATTGACAATTTCATACTTCAAAAGTTATACTTTTAACTTCGGAAGCAAATCATGTCTTCAAAATAAATAACTGTCTAAGAAATTTACCTTCGGAAGAGCTCTCAGATTTATCTTCCGAAGCTTAAATTTTTGTCTCAAACACTTACTTATCTTTATGAACCATTTACTTCCGAAGCAAAATTAACTCTCTGAAACTTTGTAGTTTTACATACAAAGCCTTCAAGTTTTAATTTCTCTTCCGAAGCAAAACTCTCAAATCTCTCAGGAAATTCTTTCGAAGTCATTTTAGCTTCGGAAGCTTTTTAATTAAAACTTTCGAAGATAATTAACCTTCGAAAGCTTTTTGACTTCCAAGAAAACTACTTTTTCAGAGGTGGGACTGACATCCGATTTCAAAGTTTGTTCTCTTTCATTAAACTTTACCTGAAATCCTTTTCACATATGTACTCAAAGGTTTCCCCCTCTTTCTATCATTTGTTCTCCCTCCAAACCTAAACCCCAAATTTCTCTCTTCTTTCTTCGTCCATAAGCTACTTCAAATGGCCAACCTTGCTCACAGAAATGATCCCAACTTTACCATGCAGCTACACAGAAAACATAATCAGGTTGCTCTGTTAAGCTCGAAGAAAGATCCTCGTTTCTCAGAGGTTTGCCGTTTTCTCACTCTGTCAAACTACTTCACCTCCCTAACCATTGATCCTCCACTCTATGAGGATTAGTTACTTGAATTCTGGAAGACCTGCCAAGAGGTCATTATGGATGGCGAGAAGGCACTGTCTGCCACAGTGCAGGGGAGAACAATCTTCATCACTCCAGCCATCATCGATAGACATCTTCAGCTAGATGATCAAGAAGGTGAGGTGTTTTTCCCAAAGGAAGCTGTCAATCATTTTTTTGAGGAGATAGGATATGAAGAAGATTTCTTTGTAAAGACCTTTAGGAAAGGGAAGGTCTCATCCCAATGGAGATTCCTGCTCCATGTGGTCATCCACAGCTTATCAAACAAGCATGGTGGATGGGACCAGATTCCTGAGGATCTCTCCTTCATAATCCATGGAATGGTACAAGGGGTCAAATTCAGGTATTCTCAATTTGTCTATAATAATTTACTTGCAAATTTAGACTCCTTAGAATATTACATGTTTCCTAGATATGTCCAGTACATTCTTGACTGTGAACTGGGCTCACAGTTGAGGGAAACATGTAACATTCTTAAATTGGGAAAGATGAAGCCCTGCATTTTTAAAATACTAAGAAAGCCCACAGTTAGATTCTCTGGGGTAGAAACAACCCTAGTCCAAAAATGTTAGAGCTTATTGCTTAAGATGACAACCTAGCAGCACAAGCTAATGTTGAACCCACACCTGCTACTTCCCAACCAACCACACAACCTCAAATCTCCATCACCGACCAAAGAAAATCCAAACGAATCCTGCTCAGGACACTAAAGCTCCCACTTCTCCTGAGGAGCAAACCACTCCCATCTCTTCAAGAATCAGTGCTAAGGTTCCTCATGCTTAGCCTGATGAGCTCATTACCCAAACTGCCTTAAGCCATCACTCTGAGTCTCAACACTCAAGTGATCAACCTTTAGGGGACAGTTACCATCCCTAGCCTATAGATCTCAACCAACCAACTCCCAACATTGACTTCTATACTGATGAAGATATAGGTTTTAGTGAGTATAATGAATCTCTCTTCTTTCCCCCTACTCAAAGAGAGATGAGTACTCCTAAGTCTCCTACATCTATCCCATATCAGTCACCTACAACTGAGGTGGACACTCCTAAACCTGTTCACGATGTCCATATAGTCACGAGGATATGCACCTCTGTAAGGTAACCAACTTACATGAGTTGGTAAAAAGGTCCATGCTTTTGTTAACTGTACATTGAGGTCTTGAGTCTGTAACTTTCTATTTCATGTACTTTATCCTTTTTGTAATAGAACATAGAGAAAGAAATATACTGCATTCTTGAAAACCATATACTTGTGTTCTGTCTCTTACATTACTTGTGTTCTTAGTATCTTATTATGGTTAATCCAGTCTTACTCTTTGATTAAGTTTTAGTTAATCTCCTCTTTGTGTTGTTGTGTTGTAATTGACCCCTTCCCCGGTCCTGCATTTGGTATGAGACCTTTTCAGGCTCTTGATATAAGATCTTAACATCTTAAGATCCCTCACACACACAAATACTAAACTTTTCAAATAGCAACAATTTCCAAGACTGATATGGAAACTGGAACCATGAACAAGTCCCCACTGATCACTCTTGATGAGTTTGATACCTGGTGTTTGAGAATGGAAGGTTTCATCAGGTCTCTTGATTCAAGAATATGGCAGTCTATTGGGAATGGACCTTTCATATCTAGCACCCCATCTGCTACTGGTGTTGGTATGATACCCAAGGATGTGGCTAACTACTCTCATAAAGATAGGAAGAGAGTAGAGATTGACAGAAAAGCCATGAGAGCCCTTCAAACTACCCTTCCAAACTCTATGTACAAAGGTTTCAAGAAGTGCAAAACACCAAGCAGCTGTGGGATGCACTGAAACTGATGTATGAGGGCTCCTCTGAAGCCAAGGAGAACAAGAAGGATCTCTTGAAGTAGTAGTTTGAAAACTTCACCTTCAAAATAGGTGAAACCATGACTCAACAATACTTCAGGTATGTTGAGATTGTGGATACCCTTGTGGATGGAGGAGTTTCCCTTGAGAAGAGAGACATTGTAAGGAAGTTCATGTCCTCACTTCCTAGGCAGTGGACACACTACTGTGTGATGATCAAGAGGACTGAAAATCTCAAAACTCTCACTCTGATAGAGTTATATGGGATTCTCAGTGGCTACTAGATGGAGATGAACATGCAAGGTTCATCTGGCAACTCCAACAATCAAATGGGTTCAGCCCTACATGGGGTTGAAAGGGATAGCATAGAACCCAAACGTCATCTCATATGCTACCCTAACAACTCACCAAAGGGTCCTGTCATCACCTTCCTAGAGACACCAAGGGAGAACTACACTCAAGGAAACCCATTCCAAGAGACCAGCTCTTCTCAAGCTTTTATGTCTTCTAATGAAAGATGTGGCAACTCTCTTTTCACTCTTGAAGACCTGGACTGTATTCATCCAGATGATCTGGAATACATGCAAATAGTCCATCAGATGGCTCTTCTCACTCACAGAGCCAAGAAGTTCTGCAAGAGGACTGGAAGGAAGTTTCCAAGCAATGCAACCAGTGGAAAGTTTGCCCTAGACAAAGGCAAAGTCAAGTGTTACAACTGTAACTTGATGGGCCACTTTGCTAGAGAGTGTAAAGCACCTAAGAAAGTGGTGGCCAAACACAGTCCAGACCTAACTACACTGACAAAGCTCTCTAGAATGAGAAGTCAAAGCAGCAGGCTGTCGTTGCTATTGAAGAAGGAGGCTTTGACTGGAGCTTTCAAGTAGACGATGCTTTTCCAAATCAAGCTTTGATGGCACATCATGATGAAGCCAAGGTATTGGAACATTTCTGTACTCCTGAATGCATTGCTAAAGTCAATAGATACAGGTCCCATAACTTGGAGTTGAGATCTGACCTTGAGTCGTTAAATATTTTAAAATCTGATTTTAGAAAGTCTGAAAATGATTATAAACTGAAGATAGAGGACCTAGAAAAACCATTTCAATTCTAAAACATGAACACACACATTCCAGGACTCAAATCAAAGATCTTATAACCATGTTGATTGAGTGCCAGGCTGAGCTTGTGATTAGCAAATTCAGGGCAGAAAAGAGTGTTCTTGAAGAAGAAACCTTCAAGAACATGATATCCTCATCCCTGCACAACAAGGTGTGCTATCAGAGCAGGCAGCGACTGGGATCCAATAAGATAGCTCCTCCACACACAATCTTGTCTTTAAGATCTCCTAGGTGTGGAACTTGTGAAAATGAGCTTCCTCTTATAGATCCTATGAGTGAAGAGGATAAAGAAGAGATAGTGAAGAATTCCTTTGAGAAGAGTGAAGAGGAGGATTCGAAGAAGGGCCACTATCCTTCTGTGGAGAAGAAGAAGACTGTGATGACCAAGTCCATGAGAAAGAACTTGATCAGAAAGAGCAAAAGAAAGGCAAGGAAGGCTCAAGAGATCAAGACTACTTTTGACTCTAAGTAGAAACAAGTTTTCATATCTGTAGGGTTCAAAGTAGTAAGGATTGAAGACATAAACCAAAACTCTTCTGCTAAGAGTTCTGGTTCTTGTTCAACTCATATCAGTAACAAGAAGAAGACTGTTCTGCTGTGTACCACTACTGCACAGCCTTGAACATCAAACTCCAAGAACAGTTCCCAGCCCAAAGGAACTGTCTCAGCATCTACAAAGATGAAGGTGGAGAAGGGATGTGACCAGAGACAGTCTTGTTCCTAGCAGAAGACTCTTGTGAAGAAGAAAATGATGTGTGTCATGTGTGAAAGTTTCACTCACATTGCTAAGGATTGTCCATACAATCCTAAAGGTACTGTCCATATGACCAAGACAAAGAGTTCAAAGAGTTCCAAGAAGATTCAAGCTTCGAAGGAAAACCTATTTCCTTCGGAAGCTCCAAGTCTATGAAGAAGGCAAGTAGAAAATTACCCTTAGAAGAGAAGTTGGTCTTGGAAGAAAGGAGTTCTTCCAAAGCACTGAAGTCTGCTGCAGTGTCTGCAAAATCTTCCAAAGGTTCAGTCATTAAAACTTCCAAAGTTCCAAAAGCTTCTGAAGTTTTGAAGGTCAAGTCCAAGACTCCAAAGGTGGTGTGGAAGTCTAAGAAAGACCAAGTGACTAAGAATTCTCCATCAACAACAGTTCAAGATCCTCTTAGCACAACCATAGGATCTATTACTTCTGAAGTTTCTAAGCCCGAGACAAGCAAGGCTTGGCTTTCCAAATGTAACTAATCAACTTCCTTGTGTAGGGACAGCTCAAGACAAACAAAAATGTATGGGTCATTGATAGTGGCTATTCTAGGTACATGATAGGCAATGGGTCACTACTCCAGAACATTGAAAGAATTGATGGAGGACAGTTGCTTTTGGAGGAGATAAGTGGTTTCTGGAAGGGGCATGGTCACAAATGGTAAGCTCAGCATTGAAAAGGTAAACTTTGTCAAAGAGCTTGGGTACAATCTTCTGAGTGTATCCCAATTTTACGATCAGATTCATAACATGCCCTTTACTGAGCATGAGGGCATTGTTCCTAAGCCTTGTGTGGTCATTCCTTATGAGCATATCCTGCTTAGATCCCCCAGGAAAGGGAACATGTACAAGATGGATTTTCAAGAAACATCTCCCTCTGGAGAAGTTTTACGCCTTCTGTCTAAAGCCAATAGTGATGAGTCTTTCCTATGGCATAAAAGAATGTGCCATGTAAACTTTAAGAACATGAACAGATTAATTAAAAATGATTTGGTAACTGGAATACCAAATAAAGAGTTTACAAGTGATGACCATTGTATTGCATTCCTGAAAGGGAAGCAACATAAGGTATCTCACAAGCCTAAAGAAAGAAACTCCATCACTACACCCCTACACTTATTACATATGGATCTCTTTGTCCCACCAGTATAATGAGTCTAGGAAGGACCTCTTATTGTTTAGTGATCACAGATGACTTTACAAGATTCACTTGGGTATTCTTCCTTAGAACTAAGGATGAGACTCCTGAGATTCTGAAGAATTTCATCTTAAATATTAAGAATCAATCTGATCACAAGGTCAAGATCATAAGATATGATCAAGGAACTGAATTTAAGAACCAAATCCTTGATACATTCTGTGATGAAAAGGGTATTACAAGAAAATACAGTGCTCCTAGGACTCCTCAGCAAAATGGTGTTGCGGAGAGGAGAAACAAGACACTGATTGAAGCTACAAGAACCATGCTATCTGACTCTAAGCTGCCCATCACCATTTGGGCAGAGGCACTCAACACTACCTGCTATGTGCAGAACAGAGTTTTAGTGGTCAAGACTCATGGCAACACTCCTTATGAACTTTGGCACGAGAGGAAACCTTTCATAGGTTTTCTCAGGTCACTTGGATGTCCTTGCACTATCTTGAATACCAAAGATCAAAATGCCAAAGTTTGCTGAGAAATCAGATGATGGACACTTTATTAGATACTCTTCTCAAGCTAAGGCTTATAGAGTGTACAATCTCAGAACTAGAATTGTTGAGGAGTCAGCCAATGTGACTTTCAATGAACACACACCCTTTGCATTTGGTTCTGTTCCTGATTGGCTATTTGATCTTGACTTAGTTACCAACTATTTTAACAAATCATGTGAGAATGTATCAGGATCTGCAGAAAATTTAAATACAGGTGATCCTGATCCAAGATTTGAGCTCAGAAGACCTTCAACTCATACATCTTCAGCTCCAGTTGGAACTACTTCTGCTAATGAGGTTTCTATCAGCACTACAATGACAAACTCAGCTGATACATCTAGGGTGTCTTCAAATTCTAGTTCAGAGGCTCCACAACAAGATAAGAACATCTAAATTGTAGAAGACAACAATGGTGGTGGTGACAGTGACTAAGAATTTCTTGATGCCACTAATTACACCATAGATGAGAACATCAATGATGTCACACACTACTTGGATCAAGTTTCTCTTGAAAAGTGTACTGATGTGGTGGGAGAAACATCCATGCTATATCTTAATTTCTCTAATTTAGATCTTTCTTAAAAACTTGCTGTGATTCCTCAGCTTGGGATCCATAAGTCTCATCCCACCACAAACATCATTGGAGATGTTGTCACAGGGGTAAGAACAAAAGGACAAACCCATGAAGCAAATGTTTGTCTTCACTCTTGTTTCCTATCCCAGATAGAGCCAAAGAAAGTTGATGAGGCTCTAAAGGATGGAAGTTGGGTTTAAGCTATGCAACAAGAGCTGCTTCAATTCAAAAGGTAGAAAGTTTGGAACCTTTGTCCTCTTCCTTATCAGAAGACTACCATTGGAACCAAACGGGTGTTTAGGAACAAGAAAGATGATAGTGGCATCATCATCAAGAACAAAGCTAGACTAGTTGTTCAAGTGACTGGGGTTGAGTAAGAGTGAGATTCTTACTGTGAATCGAATATGGTAATCAAGTCGGTGATTGAATGGCGGAAACAAACAATCAAAGAACATTCAATGCAAGAAATTACTCATAAATGCTTCTGTATTGTATATATGAAAGTTGATAAATTACAGAGAATAATTACAACAAAATTCTCTATCTATCAGCCGTCACCTCATGTACGAGGTATCTATTCTATTAATAGGCAGACTAGATGACTTTTACAAAATGACTAAACTACCCCTGACCTATTACATCAGAACTAGTCTAATTATTCATCCGCATCTTTACTTGTTCATCCGCATTGACAAATGTGGATGAGTTAACTTGATCAACATTTCTTCACTTGATCATATGCATTAGTATGTTGGTCATCCGCATTGGTTAATACAGATGAACAAATACTTATGCACATTTGTTCGATCATCCGCATTTATCAAATGCTGATGATCAAAGTCTTGTCTGCATTAACTTTTAGTCTTCTGCATTAGTCAATGCGGAAGAGTTAAATACTTGTCCGCATTAGCATTATGTCTTCCGCATTGATAAATGTGGAAGACAACACTTGTTCTTTTACTTAGTAGAATTCATCCGTATTTCTTCTTGGACTTGAGGGATTCCAGCAGAGCAATCATCAAATCACTCATTGAGTTGTCATGTATGATCCTTTTAGGGTGCAACAATACTCCCCTAAAGGATTATACAGCCTAGTTTTCCTCAATGTTTGGGAGGTGATTGATGTTCTAATGATTCTGTTGGGTCTTCTGGTGGTGTAAAAGGTGCTGCTTGTCTTGGATCCAAAATTTCCTTGATCATGTTGATAAAATCTTGAGCATCTAACACTTTGTCCTTGCTTAGTACATGAATCATCATTCTGCTCATATCATGAATGGCTTCAAGTGGTAGCTTCTTTAGAGAAATTAGTTCCCAAATAGGCACTATTGACAACCCATCCCTGTGAATCAAGAGAGAACCATCTACATCAACCTCAAGTTTGACAATGTTGCCCAACTATAAAGGTGTATTCTTCTTCTTCCTTTTCTCCCTCTTAGCACTAATCTGATCATAAGCCATCTTCAATAATTGATACACTTTAGAAAGAAATGTAGATCTTCTTGACTAATTTGTTTGATATCTCTCTGAAGTGCCTTGTGTATATGTATTGAATGTATGATTGATCCAGTAGTCTCACTTCATATCCACTGAATAATATGATTTTAGCACCTTCTTTTCCTCCCCACTTCCTCTCAATCACCAATTAATAGGTCTTCTCATCATAATAAACATTTGAGATTGGTGTTGAGGAATGTGTACGAGCTACCATTTTTCTTTTCAATGATTCAATAGGTTTCACTCTAAGTTCAGGAAAAACTACTTCTTCAGCTGATTTTGTCTATTTCATTTCCAGAGGATTCTTGAATGTTTTGTCTTTTATCATACATGTTGCTTTCAAAGAATTGAAGTTGTTGGTTCTTTTGAACATTTTGAGTATTCCTTCAAATTCATATCCTCTAAACATGGCATTATGATTGATCAGCTCCAGATTAGCCAGTTCTTTTAGGTCATGAATCTCAAGTGCATTTACCAGAGTAGAGTACTCTGTAAAAAATTGCACTGGACTAGAGAACCTTTTAACCATAAACGTATTCCATGAACTATCATACTTCCAGGTAATAATTTTCTAGTCTGTTTTGCCTTTTGGAGTAGATACTCCTCTGATCATCTCAGTTGTGGTCAACCCTTTCTCATGTTTTAGTTGGGAGGGTTCAGCAAACCACTCTATATGTGTAGAAACTCTTGATCTTGGCTTCTTATTAAGCACTTCTTCTTCTAACTGCTTAACTTTTCTTTCTTATCATTTATCACTTTAAGTGTTGCAGCTTTTAGTGAATTAGTCTTCATGTTTGCCCATTTTCTTTTGGTGAAGCCTTGACTGGTGAGGTAATCCTTCATTTCCTTATCTGTCACACTATAAGGATCAGGAAATAGTGGTTCATGAGTTGGGGATGATTTCTTCATTGAAGACAACTTGGATAGGGGAGCCTTTCTTGGCAATGGTCTCTCATACCGGTTGGTTTCTTCATAGAAGACTCTTTATGCATTGGAGCATCTTTGGTGATTGCTTTTTCATATTTTATTTCAATATTTGGATCAATCAACCTTTTCACTTTATCTTCCTCTTTCTTCATTCCTTCATATGTCATTCCAAATACTTCATCTGGATCATACCTTGATTGATCAGAAACATAGCTTTGATCATTAAGTCATCAGTTTGGGCTTTTGATGCCATTTCTTCCACTGTCTGTTCTATTTTCATAGGACTGTGCATATGAACATCCTTTTCAGCATCATATCCACCAGCTATCTCTCCTTCTAGATCAATGATAATATATTGTTTCCTTAACTGAGCTTCAGCCTGCTCATGTTCTTCAAGAAATTCAGCAATAGCAGCTAGGCTTCTTGGATCATCTTTCTTCTTCTTAACACTTTCTTTTTCAATGACCGGCCTTTTACCCTTAGCTTTTTCAGCTAGATATTTTTTTCTTGAATATGTTTGAAGTTGTGGACTTGAAGTTTCACCCTTTTCAATCACTTCAAACATTTTCTTGGGTGTGGTTTGTTCTTGATTATTCACTTTTATTTCCTCCTCTCTTTCTATTTGTTTTTCTTTTTCTCTTTCTCTTTCACACATTTCTCTTATCTTTTCCTTTTGTTCTTCAGTTAATGACACTACAGGGACAATCTGCATGCTTAGCTCTTTCTCCAAAAGAACTAGGGATTTGGAGATGAATACAGTAGAATGAGAATCAGTTCTTTGATTGTTTAGAAAATCCCAAAAGTCATCATCTACACTGAATTCTTCAGATGTGAAGCTGTCTAAAGCACTAAAAAGTTCCTCAAATTAGCTTTCTCAGTGTGGGCAGCATAGGTTTTTCCAGAGTATACCACCATTTCTAGACTTTGTTCATCATGCTTTGTTTGACTTGTATCACCTTCTTGTTCTCATTTTTAGAAACAAACTTGTTATCATCATTATCAACCTTTTCTTGTTCTTCATCATCAACCTTTTCTTGTTCATCTTTCTTATCATCATGCACTTCACTTCTTTGAATCTTAATTATCAGCTCAAGTTTAGAGATTCTTTTGTTTTTGCTATAAATTTCTTTTTCAATATTAGAGATGATTTCAGCTTGTTCTTCTATAATGTTCTCTTGTTCTTCCATTGCTATTGTTTGAACTGCAAGAGTGTCAACATGTCCACTGGCTTCCTCTCTTGAATGATTAAGTGCAGCATTTAAAGTTTCAATTTCCTTTTCTTTCTCCTTCATTTCAGCTTATGTTTTTCTTTGAGATCTTTCAGCTCCTGCTCCTTTTCATCAACTTCCAGAATTCGGTCATCAATTATTCTAGCCCTTCTGTTTAGTATTCTCTCCATTCTTTCAACCTTTTGCAACAGTTCAGTTATCAACTCATCCTTTTCATCAGGCCTATTCACATTTGATTCAGCAAAGCTCTCTGAGGGTGCAGTCTCAGAATTTTCTCTTTTCCAGGCATTTGAGTATGATGATCCTCCTCATCAGAAGATGATTTGGATGATTAGAAACACTAGTTGATCCTTCAACTCAGCAGGGTGATCATGGGATGGAAAAGGTTGGTATGGTGATGTAGGTGATTGATGTGGTGGTGATATTGGAGAGTGATGATGAGGTGATACAGGTGAGTGATGATAAGGTGATATTGGTGAAGGTTGAGGGGTTGTTTGTGGTGTTGGTTGTGGTGATGGTTGTGGTGCTGGTTGTGGTGATGGTTGTGGTGATGGTTGTGGTGATGGTTGTGGTGTGGTTGTGGTGATGGTTGTGGTGTTAGTTGTGGTGATGGTTGTGGTGATAGTTGTGGTGATTGTTGTGCTTGTGCTTGACCTTCTTGATTTATTTGCTGAATCATCCAAGGAAGAAGAGGTGAGTGAGCACCACTGTAAAAGTTCTTCGGTCCCTCTTCTTAATGTATTTATAGGATCTTGCATCATAGTGAGGAATATCAAGCATCGCTCCTTCATTAGCCATATCAGGGAATGATTCATTGATTAGGCATTGAATGAGTCTTGGATACATCAGGAGCTTGTATCTTATCCCTTCTTGAATGTTTGAAATCAGGCCATTGAAAACATATGCAGACATAATAAATGGCCTGTTGGTGCAGAGAGCACAAATTGCAGAGGATGTGAGGACTGGAATGTCATTCCATCCTGTTTTTCTCTTGGACAGATAGTGTTGAAACATATGAATTAGGAATCTCCAAGGTAGATCAACTAATCCTTTAACAATTTTTTTTGCTTCATATCCTCCTTCATAACCAATTTTAGCAAAAAGTGTGGTTATTTCTTCATCATCTAGCTCCAGAGGAGCATTAGCATCATCACCAAATTGTAAGCATCTTCTAACAGAATCTTCAGTGATACTCAAAGTGATATCATTGTTGATTCTCCCAGTTAATGTTTTAACACCATCAGCTTCAACTATCTTAGCTGAGTTCCAGAAGGATCTGATGAGATTCTTATAGATTGTGGGTCTCACAGTGATAGCATAGGCTACCCTTGTGGGAGATATGAATCTGATCATATCTCTAAGTCCTTCAGCTTCAGGCACATCAAGGTTTAAATAACCGCTGACATTATGGAGCTTGCTCCATGTAAGATTTGCCATGTAACCTGCACAAGAGCCATGTGTATTAGTTATCAGTTTGACTTTAAATGGACAAGGATGAATGCTTGTCATTTCTGTTGCATTGTTGTCATATCAAATGGTGAGTTTGTTATTCGACAATCACAGTTTCTATGTTTAAACCATTAATGAGATATTGTTTCATTGATTTGTTACAAATGCTTCATTTTTCATCATGCTCTGTTCTTACAACAAACATGAATATCAAGATTTTTCATCATAAGAATTTATGTTGGTTTGCGTGCTCATTGAAGTCGAAAAAGTGTATTATGTTACATCAATAAGACATGTTTTTTTGTTCTTGATTATTAGTTAGTTTACTGATAGATTTAGGTTTAACATTCTGAAACTTAGGTCTTGATTAAATTTTTTATGGAAATTTCACCTTGTTTCCAATACAAATGTGGTTTCAGAATCAATAACAAGAGTCGATTGAGTAGAATCACACGAATATCTTTGATTGTTTATGATGAAGATGATCGAAGATGGTGTACTGTGCGTTTGCGCTCGTCTCACTATAAAGTCTCTCAAATTCGAAAAGTATTAAATGACCCGTTTGAATTCCTTTAAATAGTCAAATAATGCATTTTGGAAGATTTTACAAGTTTAAGAGCAAACGCGGTCACCACTGTAGCAAATGCGGAAGGGTTAAGTTTTTTTACTTTTGGTCATCCGCATTTGTTAACTGTAGCAAATACATAAGACAAACTTTTTACTTTGACGGTCTGCATTTGGCTACTATTCTAAATGGGGAAGTTTTGTTTCTTATTTTTTATTCTTTCCGCATTGGTGTACTGTTGCAAATGCGGAAGTTAGAACTTGAAACCTTTGACTATCCGCATTTGTGTTGTAGTAAATGCGGAAGAATAACGTGTGATTATGTTCATCAGCATTAACACATTGTAACAAATGCGGTAGAGTTGTTACTTGTTTCATCCTATCCGTATTTGTACATAGTAGCAAATGCGACAGAACAAAGTCAATCAGCATTTGTGTGCCTACACCAAATGCGGTTGACAACACTTGGTTAGTATTGCACTGTAGCAAATGCGAGAGAGATGTTCATCCGCATTTGACTCATGTAGCAAATGCGGTAGAGTAAAATCCACATTTACTTCACACACTAATGCGGTAGAGTAAAATCATTGTCTGCATTAGTTGCACTTGAAAATATACTGTTACCCACATTAGTTACATGCATGGGCTACCTTCACCCGCATTAACCAATGCACTTACCTGTATTAGCTTTTGAACTTAATCAAATGTTAATGTGATTGAATTGATTATTCATCTTATGAAGATTTGTCCTTGATTGATTTTTCTTATGAAGTTGGCTGTTGAAGTTGTTAATTCTTGCTTGGATTGATTTGTATCTCACAAGTGATAAAAGTTTCCCAATTTTGACAGATCTTGGACTTATCATGCTTTTAAGAATCTGCATAAGCTGAGATATAATGGTATGACTTTTTGCAACAACACCAACCAAAATTCTTTTTGTTTTGTTTTCAAAGTTAAGTTAATAAACAAAAATTTGGACTTACTCAAAAATTTTAAATTACTCCCCCTAAAGTTTATATCCACTTTGGATAGAAACTTTATTGATTTAAAACCTTTTGAATATTATTTTGATTATTAATAATGAATAGAATTATCTCTTTGTTGGGATCATATCAGTCTTACATTACACTTGTGCATCCTTTATGATTAAATGGACATGATCATGAACTTAAATATTGAAGGTATGTTTGTCCTCTTAAACTCATACCTAGTTGATATTTTGATGCAAATGACTTTTATCATGTTTTGGTTGATTTATTATTCAATGTGTACCTCACACACATAAGCATGGAATGATCAACCCTCCTTATACAATGCATGGTAGAACTTTTTCACAGCTTTTCTTACCAGGTTACTTAAGTTATGAAATCTCATTTTCACTGATCCTCATTGGGATTCTTTTACTTTGATCCTTTTTCATGATGATCCACATTGGGATTCTTTTCACTTCACTTTGGAAGGTGATCCATGATAGGATTCTTTTGTTCATTCACATGGAATGTATTACTTTGTTGATTCATCTAATTTTGGATGTGTTCCACATTGGGAATCTTTTGGATCATAACATCTGTACTATGTGCACATTTTATCAGGTCTTTGCTCAGCAAAACAAAGATGGAACATGATGTGGTGAAAGAGATTCATAAAGTATCATTACCTGGTGTGTTTAGGCTACTACACACACATGCATTCAGATAAGCCAATACATATCTGTACTTTGTGATGAGTGTTTCACAACTGAATAAGTCTTTAATTCATCATTACATGTATCTTTTCTTCCAAGTTGAGCCTACCAACATATCAGCTAAGTCATTTCAGTCTTTTACATTTTGAAATTAAGCACAGTGAATGATATAATGACTATAATTATATCATTTCCCAAAGAATTCTTTTCTTCATCAAACTTGATTTCTTTTTGTGGTTTTCTGACATTTTTTTATAATTTTTTTGATGTTTTTCATGGTTTTTACTCAAGGTTAATCATGCCAATTGACTGAACCAGAAATTCAAACCTACTAGGTTCAAATGCCTTGGTAAACAAGTCAGCTAATTGATTTCCAGTTGGTACTTGAATCAATTTGATTAAACCTTTTTCAGCACAGTCTCTCAAAAAATGATATCTAACTCAATATTTTTTGTTTTTGAGTGTTGAACTGGATTATTAGTTATAAAGACAGTTGTTGTGTTGTCAATAGAAATTGGTGTATGCAAGAAGTTAAAACCATAATCAAGCATCTGGTTTTGAATCCAGAGTACTTGAGAGCAACATGCTAATGCAGCAATATACTCAGCTTCTGCTGTGGACATAGAGACATTTGTCTGCTTCCTGCATTGCCAGGATACTAGTCTGGGACCAAGAAATTGACAACCGCCAGAGGTGGATTTTCTGTTGAAGTTGCATCCTCCATAATCACTGTCTGTGTAAGCATAGAGATTAAATTCTCCTTCCTTTGGATACCATAACCCAAGAGCTGGTTTGCCCTTCAGATATCTGAATATCTTCTTGACTGCGTTCACATGTGATTCTTTTGGACCAGCTTGATATCTGGCACACACACAAACACCTAACATAATGTCAGGCCTACTGGCTGTTAGATACATAAGTGAACCGATCATTGATCAATATTGATTCTGATCCTCTGATTTGCCTTCAGGGTCAAGTCCAATCTTCACTTTAGTATCCATAGGAGTTCTGATAGACTGACAGTCAGCTAAGTGAAATTTCTTCAACATGGTTTCCATATATTTTGATTGATTGATGAAGATTTCGTATGCTGTCTGTTGGACTTGCACCCCTAGAAAGAAGATGAGTTCACCCATAGCACTCATTTGGAACTTTGAGTGCATAAGGGCTTCAAATTCTTAGCAGAGTTGCTTGTTTGTTGAGCCAAATATAATGTCATCCACGTAGATCTGGACTAACAGAATGTCTTTTCCTCTTTTTCTTCTGAAGAGAGTCTGATCAATCTTTCCTCTTTCATACCCATGTTCAAGAAGAAAGGATGATAAAATCTCATACCACTTTCTTGGTGTTGGATGAATACCATACAGAGCTTTCTCAAGCTTGTAAACTCTGTGAGGGAAATTTGGATCTTCAAAGCCAGGTGGTTGACTCACATAGACTTCCTCAGCAATCTTTCCATACAGTAAATTTGATTGCTTCTAGTCTAGCAATAGATGCAAACACTTCGTCATAATCGATTCCTTCTTCTTGAGTGTATCCCTGTGCCACTAGTCTTGCTTTGTTTCTAATGACGATCCCTCTATCACCAGTCTTGTTCCTATACAGCCATCTGGTATCGATAGAGTATTGTCATTCGGGAAGATCTACCAGTTGCCATACTTCTTGCTTCTTGAATTTTAGCAATTCTTCCTGCATTGCTTCAATCCAGCTATTGTCTTGAAGAGCCTCTTTGATGTTTTTAGGTATTGTTTGACATAGAAAGCATGAGAACAAACAGATGTTTGCAATACTGGACTTGCTTCTTGTCACCCTCTCATTAAGATCACCAATAGTGGTTTCAACTGGATGATTCTTGTGTATTTTTTGGTTGGAATGGTGTCACCAGCAATAGTTACATCAAGATTAGAGACATTCAGTTCATTATGGTCAAAAGCACATTCATCTTGTACTGTTGTTGAATTATGAAGATTGTCAACTTCTATTTTAGTAATTGCTACATCTTCAACAACACTGAGATTGCTTGCATCATTTGATGTACCTTGTGTTTCAACTAGGTGAGAAGCCTGTTTTTGATTTCTGATCTCATTTGAGAAGTCATCTGAGTGAGATGGTACCAGGCTAGGACCAAAAGAAACACTAAGGTTTTCTGATAGTTGTCTGATGGGATCAGCTTGAAAAATAGCATCTTCATTCATGTGTTCATCAAATGTAGGTGGAATCAATGGATAATTATCTCTTCTTTCTACAACTAATGAAGTATCACTTGAATGTATATTTCCTGCATTAGACAAGTGAAATTGGTCAAATGATTTTGTAAACGTGTCAATATCAAACAACCAGTCAGGACCATTTGTAGATTTGGGAAACGAATGTTCCTTGAGTTGAACGTTTGTAGATTCATCAATAATGTTCAATCTAGGATTGAACACTCTATAAACCTTTGAAACAAAAGAATAACCTACAAAGAATCCTTTATCAGACTTGGATGAAAATTTTCCCAAATGGTCTCGGGTGTTTAATATTGAGACTGGACAACCAAATGATTTGAGGAATCCAATAAATGGTTTCCTATGAAAGATCAGTTCATAAGGTTCATGTTACTTTCTTTAACAATCAGAGTTCGATTTTGTACAAAGCACGATGTGTAACTACTTCTGCCCAAAGGTGATTGGCAGTTTAGCATCGGCTAGCATCGTTCTTGCTGCTTCAATCAGTGTTCCATTTCGCCTTTCAGCTACCCCATTTTGTTGAGGAGTTCTAGCTGCACTAAATTGATGAGCAATGCCTTTGGTTGTACAAAAGGAACTCATACTTTCATTTTTGAATTCAGTTCCATTATCACTTCTTATTATTTGACCTTAAGATCAAGTTGATTTTCAATTTTAGTGATAAAATCTTGTATGAATTGGGATGCTTGTTTTTATGAAGTAGAAGAACACCCATGTGAATCGTGAAAAGTCATCAATGATCACTAAACAATATTGTTTCTTTCCCATACTCATTACATGAGTTGGTCCAAATAGATCCATGTAAAGTAGCTTCAATGGAGTATTGTTAGTGTTCACCAGCTTGGTTTTGTGAGATGATTTGTGTTGTTTTGCTTTGAGGCACGCTAAACATTGATCAATAAAATTGAATTCTTTTTAGGAAGAACAACGACATGGTTTCCTTTGACTAACTTGTTCATATTATTAAAGTTAGTGTGCCCCAAACGTCTATGCCAAAGTTGTGACTCATCAAATGATGCTTTAGACAACAACACATTTCTTCCTTAGGTGATGCAGAACACTAGTTTAGACATATGTATTATTCTTCCTCGGTGTCTTTTAGACAACCCATTCTTCAGGGATCTGAAATCCAAGTTTCAAAATGTAGCAATGAGTGTCTGTAAAGTGAGTGGAATATTTCTTGTCACAGATCTGAGACACGTTTAGGAGATTGAAATTCAGTTGTTCGCAGTAGTTCACTATGTAAAAGCTCAGCATCCCGTTTGTCACAGACCCTTCTCCTGTAATTCTACCACCTTCTGAATCTCCACCAAATGCCACAGTAGTTCCTTTTATGTGCTTGAAGTCATGAAGGAGGGAACGATCTCCAGTCATGTGTCAGGAGCATCCACTGTCTACATACCATAGGCTATTAGACCTTGGTGGATGAACCTACAAGTAAAAAGAACTAATTAGAATAAGGAACCCAAGCCATAATGGTCTTGGGTTTCCCGTTCCTATTCATGATGGTGACCTCCTGGTATTTCCCTTTAAATTATGGTTTAGATGGAGGTACCCTGGGAGATTTTTGGTAATGAATGGGTGAGTCATCTCATCAACTTCTACTGAGGATTCAGATGAATAATGAAATCATTGGTCTCTGTTTCTTTGTAAAAATTTAGCCTATTTTTCATTATGAAAGTAGGTTTTTGTTTAGGAAGGTCAAGTTTGTGTTTCATTGTGAGATGATTTCTTTGACCCTTCCTTAATTCCTTCAAATTATTCCTATCATTTGTTGATCTAGGTGCCTAGATTAGGTATCATGAAGATGAGGTCTGACAGAGTGCATCACAATAGATGTTTTTGAGATGGGCTTGTATTGGGGAATTCTCAAACCCTTCTGATTGAAGTAACAATCAGATGTATTGTGATTGTTCATGTCACAGATTGAACAATACTTGTTGAAATAGTAGTTTTTGGTGGAGTGATTGTTCATATCACAGATAGAGCAATATTTATTAAAGAAGCATTTATCGGTCTTGTGATTGAACATTTCACAAATGTCATAATACATTTGTTTGTTTCTTGAATCAGATTTTTCCTTGTGTGATTCAACCGATATTTTCTTTTGATGAGTCACTTTCTTTTCTTTAGGTGATGAATAGAATCAGCCCTTTTAGTAGTTTGTTTCACAACACTACTTTTGTTAATTGTCTGGGCTGTTTCTGTTTCTTCAACCTATTTCTTACTTCTTTCTCAAGCTGGTCAACATGTTCCTTGTTACAGATATCAAACCCAACTCCCTGCCTTAATCTTGAAGACTAAGGGTCTGATGATGTTTTATGTGTTGAACTCAGTGTTACAGTTTGTTTCTTTTACAGTGAAACCTATTTTGATTTGCTTGAATTTTGTGGAGATATAATCTCATTATCAGAACTACTCTCAGTAGTGGGTTTCACTGTCTTCACATATTTCTTTTTGCCTTGTAAAATAGATGGTATGAATTTTTATAAAAGATATATTTGCTTTTACAGGTCTTGATGGTTTCATGACATTCACTGTCTTATCTGAGCACTCTTTGATTTTGATTGGGTGTCCTAACTTGATGTTATCCTTATTGGTTCCAAAATAACATCAGGTTTGTTTTGAGGATTGGTCACCTGTTTCACTACAGATTTAGGTTTCATAGTTTCAGGTTCAATTACTTCAGAGAGTAAGACAGATTCAGGCGTGACAGTGTAGTTGTCATTTTATGGTGGAGGACATGATTTATACCCAATCCCTGACATGTCATTTGGATCCTTTTAGGAATCAAGCATCTTTTGTAGCTTGACTGAAGACATTTGAAACTTTTCAAGTTTCACTTTAGTCATAGATTGTTAAGCCTTAGATTGAGCTAACTTCTCAGTAAGTAGCTCATTCTCAGCTGCAAGAGTGTACTTCTCACCATGCAGTTTTTTTATGTCTGAGATGAGAGATTTAATTTTGATTTCAAAGTTTTTTATTTCTCTCTTCATTATCTCTGGCTTTACCTTTTCTTCTTTGATTTTATCAGCCAGTTTGTGATTATGCTCCCTATACCCTTGCAATTCATTAATGCATTTTTCACTACAAAGGTTAGATTTTACCTTAGTAGGTGTTGGAGATGATCCATCATTGATGTGAGCCATAAGAGCATGATTTTGAAATTGAGGCTTGACTTCCCCTGCATACACACTCCAGTCACATACTCCATCTTGGTTTATCACTAGAGCACTGGCTGAAGACTGACTGCTTCCCTGAGCTTGATTTGTCAATTGGGGTGGATTCTGATATGATTGGTGTTGATGATACTTCTGTTGTTGGTTGTTTGAGTGAAAGCTTGAGTTAGGCTGTGAGGATGATTGGCCTAGAGATTTCCTTTGAAAGTTGTTTCTCTTGGGGGCATTGCACTCTCTTGAGAAGTGGCCAGCCATTCCACAGTTAAAGCATTTCACCTTGGATTATCATATCCAAGTTTTGTATTTTCATTCAGGCTCAGCTTTCTTCCTTTTCTGAAGAATTTCTTAGCTCTCATTGCAATCATGGCCATTTGCCATTGTAGATCCATTTCTTCCACATCATCTGGATCCATTTCCTCCGGATCTTCTTGAATTAGATGAGCAGAAGTGAGTCTTCCTCCCAAGTAGGCTTCAAAGCTTGCAATAAATGCATTGTAAGTTGCCTTTTGTTCTTCTGATCTTGAGTCTTCAGGAGTAGTTTGAGGAACAGTAGTGACTCTAGAAGTTTGAGGAGCAGTAGTGACTCTAGGAGTTTGAGATGAGGTTGAAGGATGATTGATTGGTGGAGTTGTAATGAACCTAGTGTTGTTCATTTGATCTCTTGATGAGATAAAATCATCCTCCTCAGTGATGAAGGCATTTTCCACAAAACGAGATTCTGATGGAAATTTGTAACCCTCAATCACTCTAGGTCCACCAAGATTTTTGCTTCTTTCATCAAGTTCTAAGGCTTCAATTTTGGCTATCATGATGTCTAAAGTAGTACTCTCAAGGTCAAGAGTATTTTTCAGCATGGTTACATTCTGTTTCCAGCTTTCATGGAGACTGTGAAGCATCTTTTTGTTTAATTCTTTAATCTTGTAAGTGACTCCCATGATTTCCAAGTCATTTACTAACTGCACAAATCTGTGCAGTTGTTTAGATATTGATTCTCCCTTGGTGTGGTGGAATGTTTCATACTGATTAACAAGCTTATCCTTATTGATCTCAGCCACCTCACTGCTTCCTTCACACATGATTTTGAGAGCATCCCACACAGCTTTTGCAGTTCCATACTTCTCCAATCTTTTCAGCACATCCATCTTGAGTGCTTGAGTCAGAATTAAGTAGGCTTTGAGGTTTATCTTGATTTTATTGTAGTCTTCTTCATCTAAGGTCAGATCTTCAATAGGTATTCTAGCAGTTCTGTATATTGCAGCTTGATCTGCAGACAGAGTAACAGGGATGTGTGGCCCCTTGCATATTGAGATCCAGAACTCAGGATCTACACCTGTGATGTAATTCCTAAACCTGATTTTCCTCCATTTAAACTCAGATTTGTGTTTAAGCATTAGAGGTTTAGGTGTATGACCAAGTTCTGAGTAGTTGTTAGAATCCATTTTAACTATGTGTTTAACTAGTATATTATAGATTTAAATGATATTTTAGGATTGATTAGTCCAACTAGTCCAAACCGTTCAAACAGATTTCAGAACCACATCTGAGATGGTATTGAGTTTCTTGTTGTTGTTAGTATTTTGGTGAGTATGTGTTGACAAGAGTAGTTTTCTGCTATTTACCAAGTAGAGAATATGATGTACTCTACTAGCAACTCGATTACCAGATCAATCGAATTCTATGCAGTTCTTGCGCAGATCTGAAAGAGAATCGAGAGCCAAAGCTCTGATACCAATTGACTGGCGTTGAGGAAGAGTGAGATTCTTACTATGAATCGAATATGGTAATCAAGTCAGTGATGGAATGGCGGAAACAAACAATCAAAGAACATTCAATGCAAGAAAATTACTCATAAATGCTTCTATATGGTATATATGAAAGTTGATAAATTACAGAGAATAATTACAACAAAAATTCTCTATCTATCAGCCGTCACCTCATGTACGAGGTATCTATTCTATTAATAGGCAGACTAGATGCCTTTTACAAATTGACTAAACTACCCCTGACCTATTACGCCAGAACTAGTCTAAGTCTTCATCCGCATCTTTGCTTTTTCATCCGCATTGACAAATGCAGATGAGTTAACTTGATCAGCATTTCTTCACTTGATCATCCGCATTAGTATGTTGGTCATCCACATTGGTTAATGCGGATGAACAAACACTTATGCACATTTGTTCGATCATCCACATTTGCAAATGCAGATGAGCAAAGTCTTGTCTACATTAACTTTTAGTCTTCCGCATTAGTCAATGCGGAAGAGTAAATACTTGTCCACATTAGCATTATGTCTTCCGCATTGACAAATGCGGAAGACAACACTTGTTCTTTTCCATAGCAGAATTTCATCCGCATTGGACTTTAGGGATTCCAGTAGAGTAATCATCAAATCACTCATTGAGTTGGCATGTATGATCCTTTTAGGGTGCAACATCAAGGATACACACAAGAAGAAGGGATTGATTACACTGATGTCTTTGCTCCAGTAGCAAGCTTAGAAGCTATTAGGATATTCTTGGTATTTGCTGCATCTAAGAACTTCAAGGTGCTTTTTTGTATGGAGTGATTGATGAAGAGGTATATGTCAAACAGTCACCTGGTTTTGTAGACCCTGATCATCCTCATTATGTCTGCAAGCTTGACAAACCTCTTTATGGGCTGCATCAGGCACCCAAGAAATGGTATGAGACACTGTTTGAGTATCATTGTAAACATGGATACAGGAGAGGTACTATAGATGGAACTCTCTTCATTAAAGGATAGGGAAATGACATATTGCTAGTTCAAGTATATGTGGATGACATCATCTTTGGTTCAACTAATCCAAAGATCTGCAAAGACTTTGAGAAGCTGATGAAAGGCAGATTTGAAATGAGTGCCATGGGGGAACTCAATTTCTTTCTAGGAATTCAAGTGAAGCAAGTTGAAGATGGCATCTTCATAAGTCAAAGTATGTTCAGGACATACTCAAAAGGTTCAACATGACTGATTGTAAGATTGCTAAGACATCCATAGCTAGAAACCACTCCTTTGGACCTGATCTTGACGGGGAGTGTGTAGATGAGCACTTATACAGGGCTATGATTGGGTCTTTTATGTATCTTACTGCAAGCAGGCCTGATATTATGTTTGCTACATGCATTTGTGCAAGATATCAAGCCAACCCTAAGATGTCTCACCTCATCACTGTCAAGAGGATTCTAAGATACCTCAAGGGGGCTTCAACACTTGGTTTATGGTACCCTAAGAATCCTGACTTTAATCTGTATGCTTATACAAATAGTGATTATGGTGGTTGCAACATGACTGCAAAGTCTACATCTGGGGGATGTCAGTTACTTGGTGGAAGGGTTGTCTCATGGCAATGCAAGAAACAATCTTGTGTCTCTGCATCAACTGCTAAAGCTGAATACATTGCTGCTGCAAGCTGCTGTGCTCAAGTGCTTTGGATTCAGAATCAGATGCTAGACTATGGGTTAAACTTCAAGGAGACTCCTATTAACATAGAAAACAATAGTGCTATCTCAATCATAGAGAACCCTGTGCAGCACTCAAGGACAAAGCACATCAATATCAGGTATCATTTAATAAGAGATAACTATGAAAGGGTTTAATTAAACTAGTCAAAGTTCACACAGATGAACAATATGCTTATCTATTTACAAAGGTTGTTGATGACCAGAGATTTAAATATCTAATATCAGCTATTGGTATGATGAACTTTGACTAGGTTTTTCTTAAAACTAATTCTTATTATTCTTAAAATATGTGTGTCCTAAGTTGTCTAGTTCATCACTTTCACAAGCTCATGTTTTCTTGGATGAAAATTTTCTTTTTGAAGACTTTTCTTAGATTTTTGAAAATTTCTGATACTTCGAAAGTTATGCTTTTAACTTCGGAAGTAAATCATGCCTTCAAAATAAATAACTGTCTAAGAAATTTACCTTCAGAAGAGTTCTCAGATCTATCTTCCGAAGCTTAAATACTTGTCTTAGACACTTACTTATTTTCAAGGACCATTTACTTCTGAAGCAAAATTAACTCTCAAAAGCTTTGTATTTTATATACAAAGCAATCAAGTTTTAATTTCTCTTCCGAAGCAAGGTTTTCAAAACTCTCGGGAAAATCTTCCGAAGTCATTTTAGCTTCGGAAGCTTTTTAATTAAAACTTCCGAAGATAATTAACCTTCGGAAGCTTTTTGACTTCCAAGAAAACTACTTTTTGAGCAAAAGTAAACTACTTTTTCAGAGGTGGGACCGACATCTAGATTTCAAAGTTTATCCTCTTTCATTAAACTTTATCTGAAATCCCTCGCACAGATAAACCCAACTTTTCTCCCACTTTCTATCATTTATTCTTCCTCCAAACCTAAAAACCCAAATTCTCTTTGAAATTTCTTTCTTCCTTCTTTCTTCATCTTTAAGCTACCTGACAATGCCAATCTCGCTCACAGAAATGATCCCAATTTTACCATGCAGCTACACAGGCAACATAATCAGGTTGCTCTGTTAAACTCTACGAAAGATCCTCATTTCTCAGAGGTTTGTCGATTCTTAACTTTGTCCAACTACTTCACCTCCCTAACCATTGATCCTCCTCTCCATGAGGATCAGTTGCTTGATTTCTAGAAGACTTGCCAAGAGGTCATTATGGACGTGGAGAAGGCACTGTCTGCCACAGTGCAGGCGAGAACAATCTTCGTCACTCCGGCCATTATTAATAGGCATCTTTAGCTGGATGAGGAAGGTGAGGTGTTCCCAAAGGAAGCTGTCAATCATTCCTTTTAGCACATGGGATATGAGGGAGATTTCTCTGTAAAGACCTATAGGAAAGGGAAGGTCTCGTCCCAGTGGAGATTCCTGCTCCATGTGGTCATCCACACCTTATCAAACAAGCATGGTGGATGGGACAAATTCCTGAGGATCTCTCCTTCATCATCCATGGAATGGTTCAAGGGGTCAAGTTTAGGTATTCTTAGTTTGTTTATACCAATTTACTTCCTAATTTAGACTTCCTAATTTTGGCTTCTCTAGGGTAGAAATAGCCCTAGTCTCAAAAATGTTAGAGCTCATTACTCAAGGTGACAACTAGCAGCACAAGCTAGTGTTGAGCCCACACCAGCTAGATCCCAACCACCCACACAGCCTCAAATTACCCTCACTTACCAAAGAAAATCCAAACGAACCCCTGCTCAGACTATTCAGTTTATGGAGGTCCCCATACACTCACTTTTACAAGCAGAAGTGGACACTTGAGCTCCCACTTCTCCTGAGGAGCAGACCACTCCCATTTCTTCAAGAATCAGTGCCGAGGTTCCTCATGCTCAGCCTGATTAGCTCATTAGCCCAACTGCCTTAAGCCGTCACTCTGAGTCTCAACACTCAAGTGAGCAACCTTCAGGGGATAGTTACCATCCCCAGCCTATAGATCTTAACCAACCAATTCCCAACCTTGATTTCTATACTGATGAAGATCTAGGTTTCAATGAGTATAATGAGTCTCTTTTCTTTACCCCTACTCAAACAGAGATGAATGCTCCTGAGTCTCCTATATCTATCCCACATCAGTCACCTACAACTAAGGTGGACACTTTTGAACTTGTCCAGGATGTCCATATGGAAAAGGCTCTCACTTCTAAAAGTGATTACATCATTAAGACCTCAACCATGGCAACTCAGCCTACCGACATCTCAACTGAGATTGTCAGTGAGCAGAGGAAAACCAGCAGCCAAGAACCTAAAGCTGGTGGTGAGAGAGAGGACTTTGGTCTAATCATCTCATCTCCCAATGATTCTTCTAATGAAGATGAGGGGAATCTAAGACTAAAGGTGCACAAACTGACTAAAACATCCACCTATTTAGTCTCAAAGGTCAGTCACCTTGAAGCTCAGGTGACTACCTTACACTACAGGATCAATGATCAGCAACTTGAGATTTCATATCTTAAGAAAAACTAGTTGGGAGACCCTTAAGAAGAGCTTAACCAGGAACACAAGAACCTGTGGATGTGATTGACCTATTTTCCAGCTCACCTATGCAAGTGGGTGATGCTACCAAAAAGGGGGAGAAAGTCATTACAGCCACAAAACATGGGAGTTCTACAGAGAGAGTGGACACTGAGGACTCACCATCCTCACTTGCAATTGTGCATTCTCAGCAACCTCCTCATATTCACATTGATGTGGACTACACAGACTCTTCATACAGAGTTTGTTTGAGGATGGGATACCAAGGGCTATGTCATCTTCACCATCTTCCAATCACATCATTAGGTGGAGGTATGATAGCAACAGGAAAGCCCTAACATCATAAGAGTTCAAGGGCAGCAAGAAGTTCTAAATTTTCAGACCTTGAACTACTATGAATGTCTGGATTTAGTCAACATGCCACTTGTCAACACAAGAAAATCAAGATAAGCTGACAGACTGGCTCAAAGAATCCAAGACAGGATCACTGCAGAGTTCAGCTTAAGAAGGAGACTTAGGCAATCAGGCAATGCCATCGGTCAACTGGATATTGAGGCAGACCCTAAGATTAGTTTCATAGGGGAAACCTTGACCGAATGCCCAGTGGCAGAATCTGAGACCCCTGTCTCACTATCATCAACTGCTGCAGAGATCCATACTCCTATTGAGACACTTGCGGGTGAAGGTGCTTCTCAACCTCTCTCTGGCCAGAGCTCAGAAGCTGCATCAAGCAATAAAGGCCAAAGCTCTTTCCACCCTGAGTCACAAAGGTCTGTGAGTGACAAAGGGAAAAGAAAGATGACATATGAGGAGATTGAGGAGGAGGAGAGAGAGAGGAAAAGGAGGCTGAGGGGAGAAAGTTCCTCTACCGAGTCTTCAAGACTCATGGAGCCTACTATCAGGGCTGCCCCCATACTAGACACTTAGAATGATAAGTTAAGGGCAGTCAGGATAAATTATCTGCAGACAAGGAACTATGACATAGATAGTGTCATCTCTGTCCCCTTAGATGAGTTGAACGAACTGGTTGACCTGGAAAGGTCAAAGGAGAAGAAGGAGGCAGAAGATGTAGAGCTTCTAGTACAAGTCAAAGAATGGAGAAGAAGAAAAAGACTATACAAGGATATGCCTACCCTCTCCCCAGTTCAGGAAAGTCCTGCACAAGAAGATGTGGTTCAACAAGAACCTCAGGTAGAGAAAGAAGAAGATAGGATCAAGATGATCAACTACCTGAGTGCCACAGGCTTCTATCAGGTAGATGCACTTCTTCCCTCGTCCTATAACTATGTTGAGTTTGAGTACTTAAAACAGCTTGAACTTGAGACAGTCAAGGACAGAAGGACAACTAAGAAGAAGCTAAGGGAAGAAGCTGCAAAATCAGAACTATCATCAAAAAGAGCATGAAGAAGTCTGCTGATAAGAAGAGGATGATAAGCTTCTTGAAGCTATATGGATTCTCCAGAAGGAGACTTGGCCCCATGTCTCTATCCACTATGGATGAGTACATTAGGGTGATCAAGCAGAAGATCAAAAGTGGAGAGCACATTGACTTACACTCCACTCCAAGTCAAGCCCCACCTGAAGTGGAGGTTAAGGTTGAACAGCTAGAGACAACACAACCTGGACCTCCTACTGAAACTCAGCAAGCTTCATCTTCTGATCCACAGCAAGGTAAACCTCCCTCTCCTTCTGAGCCTGAGAGAGAGGAAGTCCCAACTGAGAAAGATAATGAAGATCAATCTGGTACTGCAGGCCAGTCTTCTTAGTTAAAATCTGCAAAGAGAAAGAAGAGGATGGCTTCTAAACCAAATCCAAAGAAGAAGAAGACTACACCCTCTTCTAAACCCAGGACGAGTCAAAACATCCTGAGGTTGGGCAGCCAGAGGATGCTACATCAACTCCAATTCAAACAGCTCCTCTAGCATCAAGAAGACCCATCTTGTATTGGACATACACCACAAATCCAGAAAGATGGCATGTCATTAGAGATCAAGGCACTAAAGACATTTACACATGGAAAGATATGTTTCAGTTGCCTCTGCATGACCTCTTTGATATGAGAAGACATTTTGACAGTCTGAAGGATCTTGATCATCTTATGAAGAAAGTATTGGTGATCATCCTAATGAGGACTGTTGATATCTGAAGTCTACTAAGTGTTTTGATAGCATCAACCTTGGGGGACTTTGTAGAGATTAATGAAGAGGCTGATGCAACCTAAACATCCAATGTCTATCCTGCATGCTGCAAAAGTGCTATGAAGAAGAATGCTTAGGAAATTTCACACATACAACAGAATTATTCTAAGTGTGAAATCTTCCGAAGCCAAGACCAATATCTTCCGAAGCCAAATATGAAGTCTTCCAAAGCCTTAGAGACAAAGTCTTCCGAAGCTTCAACTCATGAAGGCAGATTTCTTCCGAATACTTTTAACACATGATTTATCTGATGTACTTTTCCATAAAGCTGGACACCTTTCCGCTACACCTCTGTAAGGTCACCAACTTATATGAGTTGGTGAAAAGGTCCATTCTTTTGGTAACTATACATTGAGGTCTTGAGTCTGTAACTTTCTACTTCATGTACTTTATCCTTTTTGTAGTTGAACATAGAGAAAGCAATATACTGCATTCTTGAAAACCATATACTTGTGTTCTGTCTCTTACATTACTTGTGTTCTTAGTATCTTATTGTGGTTAATCCAATCTTACTGTTTGATTAAGTTTTAGTTAATCTCCTCTTTGTGTTATACTGTTGCAATTGACCCCTTCACTGGTCCTGCAGGAAGTGTCAGACGAGGAGCTGCTGATAAGGACAGTGGGCAGTAAGGTTGTTGCCACTGAGAGGGATTGTGGCGGTTGGTGGACGCCAGGGTGAGTCTAGGGATGATGCTACTACTACTACTGATCCATCATACATCCCTAACCATACCATCAGCCCAAGGGGAGTATCCTTTTCTAAGGGGTCGAGGAAGAAGAAGATGGCTCAGCCCCATGACATGAAGAGCAAGAGGAGGAGGATTACACTAATTACCACCATATCTACCACAGCTACCACCACCACTACCACAACCTCTACCACCACTATCACACCTCCTACCACCACTACCAAAGCCACCCCTTCACCATCCACTCTTATTCCACCTCTTATATTCACCACATCCACCACCACCACCACCACCCAACAAGTCAAAACTTCTACTCAATTCTTAATGAACCATGGACCCACTCTACCCTTATCAGGGTAGAGGAATAACTAACTAACCTCAACTTGATGGTGCTGAAGTTGCTTGCAGCTGATGAGCAAAGAGCTGCACAACTCACCCAACTTGTGGAGCTCAATGTTGCTCAAGTTCAACAGATCACATAGCTGCAGGAACAGAATGCACATTCTATTCGAAGAATAGAGGAGCTAGAGAGAAAGAACAAGAAGATCATGCTTAGACTTAAAGGATATAAGATAAGCCTTTAAAGATCAGGGAAGGAGATGATGATGATGTTGATGATGATGATTCCGGTGAAGAAGATGAGGGTGATGATGAAGGACCGAGTGCAAAGAAGAAAGGGGACGATGATGACGAAGAAGGTGATGCTGCTGTATCAGCCTCTACTCAGGGTCAAGAAAGACGTTCTAAGAGAGCTAAAGATCAAAAAGCATCGTCATCAGCTTCTCCAACTGAAGAATTGACCAATCAAGATAAAAGTAAAGATTAGATGTTTTGTATTTAGAAAAATTTTGTACTTGATTCGTATATTACGTTAATGTAATTTATAGTTATCTATGTTTAAATGTCTTGATTAACTACTAATGATTGATGTGTTCAATATTTAAATCAAGCAGATAAAACTTCATAGCAGGATGAATATGATATTGCTTCCTTTCAGCAACTCAAGTCTCAACTCACCATGATTCTTGATTTGCAAGGGATTGTGAGAAGGTCAGTGAGCTACACTCCTGAAGGAGAAATTATACACGACCTGACCGATAAGCAACTTGCTAAGATATTTAGACTGAATCCTAATGAGCTCGTCAAAGACGCTCCAAAGGTTGATATTATGAGTGATGATAAGCTGAATGATGTTGATGAAATAGAGATAGAGGATGTCACTTCTGATCACTATCCAGAGTACACTAACCAAGAGGGAAATGTGATCCCCGACTTGGGTGACACTCTCGGCAGTGCTACATTTAAACATGGATGAGATGGAGAAAGAAACAAATAAGGATGAAAGCCAAGCCCAAGCCTCGGATGCAGATGTTTATATTAAGGAGGCTGAATCGGCAGCTTGTTTTGTTGAAATAAGAGCGTAGTGCAAGGCTCCAAAGCAAAATTCCTACACCAAACTCTACAAAGTCAAGAAACATCAGAAGGTGTCTGGCAGGATTATTGTGTGGGCGTATTCTGAGGACTTAAATGTTTATACAGTAAAAAGGGAGAAGGGAATAGAGTATTTTAGGTATCCTCATGATCTGAAGACTCTCCTAGGCTTCGAGCTCAATCAACTGACATGCTTAAATCTGTTGTAAGTCGATCCTAGAAAGATGTCAAGTTGGTTTGACGCTATGCTAAAAAAGGAATACCACACCAAATGAATAAACTTCAGACCTTAAAAACCGAAGAGGTACATCCATAGGTCTGAAGTGGATCCCATATCTGGAAAGCCTAATGTAGTGTTGAAGTGGAGTCCCCCGCGCACAATGTCGAAGATTCCCTTACGGGAAATGACTCAAGACTTCACTCCACATTTCAGATGGTGGTATTATGACTGGAGGATGGGTGAAGCGGTCATAGTTCTAAATAGAGAGGGGGAAATGGAAACTATGAGGGTATTCGACCCAATGTGACTTAAAAACTTGTCTGCAGAAAATGTCTACACTTTATACATGTGGCCACTGTTTTGTGACGTGCAAGATATTGTACAAGCTCTCCAATTCTGGAATGTGATACGGCTCTGCTTTGCATTTGAAATACATGCAGGAGTCACAAGAGAGGAGAAGTACAAGAGGTTTGAGGAGCTTATGTAGAATGTCAGATGTTAAATATACTAGGTCCAAGGGGGAGTTTGTTCATACATATGTCCCTAGTTTATGAGCTTAATGTAAATGTCTGTCATGTCTTACACATATGTAATGAATGAGATGAATGAAATATAATACGTGGTTGATGCTTATAATGTTTAATGTTTCATTGTATTATTGTTTGATAAAGTATAATGAACTTACTATATAGGTTTGAGGTTGTTATGCATAGTTCTTAGTCAATAATTATTGGGAAATGTGTTTAAACTTAGTCGTATGAATCTTCATGCGAATGGACCATGCTAATGGACCATACGCATGAATACTTCATGTGAATGGACCATGCTAATGGACATATGCATGAATACCTCATGCTAATGGACCGGTCGCACGACTGAACCAGGAGACTGGATCAGTCGCACGATTGAGACATAAGATTGATTCAGTCGCACGGCTGAACCTTCAGTTGTGTGTATAGATCAATCGCATGATTCAGTCGCATGACTGAACCATGTTAATGGTTCAGTCGTATGATTAGAAGCCCATAACCTATAAATACCACCTAATTTGTGGGTAAACGTAACACTTGAAGACTTTTGACACATACTCATAACCTAGTCGTCCAGAGCGTCCAGAAAGCCTGTTCCAAGTTCATAGTTCACATCTGATCTTGTTCTACTCATTCTTAACGTTTCTTTAATCGTTACATTGATTGGGATTACGTTCTCACTGATTAGATCGCCAATCAAATAGGATTCCGCACTATTTGATCTAGTCTCACGCATTATCAGTTAGTATTCCGTACGTACATAGTCCTCTAACATGGTTCCTTCGTTCATCAAATGGTGGCTAACGCTGCACCCTCACCATTTAGAGTGCAATATTGAAGACATCTACTTTGGCTAACGATATGGTTCATATGAAAGCCTCGATAAAGCTAGTAAGGCGTAGAATGATGTTAGGGAATTGGGTAATCTAGCGGATGTTAAAGTTGACTACAAGGAAAAAGCCATGAGTGGATAGGTGGTTGTCGTGCTAGCAACAAAGGACCATGTCTGCATTTTTGTGGAGTGTAATAAGTGCAATTTTCACCATCTAAATATGGTGCCACGTCCGGTGTGTTTCAATTTCAAGCAATTAGAGCGCTTAGCTAGGGTTTTAATATGTTGGTGAACCCAGTTGTGCCGATTGATACAATCAAATCCGCAAGAATTCAACGTTGACGTCATGAGCATTGAAGGTATGAGCATCATCCAAATGCATATGAGAGGATAAAAAGGGCTGAAGGTCAATTGGTCAACTAAAATTTAAGGAAAAACTACACAAATCTGGTAAGCAGTTTGAGTAAACCCAGGAAAAGGTAATACAACAACCCTATTCATAGAAAGGCATTCGTGGTTGGTGTCAATGATGCTTCACAGGACCTAGACGTAGTGACTTGACTTTATAACTAAGTTTCACTTGACCCTTATTATGAGGATAGTTGTTATGAAATGGGTTAGTGGTAGTCTTGTAAATACTAAGGAGATAATTTAAGATTGTGTTGTGCTAATGGCGGATCTTGCCTATAGAATAGATCTTATATGATTTGGACTTGGAAGTTTTGACATGGTCACGAGAATGAAGGATTATCAGGGAATATGGCCGAGATTATCTTCAGCGATAAGACTACTAGCATGCCATCATAGAATTGTGAGACACTTGACGTACATGGAAAGAGATTAGAAGAGCACAAGATGCAGATAATGAGCATAAAGTTGGATGAGTAAGACTAGAAGAGATACTTGTTGTGTAAGAATTTCAAGAAGTGTTCCAGAAGGATTTGGAAGATCGCATCCTTCACATGGACTTTCATATTGACCTGGCACTTCACGTGATGCATATTACTCGAAAACCTTATCGCTTCGAAATTTTAAAGGTGGAAAATCTGTCTAATCAACTTCAGGAGTTGTATATAAGGGTTTTCTATGACCCGATCACTCACCATGGGGCATTAGTACTTTGTTTCAAGAAGAAGGATAGATACTTTGACGTGCGTGAACTATCAGAAAAAAAAAAGATGAATAAGCAAACGTTAAAGAACCATTATCCTTTACCGAGGGTAAATGACCTATTCAATCAGCTAGAAGTATTGACGTACCTTGAGAATATTGATCTCCATTTAGAAATCATCAATCTAAAGTACATGAGGATGACATAGCGAAGAAAGCATCTAGAGCTCGTCACAAAGATTAAGAGTTCATATTTATGCATTTTGGGCTAACAAAGGCACCTACGGTGTTCATGGACTTGATAAATCAGATATCTAAGCCATGCCTAAATAAGTTTGTCATAATGTTCATCAAGTATATTTTGATCTATTTGTGGACGGGTAGAATCGAGAGATTGATTACGAATAGTTCTGGAATTATTGGAAAGGTGAAACTATGTGCTAAGCTTCCCTACAAACCACAAAAAGTGTTCAACATATTTTTCGTGAAAAGAGAACTAAACATGTACAACGATGTTAAATTGAGTTGTTTAGAGACTATGAGTATGAAATCTAATATAATCGGGGTAAGGAAATGTGGGGAATGTGCAAGAGATGGTATTGAACGAGGCACACAAGTCGAAGTACTCAGTACACCCTGGCACAGACAAAATGTACCACAACCTTAGGGATTATCTTGGTGGCTTGGAATGAAAATGGATATGATAGATTATATAGTAAGTGTTTGACTTTTTCGAAAGTTAAAGTAGAACATCAGTGTCCATCGGGTCTATTATATAAACATGTAATCACGGAATGGAAGTGGGAAAACATTACCATGGACTTCATTACGGAGTTACCATGGACTAGTAGTTAGCATGATTCGATTTGGGTAATTGTGGACCAATTACCAAATCTGTTCATTTTCTGGCTATTCTTGAGGACGTTAAGGTGGAATGGTTGGCAAGGATTTATATCAATGAGATTATGGCTAGATATGGCATACATGTGTCTATCATCTCTGATCGTGAGGCTCATTTCACATCTCGATTATGGATGTTTGTAGAAGTCGTTACAGATGTGCCCTAACATCAGCGTAACTTATCATCCTCAAACTGAAGGTCAGAGTAAGCGTATGATCCAAACATTGGAGGATATGTTGAGGGCATATGCAATTCACCTTGGTGGTAACTAGGACACTCACCTTCCATTAGTGGAGTTCTCATATAATAATATTTACCATACTAGTATTGTATGTGCACCATTTGAGGCATTACACAGACGTAAGTGTAGGTTGATGGTGTGTTTGGTAGAAGTTGGGGAAAGCCAATTGACTCGAACTAAGATTATACAAGAGACTACCAATAAGGTATTTCAGACTACCCATAGATTGAAGGCGGTTCAAGATTGTCAGAAAAGTTATGCGGATAACCAGAGAAAGTCATAAGAGTTTAATGTCGGGGAAAACATACTACTGAAAGTGGAGCCTTGGAAATGCATTTACATTTCGTAAAGAGAAGTAAATTGGCACCGAGCTATGTCGGTCCATTTAGAATCGTTGAACGCATTGGTCCTGTTGCTTATCGGCCAGAATTGCCACTCAAGTTAAACGATATGCATGACACATTCCATGTGTCAAACCTCAAGAAGTGTCATGTCGATGAGATGTTGCATGTGTCATCGAAGAAATTCAAGTGGATGAAAAACTTCAATTCATCGAAGAACTAGTGGAAATCATGGATAGGGAGATAAAGATGCTAAAGCGTAGCAAGATCCCTATTGTAAAGGTAAGATAGAACTCAAAGAGAGGCCGTAAAATTTACCTAGAAATAAGAAGACGAAATAAGAACTATGTACCCTCACTTGTTTGCGGATGGTGATGCAGTTAATAACTCTAGATGAATTTTGGAACGAAATTCTCTCAAATGGGGATACTGTGACATCTTTCCCTAAAACATGTGTGTTGACCTTTGATTTTGACAGTGTTAACCTTTGACTTTGACTTTTAATTGTGATTTTGTCATATTGGTCCTGACCTTAATTGATTGATCATTTTAATCTTGATCAAAGATTTCAGATTAATGGGTCGAGGGCCTAGGGTATTATTTATCAAGATGGCCAATGGGCTTGCCATCGATCAAAGTTATGTGTAGTAGACTAATCAAGAATACTAAATTTACATTAAAACCCAACTAATCATAGATTCATGGACATTGCCTAAAGTATAGCATATGAATTTGAATTAATTCAAAATAATAATAATAATAATAATAATAATAATAATAGTAATAATAATAAAATAATAATAATTTTATTACTATTGTTGTTATCCGATTTCTAAGGAATATAATAGCTAGTTGGAATGGCCTTAGCGTGAAGAATTTAAAAGCGTAAAAATTGAACGACATGAGAAACGAGACAACACGAAAATGGACCTGACAAGCCAAGGTCCTGAAGGCCTTTGCCCCTCCCCTTAATCAGTCGAGAATCAATAAGGGGGCCTTTCCTCCTTGTTCTTTTTATTCTTGCAACCCTAATTTACCAAAAAGCTCTCTCCTTGGAAACCCTAGCCACCATAACCAAGTCTCCTTGTTCTTCACCTAGATCCATCAAAATTCATCATCCTATACTAAGATTCTTCACTTGTTCTTCCTTCTTTTACTTGTTGGGATGATAAAACTTGGAAAATTTTTTGTTCAAGTGTTGGATCCACCAATCGGTAAAAACCTAGTGCATTTGTTCATAATTGTTCATTATTGTTCATTATTGTTCATTGATCTTTAGATTTGGGATTGTAACCTCTTGAAATATGGACTTAACGGATGTTTTTGGGTCCTAATTAGTTTTTGGATCCAAGTTTTAATTCTTTTTTTGTAAATTGGGGTCTTATATTAAACGTTCTTATGGGTTTCGGGTCAATAAAAGTAGAAAACCGAGTTTTTGAATCCAATTGACAATGCTAAGAATTTGGATAGTTTGCTGTTAAAAAATGGATCATATTGTGTAGGTCGTCTTGAGGTCATAAGAACTTCAAATAGGTCGAATTTTTTGTCTGAAAATAATTTCAATGAGTCTTCTAACTAATCCAAGTGGTCTCGCGTTGTTTCGACATCGTTTGGTCCTCCAAGCACGACACACAAAACTGAAGGTCAGAACTGACGAATCTGGGCAGCAGGTTGGTCTATGTTTGTCGAGTCATATTTTTCTCGTATTTTATCCAATTGAGGTGATTCTTTTTTTGGAGTTTAATTTAATTCTTATCGTTCTAATAACTCCTATTACGAAACTTTTTATTACCGTTTAGACCTTCAACCAGTTTATTCAACACTGAAGCCCAATCAGGTCATCATGCTCAAATATTTTATTGAAATTAAAAATAATGATTTGAACCTAAATAATTCAATGAAGACAAGATTATTTCTTAAAATTGATTAATTGACTTTTATAAATGAAAAATTAAGGACCATGATGAATATTAAGGGCTGGACTTCGAGGACTACACCAAACTAGGTCAAGTTGGCCCTTTAGTAATCTGTTTGATGTTTTGTGTTCTATAGTGATTTGACATTTTTACTGAACACGTTGGGACTTTGCTAGTTTGAGGTGAGTTTCGCGGCCCCGTTTTATTACAATTATTTACAAAAATCAAGGAATAAAAGTATGCTTAATCCTTTTTATGTTGTGAACTTATTTATATCTTTGGGACTATTCTATTTACTATTTTGTAAGTATATATTTGGTACATGCATGAGTTGTTATGTAATTCTTTATTCGAAACTATTAATTCTGGTGTGGAACTAATGGACAAGTATTGATAGTACTATTAGGCTGACACCCCCACCCCTGTTTGTTAGTATACTAGTTGAGACTAATAGTGGCCAGGGACGTGCCCTAGGGTGAATATGTTCCGACAAGATCTGTGTGTACATCATAGGCTTAGTTGTGATGCTCATGCTTACATGTGATATTGATTGCTTATAAGTTTTCACACTATGTCCTGCAATACTATTACACAACATCATTTATGTTTACTACTTAAACCTGCGAACTCACCAACAATATGTTGACCTTTGAGCATATCTTTTCAGCTTACAATCATTGAGGATAGCTAGGAATGTTTTCTTAGTGACGACCCTAGGATTTGCATTAGTTAATCTTATTGGATGTCTTACAATTACGTTGGATCTATCTTTTTATTCCTATTTTGTTCACTTGCTCCCATTTGTGGGATTTAGATTTCTTTTGACTATTTGGTTATGATTGTTGTGGAATTGACTAACCACAACACAAGTCTTCACTTTTGTCCAGTGACGTCATGACATGTTGACTTTTCATCATTTAATGCATCTCTATTATTTACAATGTGTTATGATGATCACGTCCATTACATCCTCGTGTTTCCGCTATAAGCAGGGGTGTGACAACCATTACCAGATTCAAAGCACATGATTGTTATAGATTTAAAATTTTAATTGAACAACACTTGATGTTTCGATTCGTGAGGCCCTTGTTCCCTATGGATCAAACCAATCGAACAACAATCAAATGAATTATGCAATCTATTGAAGAATTTTCTTAATATGTTATTTCTAACAGATTCGTAAGGGCTAAGTGTAGGATCGGTTTTGACACTTAACACAAACTTAGTTCTCTAAAACTTACTAAGTACACACTGTTTGGTGATAAAGCCGAATCCTTCTAAGAGTGATGATAATATACTTAGTAAATCAAGCAAAACACAAGAAGGTGATTTTCAAGATACTTGTATATATTACTTCTCAACTCATAGTATTACAAGACTCTACAAGCATAATACATGAGTTATAATAAGAAACTATATATAGTACTACCTATAGTCAGTTATACTTTGATACGAGCTGGAAACCTAAAACTAAAGCAAATACTACAAACCTAAAGTTAAGATATCTTAGATAAAGTCTTATCTAAGATTTGGTAGTCATGACATGTCCATGACTTACCTTTTGTCATCAACTAAGGTTTGCAACTGTACTAACTGATAAAAGGTGAACAGTGGAATAAAGTACGGTCAACTACATGGGTGTGAAAAAGCGCCATGTAGTATATTAGAGATTTGCAGCAGAGTGTCAGAGAGACCACACTTATGTCCACTGGTTCATAGTAGGTACTTCTAAAGGTTAACTAGTTTCAGAATAATAAGTTTTTCTCAAGCGACTTATACATCGGAAGTAGTTACTTCTTATGAGGCTTCCTTTGGACTTCATAATTCGGAAGTTGTTGTTTTCATACCTTCTAAGTGTTGAACTTCGGATGATGAGAGACTTTGTCTTAAGAATCTTAAGTTTTTCCTCTAAAGTTCCTTCAGACTTGACTTCGGAAGTTCAGCTTTTGTCGCTGAAAGTGCTAATATGTCTTCGGAAGTTCTTTATTAGTTGTACCCAGAATTGTCTAAGTGTTGGTTTTGGTTGCGCAGCCTTACTTGATCCAACAAACTCCCCCTAGGCTGATGCTACCAAAACCTCACTTGTTCATGCTCCTCAAAACCTTCAGCACCAAGGAAAGAAGTTATTTGTCTGTTCTTTATTCTTCCCTGTAGTGGTGATGAGAAGCTTGTACAAATCATTTATGGATAGGAGATCCAGTCTGTTAGTCTGAATGATGTGTACCCTCTGTTGAGTCCCTTTGAAGAAAGCTAGTTGACCAGAGTTATAGTCATACTCCCATCTAACTATTAGTTTGATTCTAGGCCTTCCACCATTTCTAAAAAGGCTTTGCCTTTGATGGTTGACCTTTCCTTGTCTTCCTTTTCTCTTGTCTTCAACTCCTCTTCAATCTTAGCTCTAGCACTTAGCTTAATAAGATGAGGTTGCTCAGATGGATTCTGATATGAACAGTTATCTCAGATTTGGAGGGATTGGAGAATGGTTTCTTTGCTAACTCAGCAATATTGAATCTGCTTGAGTGTAGAAGATAAGAGGCATTCAGCCTATTTCTATCTCTAGAATCTCTCTCCACAAAAAAGTGTTGGACCAAAAGAACCAATGAGCCAAGATCAGAAAACCTCTAAGTCCCACATGGTATCACAACAACTGCTGAAAGCCTCATCAGTAGTTTGACAAGTGCTGAAGACTTCAACAGCTGAAGATCAAGTGCTAAAGACCTCAACAGCTGAAGAACCAAAGTGCTGAAGTACAATAGCTGAAGAACACAAGTGCTGAAGCTGAAAGACCAAAGTACTGAAGTACAACAGCTGAAGAGTTTACAAGTGCTGAAGATCAACAACTGATGTACAAGGTCTGAAGACAAAGACTGAAGGCATCAGCTGATGATATCTACTGAAGTCATCAGCTGATGAAACACCTGAAGGTCAAAGTCTGAAGATCAAGTACTGAAGCCTCAGTAGTTTGTCACAACTGCTGAAGAGTACTTCTTCAGTAGTTGTGATATCATATTTTATATTTTTATGTTTCAGTAGTTTTGTAAAACGACTGAAGAGCTTGTTCTTCAGTCGTTGTAGTTTCAGTAGTTTTATATTTTGTACTTACATGCTGATATGTTCTCAGTAGTTGTGAACATTTCAGTAGTTTTGTTAAGATTAGTTATTCTTGTATTAGATCTGCCAGTTGTCACTTTCCGTGATAACAACAGTGATTGTTGCACTCTATATAAGGAGTGACAACTCATTGTAACGATGATGAATGAGATGAATGAATTCAATAAACGAATGATTTGATTAGAAATATTCTTCATCCATAAACATTCCTTGAAATCAGAAATATATATTCTCTCCCTATAACCGTATGCGCTTTTAATGCTTACAAATATCAATTGCTTGCTACAATCTGTCTAATTCTTGTTTGTATTCCGCTGCTTTGTATCCTAATACATCAAACTTGTGATCGCTGATCCTGTCAAATGGTATCAGAGCAGGTTCATCATTGATCGATCTAATAATTGATCATTGAAACTGCTATTCAAGATCTAAGTTTGATTGAATTAGCTTTTGTTTTTGCAAGAAACGTTATAGAGATTGAATTTTCTGTATTTCTGCTCATTCATCCTGAGATATTTTCTTGGTTCTCATTGAGTTTTTGTGGTCTGTCTAAAACTTTTAAAAGCTTGAACTAAATTGTTTTTGAACTGAAAATGACTACTCCTTCCAATGATCCTCACAATACTGGTTCCTCAACCAAGCCACCTATGCTGGTTAGGAATGATTAAACATATGGCAAGACGTATGCTCCATCACCTGTCTGTTAACAGCGCAGGGTGTTGGACATCAGTGGTACATGGTCCACACAAGCCTATGGTGAATAACCCGGAAACCAATCAATGGTTCCGAAGAGGAGGGAGCAATACTCAGATGAGGATAAGAAGTTGCTTGAAATTGATGCAAAAGCCCATGGAATTCTGGCCATGGCACTGCCTAATGAAATCTATTCTGGCTAATGCATCATGAAACTGCCCATGACCTCTGGAATGCCTTGAAAGAACAATTTGGAGGAACAGATGAGGTCTTGGCAAATAATAGAGAAATTCTTGCCCAACAATATGAGACATTCTCTCATAGAAAGGGTGAGACACTGACTCAACAATATGAGCGGTTCTCTTGTTTGATCTCTGAACTAAAAATGGTCAAACTTGAATACACCAATATTCAGATGAATAACAGATTTCTCAGATCACTGCCTGAGAGATGGGACACATATACTATTGTCCTACGCTCCAGTGCAAGTTTGGACAAACTATCTCTCACCCAACTCCATGGGAAACTGCTCACTTTTGAGAGAGAGATAGAACAGAAGAGAAAGCTGTCTTCATCTGGAAAGCTCACTGAAGACTTTGTACAAGGCAACACTGCCTTGGTGGGTCATGAGTCAGAATATGCTTCATCTGAATGCCAGTATGATGAGCATATTAATTTCTCTTCAAGCACTTCTGATTTTGCATTTGTGAGTATTGATGGTCAGTTTACTGGGTGTAATAATGACAATCTATGTTTCATTATGGATGATCTCAAGGGGATTTCTGATGATGACTTAGAAGAGATGGATATTTTGAGCCAAATGGCCTTGATAAATATCAGATCTCAGAAGTTCTACAAAAGAACTGGAAGAAAATTCCCAGGACTCTCTGGCAAAACCAAAGTTGGTTTTGACAAGAGCAAGTTGAGGTGTCACAAATGCCAAAGGCTTGGACACTTTGCAAGAGAGTGTAGATCAACTGGATCTAACTCCACTGCACCCTTTGTGACTTTTCCTGGCAATAGTCAACAACACAGAGGGCAACATCCTGTCACCTCTAGTCATCATCCTCAACAACAATCTCCGGCATATTTTGTTCCTAGGGTCAAATGCCATATCCGTACCCTTGTTATTACATGCCACAGTCAAATCAAGTTCAAGTTCCTATGGCCCACAACCTCATGCACTACCAGAACCTCAGCCTTCCAAATCTCATCAACAACCTCAATCTTAACAACACAGCTTCTTCACCCCAGGAGTTGTTGACTGGAGCAGTTTACCAGATGACTTGTCTGGTCATGATCAACTGTTCTCAGGTGCTGGTCAACATGGTGGTGACAGTCCCTTTGGGAATCTAGCTCTTATGGCTTTGGAGTCTGCTGATACTTCATTTCCAATGCCTCTACACCTCAGGTATCACAGGTATCCTCTGAGGCAAAAGCCAAATTATGTTCTGAACCATGCATAGCAGCATTTGCTTCCATTAGAGAAGCAAATGTAGCTCTAATTAATAAGAACATTGAGCTAGAACAAATATTTCCAAAAACAAAGCTGAGTTTGAGTTTGTGCTCAAAGATAAAAATGAAGATTTATAAACTGAATTGCCACATAATTGATGATAAGGCTAGAGAAGAAGTACTTCTAGAGAAGTACAAAGATCTCAAAGAAACCCTTGCAGTTACCCAGGTCGAGTGTGATAGATGGGTACAATCATGCAAAGGTTTTGAAATGCTTCTTAGTAAGCAGTCTGCTTCAAATGTGAAGTTTGGAATTGGTTACAATCACACTGCTCCACCTACAGATTTTACACCAAGAGAGCAGAGGTAAATCTGATGGTGAGAGTGATAACCAATCCATCACATCATGTGATCTACCTTCTGATACAGCACAATCAGAAGTAGCAGTCAGCATCAAGCCCTCTTTGAACCTATCAGCTGATGTTGATGGTTCAAATGCTGACATTCACATGATTAATGAGTTGATCAACTCAGGAGTTAATCCTGAAGGTCCTGAAAGGACTAGAGAGCAGGATTTAACACCTGAAGTTCAAACCTCAACTGCTGTCAGTACTGAAGAGAAGAAAACGGCAGTAGAAAGAGTTTGAAGACTACTAAAGAGTAGTCAAGAAAGCAACAATGCTTCCAAAGCATTGAAGAACAAGTCTTCTGTGCTTCACCCTCTTTAGTTGATGATCAACCTAAGATGAAGAAGAACCATGTGAAGTATGTGGTTTGTTCAATCATCTTACAGATGATTGTTGGTACAAAAGAGGTTCCAAACTCAAACAAAAAGAAGAAATAATAAGAAAATGGTAAAAATGAAAACTGAGTTTGAGACCACATTTGTATGAGCAACATCAAATCCTGTACCCTTAAGTCCTTAAAGAAATCCAAAAAGGAAGGGGTTAAACAGGTGACAGCTGAGGGTGCTCAGAAGAAGAAGGTGCAACATAGGAACTTATCAAACTCCACTAGCAATGTGTCTGATGAGCTGAAAGCTTTATCACAAAATCAGACACACCTGGTGATGATGGTACAACATCTGTTGGGTAGAGTTAACCAACTAGATTCTCCTATGTTGAAACCACAGAAAAGGAGGTCCAAGCCAAAGGACTCCTCTTCTACACCATCTTCTTCCTCTCAGGCTGTTGTTTCAAATAAACCTGTTAGTTTACCATCTATGATGAGACCAGGCCCAAAACCAAAAAGGTTTGGGTCTCTAAAACTAACTGATTGTTTATTATTGCAGGGTTCTTCAACATGCCAAAGTAGCATCTGGTATGTAGACAGTGGGGGATCTATGCACATGACTGGGAACAGCTCTCTTCTTCATGACTACTCTCAAGGAAAGAGGGGATTTGTCTCTTTTGGCAATGATGCTAGGGGTTACATCATCGGTAAGGGCTTTGTCTCCAATGGAGAAATCAAATTTGATGATGTTATCATGTGGAAAATCTCAAGTACAATCTCTTGAGTGTCAGTCAAATGTGTGATAAAGGCCATGTTGCCCTTTTCACCAGTCAAAACTGTAGGATTCTGTCATCCAAAGTTTTGCACTTGATTGACAAGGTGTTGGATGATCACACTCTCCTGAAAGCCAACAGGACAGGAAGAGTGTATGCCTTAGATCTCTCTAAGAAGATAGATCTCAAAGGCAATCCTTGCCTATTTTCCAAAGCCTCTTCTCAAGAATCTAAACTGTGGCACAGGAGGCTTGGTCATGTTAATCTCAAAAACATGAATCAGCTTAGCCACAATAGTTTAGTCAGAGGCTTACCAATAAAGGAGTTCCACTATGATGAAACCTGCACTGCTTGTTTAAAAGGAAAACAGCACAAAGTCTCATTCCCTCCTATTGAAGTGCCCAAGTCCACTGCCTGCTTGCAATTACTGCATATGGATCTATTTGGTCCTGTGAGAGTAATGAGCATGGCAAAGAAGAAATACTGTCTGGTAATTGTGTATGATTACTCCAGATTTGTATGGACTTTCTTTCTACACTCAAAGGATGAGGCTGCTCAGAAGATTATTCACTTTGTGCTGTACATTGAGAAGCAGTATTCCCTTCCAGTCAAGTGTATTAGGAGTGATAATGGAACTGAGTTCAAAAATCATACACTTGATGACTTCTATCTTTCAAAGGGAATCAAAAGGCAGTTCAGCATTCCAAGGACTCCAGAACAAAATGGAGTAGTGGAGAGAAAGAACAGGACCCTCATTGAAGCTGCAAGGTCCATGCTGGCTGACTCAGGTTTGCCACTGACCTTTTGGGCTGAAGCTGTCAACACAGCTTGTTATGTGCAAAATAGAGTTTTAGTAAATCAGAGGTTGATGAAGACTCCATATGAAGTTCCATCATTTGGCTCCTCTGATTTCATTTTTATTTTTCAAAGCATTTGGGTGTCCCTGTTTCATTCTCAACACAAAGGATCAACTCCATAAATTTGATCCTAAGGTGGATGCAGGTACTTTGTTGGTTATTCATCTACTTGCAAGGCATACAGAGTCTTCAACTGCAGAACAAAGATGGTTGAAGAAACTCTACATGTTAAGTTTAATGAATCTCCAAAGGACAAGATTCCACAAAGTCCTGTGGAGTTATTTGATTTGGACATACTGCAATATGTTCCTTATCAAACTCCTGCTGTTGCTCCTGTCAACAGTTCACCACCTGGTGGTACTGCTGATGATGATGATGATTGCAGTACTCACCTCTTCAGGTTTAGTGATCAGCTGCCTGACTCAGCTAGACCTGATGTTCCTGTAGCTCCAGTAGCCCATCCACAACAAATGCTGATGAGATTTCTTCGAATTCAACTTCCTTTGAATTACCATCCACTGATTGGTTTCAAGGAAATGATTCACCATCACCATCTGTTGCTGCTGAACCGGCTACAAACACTTGCACAGATCTCATTGTGTATCAAGATCTGAAGAATCACCCTATGTCTCAAATCATTGGTGATATCACTGCTGGAGTATCAACAAGAAGTCAATTGTCAAATTTCTGCTTCTATGCTCTCTTCATCAGTCAGCAAGAGCCAAAGAATTATCACATTGCTTTAAAGGACAATGGATGGGTTGATGCCATGCAGCTTGAGCTTCTTCAGTTCAAGAAACAGCAAGTGTGGGAACTGGTTCCTCTACCTCCAGGTAAGTGTGCAATAGGCACTAAATGGGTGTTTAGGAAAAAAACTGATGAAAATGGGCTTATTGTTAAGAACAAGGCCAGACTGGTTGTTCAGGGGTTTGCACAAGAAGAAGGTATTGATTATGATGAAACCTTTGCCCCTGTAGCCAGACTGGAAGCAATTCGATTGTTTTTAGCTTATGCTGCTTATCAAAACCTTAAAGTTTTTCAAATGGATGTCAAAAGTGCATTTTTGTATGGAAAAATTAAAGAAGAGGTTTATGTATGTCAACCTCCAGGCTTTGAGGACAATAAACATCCTAATTGGGTGTATAAGCTTGATAAAGCTCTTTATGGGTTAAAACAAGCTCCCAGAGCCTGGTATGAGACATTATCAAACTTTCTTCTGGAAAATAATTTCACTAGAGGCTCCATAGATAAGACTTTATTCATTAAGAAAGCTGGGCAGCATAATCTACTTGTTCAAATTTATGTAGATGATATCATTTTTGCATCCTCTGATCCAAAGTTGTGTGATGCCTTTACAAAGTTGATGCAACAGAAGTTTGAAATGAGTGCCATGGGAGAATTACAGTTTTTTCTGGGGTTGCAAATCAAACAAAAGGCTGATGGAATTTTTATTCATCAGTCCAAATATACAAAAGATCTTTTGCAAAAGTTTGATTTACAAAACTGTAAGTCTTGTTCTACTCCCATGAGCAGCACCACACAACTGGACACAGATCAGAAAGGTAAAGTGGTTGATGAAACACTTTACAGATGTATGATTGGGTCCTTGATGTATTTAACAGCTTCTAGACCAGATATTATGTTTGCTACATGTGTTTGTGCTAGATTTCAGGCTGCACCTAAAGAGTCTCATCTGATTGCAGTCAAGAGGATCTTTAGATATCTGCAAGGCACTCCATCTCTAGGTTTATGGTATTCTACCGGACATTCTGGTAAATTAGTTGCTTTTTCTGACAGTGACTATGCAGGGTGTAAGTTGACCAGGAAATCAACTTCTGGTGGATGTCAATTCCTAGGCAACTGCTTGATTTCTTGGCAGAGCAAGAAACAGACCTCAGTTGCTACATCCACTGCTGAAGCAGAGTACATTGCTGCTGCAAGTTGTACATCTCAGGTACTCTGGCTTCAAAACCAACTTTTGGATTATGGCATTACAGAGACTAAGACTCCATTGTTAATGGATAGTGCTTCAGCTCTTTGCATTGTCAAAAATCCAGTCCAGCACTCTAGGACCAAACATATAGAGATCAGACATCATTTTATAGGGATGTTTTTGAAAAAGGTCTGATTGATCCTAAGTTTGTGCCTAGTGCTGATGAGCTTGCAGACATTTTTACTAAGCCTTTGGATAGTTCAACTTTCCAAAACCTGGTGTTAAGGCTTGGTATGCTGCAGCTAGAATAAGTGACAACTACTGATGATCTTAGTAATTCTACTGATGATCATGAGTACCTATGTCACATATAAGTACTGATGAGCTCTTTTAACCTCGTAGTTTTTATAACTACTGAAGGCTAAATGTCTCACAAGTACTGAAGTACTTCATCTGTTCTAAACTACTGATGTAGTTACAACTACTGATGCAGTTACAACTACTGCAATCAGTAAAAACAGATAAGTACTGATGTCCTATGAAACAACTGAAATCAGCCAAAAAGACTGATGAATGTGTTGAGGACAGATTGAAACAGCTGAAAAGCTAAGAATTGACGAAAACAGCTGAAGAGAACTTTCTCTTCAGTCGTTTGTAACTGCTGTTTCATTTAAAAACACTGAAGCAAAACCACGTCTTCAGTAGTTTTATAACTACTGATGACTAATACCAAGTCTTCAGTTGTTTACATAGCTGATGACAAACACCAAGTCCTCAGTTGTTTCAACAGAAGCACCACTCTTCAGTAGTTTTATAACTACTGATGACTAATACCAAGTCTTCAGTTGTTTACAACAGCTGATGACAAAACCACTGTCTTCAGTATTTCATAACTACTGATGACAACCCAAGTCCTCAGTTGTTTCAATCATCTGAAGTCAAAACCACGGTCTTCAGTAGTTTTCTAAACTACTGATGCCTAACACCACGACTTCAGCTGTTTCAACGTCTGAAAGGATAATACCATGTCAACGGTCGTTTAAAACTACTGATGACTAACACCACATCCTTCAGTCGTTTCCTTACCTTTACCCTATATATATCCCTAACCTTAGCTCTCATTGCTTCATCTTCTTCAAACCTAACGTTCCTCTCCAAAACTTCCCTCTTCTCAATGGCGTCTATGCAAATTAAACCGCGACACAACTGCGTTGCCTACCTCACTAAATCACCCATCTAGACTAAGTTCGATACTGCTATCGATCTTATGGTTCAGTCCCAATACACACGGCATTTCTTCTGAATCCCATTTACATGCCGAATCCTTGCACCAATTTTGGATGAACGTTACTGTTACCACTGGGGAGAACAACACACCATCCCTCCGGTCGGTCGTCAACACCAAAGAAGTAGTCATCACTCCTGCAATAATCCGCCAAATTCTTCAACTGAATGATGCTATTCTCCTGCTGGATATCCGAAGGGAACCATAGATCTATCCTTTGCTCAACATGGATATCAAGGCGATCTCAGTGCCTCCACTATCATGAAGAACACTTTAATGACGCTGAGCGCCTGATCTTTCACATGGTGAATGTATGTTTGGCCCCTAAGACGTCGTCTTGGGAAAATGTCCACCAAATGGCAGCAGGTAATGTTTTCTATTCTTGAGCAACAACCACTTAATTTTCTGAAATAATATTTTTAGAGCTCAAGGATATGGCTCAAAAACTAACTGCCAACCGTTGGATACTATATCCACGGTTCATAATGGCCATTATTACAGACTAGCTTAATGCTGAGGGACTTGTTGGCTTGGGAGTCCCTGCTACGGCTGTTCTGCCGGAAGTATACTCCCGGCACAACTCTGACCGGACACTCAAAATGGCTGCCAAGCTGCGCAAACCCACGCAGCTGGAACCCACACACCACCTCTCCAAATCCAAAGTCCCCACCAAACCCACCAAAGAAACCCAAAACGGCTACTCAGGGAATTGAGTCCCCTGAGGATGCCCCTGCAACACAAACGCAGGATATATCCACTAGTCCAAACCCCCTAGTGGATACAATGACTCCTCCAGCCACAGCCGCTCAGGCTTCCTCTCAACAGGAGCCTGCAGCAACCACACAAGGGTACCTACTATCTGGGATCTTCCTCACTTGAGGAGATTGCCATTGAAGAGCACCAACCTCCCCAGGTGCACATTGCTTCTATCCCCTCACCCCAAACAACCCCCCTCACAGCCTAACTTTAATAGTTGCACAAGTGCTGACTCAATTGCACTCCTCACCCCCTCCCCAGAAACCACTTACTACTGGGAATACCTCTACAATTGAGGGAGAGGAACACAGTGCACTTGAGAACCCACAGCACAGGGTTTCCCACTTCTATCTCCTGGTGTAGACAAGGAGCTTAGAATATCTAGTGAGGCTGCCACCTCCTCTGACTCAGCACATGACCAGAGTGAGGCTGGTAACATTGCTAAGACCTCACTAGAGGCAACAGCTGATGATGGACATTGTCCTGAGGCTGGAAGTCCCCAGTACCAAGCACAAGGGGCACATGCACCAACTGGTCTACACCAGTGCATGTAAATCCTGCTCTAAGCAGGAGGTCAGCTGATTCAGCTTCAGCTGATGATGACCTGGGCTTTTTCTATGATGTTCTTGCCCAGAACACAATCCTTGAAGAGAAAGTCAGTAGGCTGCAAAACCTACTTGACCAACTCTCACAAGGAGAAAGACCATCTGCCTCTATCCACCCACAGATGGCACCTTCACTTGAAGGTTTCCCAAACACCGAGCCACTCCAAATCAACCACCTGCCTCTGCTTCAGGCCCTACTTCTCAGGAACAGAACCCTCCTGAGCAAATAGGTGTTGTACTCCAAATTCCCTCCCTCTCATCACACCCATAATCACTGATATAGTGATCAAAGCCATTGATGAGAGGCTTTCCTCAACATTACAGCCCTGGTTGATGCTGCTGTCCAAAAGGCTCGTTCTGCGGTACAAACCCCTTCCTCCAATGCAACCAAAAAGGGGGAGAGTACTGCAGTGAAAGAAAAGAAGAGGAAAAGATCCGAGGAAAAGAAGGAAGCGAAGCAAGCCCAAAAGGAGGAGAAAGAACAGCAACCAATGCTCACCTACAAGCGAAAGAAAGGTGCTGATGAGCACATTGCTGAAGATAAAGCCTTGGAGCTACTGATAAAAGAGGCTGATGCCGAACACAGCAGATCAATGGACAACATCATTGATCAGTTGTTTAGGCAAGGCCATGACACCAACAAACTTGACTCTGAGATTCGACGACTAGAGATTGAAGACATCCAGAATAGATGGGCAAGTTATGAAGTGTTAGAAAGAGAAAGGCTTGAAATCATGATAAGATTTATTGCAAAATATCTTGGAAGATCAATGATTGAAATCAAAGCTTGGTCCAGGGACAGTATCTTGGCAATCACCACCAAGATCTGTTCGTCTGAAGCATACACTAGGGGCTTGTTATTGAAGCTTTGAATGAAGCGGGTGCTGGGAGCAGGACTGAGCTAGCCAAGCAATCAAAAGCCACTCACCTCAAGGATGCTAGCACAGCCTGTCAACATTCCCACACCAAAACCAACCAAAGCACAACCCACCAAACCAACTCCCTTACCCTCAAAACCCATAGCCGATGATATACCCTTGAAGAAGAAGAGAAGGATATTGAGGCTAGAAGAAGATGAAGAAGATGATGAAGACAGGCTGCCGCTCTCAGCTGTGATTCAGTTGCCTAAGGCCACAAGTCACTCCTCAGCAATTACTCCCGAAGTCCAGAGACAAATGGTTAAAGTGAAGCTAGAAGAAGAAGAGCTTCATAAACAGCATGATGAGGAATTGCTGAAGAGAGTTGACAAAGCTTATGCAGCCACATCTTCTATCATCAATATGAAGGAGCAAGCCCTCAGACTTTACACTCTCAGGCATACCTTTCAATATCAAAAGGAAAGAGTGAGGATTTGGCCTGATCCCAGGGTCTCTCACAGAATTCATAAGAACAATATACCTCGGAGATACATTGGCCAGGTGAAAAAGATCGTAGATGAAGTGATCTCTCTGGTCTTTGTAGTTTCACCCTGGGAAATCCTAGAAGACTTCAAGAAGGCCTACAAAGCTAATCTAACCCCTCAGAAGATGCTGGAAAACAAAGTAGTAAAAAAAAGGGGTTAGTTTACAAGAGGCTTGAGGAAGTCAGGAAAAATGAGCTCCAGTTGTTCCTAGAGGGTAATCACCCGGATGAGTTTGCTTACAGAATAATAACAACTGTGGGGCTGAAGAATGGGAAACAGGCCAAATACCTGTCTGAGTATTAGGGGCCGTAATCATTGTTTGAAGGAGGTGCTGAAGAGCTAACCATGGAGGAACAAATCACCTTCCTTGAGGCCTACACAAGAGAGTCGTACAGACTCATTATGGGGAAGTGAACCTCATGAATGGGATAACAACTCTGTGTCCTGTTCCCCAAAACAGAGTTCCCATTCATACTCTGCCAAACAAATATTTGAGGTTCTTCCCAGGCCGGAGCTTACATGGGTCATCTTCTCTACTGATCAAGAAGGAAAAAGACCAACATTTTGCCATCAATAAGTGGGAGAATAAATAAGTTAGAGGTTTTGGCTGCATTGGTTCAGGGGGAGTTTGTTGGACCAAAAGAACCAATGAGCCAAGATCAGAAAACCTCTAAGTCCCACATGGTATCACAACAACTGCTGAAAGCCTCATCAGTAGTTTGACAAGTGCTGAAGACTTCAACAGCTGAAGATCAAGTGCTGAAGACCTCAACAGCTGAAGAACCAAAGTGCTGAAGTACAATAGCTGAAGAACACAAGTGCTGAAGCTGAAAGACCAAAGTACTGAAGTACAACAGCTGAAGAGTTTACAAGTGCTAAAGATCAACAACTGATGTACAAGGTCTGAAGACAAAGACTGAAGGCATCAGCTGATGATATCTACTGAAGTCATCAGCTGATGAAACACCTGAAGGTCAAAGTCTGAAGATCAAGTACTGAAGCCTCAGTAGTTTGTCACAACTGCTGAAGAGTACTTCTTCAGTAGTTGTGATATCACTAGTTTTATATTTTTATGTTTCAGTAGTTTTGTAAAACGACTGAAGAGCTTGTTCTTCAGTCGTTGTAGTTTCAGTAGTTTTATATTTTGTACTTAACATGCTGATATGTTCTCAGTAGTTGTGAACATTTCAGTAGTTTGTTAAGAATTAGTTATTCTTGTATTAGAGCTGCCAGTTGTCACTTTCCGTGATAACAGCAGTGATTGTTGCACTCTATATAAGGAGTGACAACTCATTGTAACGATGATGAATGAGATGAATGAATTCAATAAACGAATGATTTGATTAGAAATATTCTTCATCCATAAACATTCCTTGAAATCAGAAATATATATTCTCTCCCTATAACCGTATGCGCTTTTAATGCTTACAAATATCAATTGCTTGCTACAATCTGTCTAATTCTTGTTTGTATTCCGCTGCTTTGTATCCTAATACATCAAACTTGTGATCGCTAATCCTGTCAAAAAGTTATGAGAAGAGTCATCAAACCTCCACTAGATGATCTTCTTTCTTAGCACAAGAGGGTGACTAGGAATCTTGTCCCCTTTCTTTGTATCTAGTTAAGTCACCAGGCTTCTTCTAAGCTTCTTCTCTTCATCACTTAGCAAAACAAAGTTAGGCCAAGGAGTCTGACAGCAGTGTTCCTTTAGGCAGATCAAGAAAATGCTCTCTCGTGAGGGAACATGAGGATTCATCAATGTAAGTCAACTTGATAGACCCCTCCTCAGAATAGATATTGCTCAATGTTATGAAGTTGATGATCTTCCTCTTGATCTCCTTAAACTCCTATAAGGAAAGAGGCTTAGATGGTTGAGAGGATGACTTGGGTTGTTGTTTGGTAGATGAGGATAGGGTTCAGGGTAAGGTTTTAGGTTTGGGGATGAATAGTTTTGGTGGTTGTTTTGATTGAATGGGTGGGGAAGTGGGTAGGATTGATGATGTGGGTTCATGGGGTATGGCTCAAAAGTTGGTTTAGCTTTAATAGGGAAAGGGAAAGGGGTAGGTTCAGGTTGAGGTTTTGGCTGTGGTGTTCGTGTGAAAGTCATCCCTTATACTTTTTGATACATCTCTTTCCTTCTTCCTGAGCATATGTCAGCCTTGATTTCACTGACAATACGCTGCAGGGTCTTCACTGACATGGGTCCTAACATTCATTGTAACACCTGGTTATTTTAAAATAAAAAAAATGACAAGACATGAAGAATAAAAGAATGAAAAGCAATAAAGTCCAAGTGGAGGGACTAAAAGTGTCCAAAAGGACAAATCTTTGAAAAAGTTGGTGTAAAGTGTCCAAGAGGAACCACTTTACTTCTCAACCTCTTCTCTTTACGATCGATGATTGCCACTGCTTGCTCTACATAATTGAGCCTTTCGTCCACTTTGATATCCTCCAATGGAACAATCATGTCTTCATCAGCTAAACACTTTCTCAGATGAGATACATGGAATGTCGGGTGAATTCCACTTAACTCATCTGGTAACTCCAATCTATAGGCCACCTCTCCTACTCGAGCAATGATTCGGAAAGGGCCTATATATCTTGGGCTCAACTTGCATGGTTATGATTGTTCCTTATTATTATTATTGCTAATATTATTATTACTTATAGTATGTGACTTTACGTGGTATGTTTATTATCGTAACGTAAAGTATATCGTAATAATAAAGTGAAAGAGCAATAAAGGAAAGAAGAGGAACATTAATAAAAATGTTAACAAGTCTTGCAAGCTTACAGGAGGTACACGACCATGTTGTCGTTAGCTCAACTGTGCTACGAGTTAGCTACCCTATTATGCACACAGGGCCAGTCAATTGAGATTGGCAGGACCTTTGTAGCGTGCCTTGGGTGATTGGGTTGGCCTTGTACACAGTACACGGAACCCTTTCGAGGGATATAGTTGACCCTTTCGAGGGATATAGTTGACCCTTTCGAGGGATACAATTCACCCTTTCGAGGGATACAGTTGACCCTTTCGAGGGATATAGATGGCCCATCACCCGTTTTCCATCGCGCATACAGTTGGGGTATTGCTCATTGGTCCATACAGAAAGTGAAAAACAAAGATAAAAGTTTACAGAACAGACAAGGCATACAGCAAAGAGAACGAACATTATCTGTTCATACATTTAATGTGTGCTCGCATATACAGTACAGAGTTGTATTTTTTAGAAAAGAGTATTTTCATATACAACATATAGAAAGTATTTTATTACTTTTAAAACTAGAACTCACTCAGCAACGCTGACTTTTATACATTTTCAGTTGGCAAGTAATTATTGCTGAGGATGGTACAAGGGTGAAGCTACTCGGCAGGGAAAGACTGACATCCATTCGTATTCTATGTCGTTGTTGTTTTGTAATGCAGTATAACAATTCTTTTGTAAATAGTAAATGATGATGTATTTCTTAACAACAGTGTTTTAAATGAAATGAATGGTTTTTGATAAATCATTTCCCCTGCTTAAGTTTGTATAATTATAATGTTAATGTTTTAGCTAATGTGATTGACCAACTGTGAGATCTCCTGGAACGGGGCCTTACAAGTTGGTATCATAGCCAAAGTTTAAGAGAATTGGATTAAATAAACTTTTAAAACCTAAACTGAAAATGGGACAAATGGAGGGATGTCAGCCCGAGTAGCTACATGTCGTCAGGTATGTCTTTTCTTAATGTTAACCGGTATTATGTGCGCATGCTACTTGATTATATGCTCTTAGTCGATTTATATACTGATTAAGGCAGGATAGGAGATGTTTGGGGTATGAAGAGTAAAGTAAGTGGCTAATCACAACTGGCCACTGTAATTAGGGACTTACTATACTTGACATAAACTGAGTGTTACCTTGGATGACCGCGTTAGTGTTTGAATCTTATAGTGTGCTTTTAGAGGATGGCTGGCAATAGATCTTCGAAAGCCTCTCGTGGTGGAGGTCACGGTGCTGCTTTGCGACCCAAGAGAGGGAGACCCAGAGTCGAGAAAGTGGTTCATGAAGAACCAAGGACCCCTCATCCGGAGGGTGGCGACGAGAGCGCCAATCTAAGAGCCTCAGTAAAGGAGGCTATGGTGGAAGAGGTTCATGAGGTCATGCAGACGATTCTATCGTCTTTGGTGACCGAAGTGATCAAGGCAGTAAGGGAAGGGAAAGAAAGGAGAGAACATGTCCTCAGGAGGACGGGAACAACCAGAGCCGGAAACGGTTCTCTTTGATGATGAGGAGGAAGAAGAAGAGCCTGCACCAGAGGCGACCCGAGGCTGTAACTATGAGGCGTTTATGAGATGCAAGCCCCCTACTTTTGACAGAAATGGCACAGCTGCAGCTGCTCACCGGTGGGTGAGGGAAATGGAGGTTGTTCTCGATATTAGTGAGTGTCGTGAATATCAGAAGGTGAAATTCGCTACCCACTCTTTTGTGGACTCGACTCTGTGCTGGTGGGACAACATTGTCCAGGACGAGGGTAGCAGGGCCATAGGGAGAATGAGATGGCCTGAACTGAAGAAGTTAGTGATTGAGGAATTCTGTCCTCATAAAGAGATGGACAAGGTAGAAAGAGATTTCCTGCTGCTGGAGGCTGGAACGATGACACACCAGCTGTACACCACTAAATTTAATGAAATGGCGCGGCTGGTGCCCGATCAAGTGACACCACTGTCACGAAAGATTAAAAGATAGATCCAGGGGCTGCCGGCGGATATCCGTAGGCATATGATCGCCGCCCGGCCAAGCACTTTTAGGTCGGCAGTTGATTTGGCTAGTAGATTATATAATGAGCATGAGGTGGTGGTGGCTAAGGTGGAAAGGACGAGTGGGGATGGAAGGAACAGGAATGGGAAGAGATTTGGACGTGGTGGTTTTACTTCAAACAATAAGAAGGTGAAGGTGAACGACCGTGGAGTGTTGTCAAGATCAGGGCTGAGGAGGTGTGTCCAATGTGGAAAGGAGCATACTGGTGAGTGCAGGATGGGGATGAACGTATGCTTCAGGTGTGGCCAGCCTGGCCACATCGCTAAAGACTATAAGTAGCCGAGGGCGGAAAGCTCGGGAGTGGGAAATAAGAAGCCGGAGGAAGGAGGGCAGAGGCAAGTGCTAGAGCTTACACTATGACCCGGGAGGAAGCCAGAGCTGATCCCGATGTTGTGTCAGGTATGTTTCTAATAAACCAAATTTATGCCTCTGTATTGTTTGATTCTGGTGCTAGCAGGAGTTTTATTTCCACTACTTTCTATGCAAAGTTGCCTGTTAGTAGTAGAAAGGTCAGTACAACATTCGATGTAGAAAATGTTATTGGTAAGTCCACTAGAATTACTAATGTGATAGAGGACTATGCCATAGAACTAGAAAGTCATAGGTTTGCTGCTAGGTTACATGTGATACCCCTAGGTGGATTTGATGTAGTACTAGGGATGGACTGTTAGCAACCTATGAAGCAAACATCGTGTGTCACAAGAAGATGATCCGATTGACAACGCCTAACTGGAATAAGGTGACGGTTTATGGTGATCGCGTCACGGTGATCCTGAAAGTCATTTCGATGGCAGTGACGAGAAAGTGCATGAGGTGTGGATGTAGTGCCTACTTGGCCTACGTAAAGGATGTGGACGCGCCAACACCGCAACTATCTGATGTACCAGTTGTGTGTGACTTTTCGGACGTATTCCCGAAAGACTTACCCGATGTGCCATCGGATCGCGAGATTGAGTTCCAAATTGATCTGATACCCGGTGCTCAATCCATTGCCAAGGCACCGTATCGGTTAGCTCCGACAGAAATGAATGAACTGATGGAGCAGTTGCAAGAGCTGCTCGATAAGGGGTTCATTAGGCCGAGTATCTCTCCCTGGGGTGCTCCGGTCCTGTTTATGAAGAAGAAAGACAGCAATATGAGGATGTGCATTGACTACCGAGAGCTGAACAACTTGACGGTGAAGAACCGATACCCCCTACTAAGAATTGATGATCTATTTGACCAGCTCCAAGGTGTCAGTTGGTTTTCAAGGATAGATCTTCGATCTGGTTACCATAAGTTGAAGGTGAAGGAGCAGGATATCCCTAAAACAGCTTTTCGCATGCACCACAGTCACTATGAATTCCTTGTTATCTCATTTGGTCTGACCAATGCGCCAGCTGCTTTTATGGACTTGATGAATCGAGTGTGTCGGCCAATGTTAGATAAATCAGTGATTGTGTTTATTGATGATATCCTGATTTATTTAAAGAGTGAGGAGGAGCATGTCGACCTCATTCGAGAGGTGTTAGAGACCTTGAGAAGGGAGAAGTTGTACGCCAAATTCTCCAAGTGCGCGTTCCGGTTACGCGAGGTCCAATTCTTAGGTCACGTGATAAATCCCGAGGGGTTATGGTAGACCCGGCTAAGGTGGAGGCTGTGATGCAATGGAAGTCTCCAAAGACGCCATCCAAGATTCGTAGTTTCTTGGGGTTGGCGGGTATTATCGAAGGTTCATTAAGGACTTTTCCAAGATCGCTTCTCCACTGACCAAGTTGACCCGAAAGGATGTAAAGTTTATATGGGGTCAAGCCCAAGAATAGGCGTTCGAGGAGTTAAATGTGAGGTCGACTCAAGCTCCATTCTTGTCATTACCCGAAGGAAGCAAGGATTTGGTGGTATATTCAGATGCTTCTTACTAGGGGTTGGGGTGTGTATTAATGCAGAGAGGGAAGGTTATAGCCTATGCATCCCGACAGTTGAAAGTTCATGAGGTCAACTACCCTACTCATGACTTGGAGCTAGCAGCTGTGGTCTTTGCACTAAAGATTTGGAGGCACTATCTATACGGGACGAAGTGCACCATTTTCACTTACCACAAGAGCTTCAAGTACTTTTTTAAGCAGAAGGACCGGAACATGAGACAGAGACGATGGTTGGAGCTCATAGAAGATTATAATTACGAGATCCACTATCATCCGGGCAAAGCCAACGTGGTGGCTCATGCTCTTAGCCGAAAGGAGAGGCCCGAGCCAATTTGGGTGAAAGCATATCAACTGATCATGACCTCTGATGTAATGAAGCAAGTCAAGGAGTTTCAAGATGAGGCACTAAAAGAAGATCATCTAAACTGAAAGAATGAGAGGTCTGGTTGGGGAATTGGGTGAAAAGACACTTGGTGTTAAAACCCGATTGGACAAGTATGGATTCCTCGTTTCGGGGATCAACGTGTGAGGATTTTGGATGAAGCTCACAAGACTCGATACTCCATTCATCCCGGTGCCACAAAGATGTATCAAGATATGATGAAAGATTATTGGTGGCCAGGTATGAAGCGTGACGTGATGGAGTATGTGAGTAAGTGCCTTACTTGTTTGCAAGTGAAGGCCGAACATCAGAAGCCGTATGGGAAGATCCAACCTTTGGATATACCGAATGGAAGTGGGAGCACATCACCATTGATTTTATTACGAAGCTACCACGTACTCCGAAGGGGTACGATGCCATATGGGTGATTGTTGACCGTTTGACGAAGAGTGCTCACTTCTTCCCGATCCGCGAGACATATTCATCTGAGAGGTTGGCTGACCTGTTCATCAAGGAGATTGTAACTCGTCATGTTGTGCCGGTGTCTATTGTGTCTGATCGTGACACCCGGTTTACATCTAAATTCTGGAAGAAATTCCATGATGCTATGGGGACGAAGTTACATTCTAGCACGGCTTATCATCCCCAAACTGATGGTCAGTCAAAAAGGACCGTTCAGACATTGGAAGACATGCTTCGGGCATGTGTGATTGATTTTGGGGGAAGTTGGGATTACCACTTACCGTTAGCTGAATTCTCGTACAACAATAGCTATCTTGCCAGCATTGGCATGCCACCATACGAGATGCTATACGGTAGGAGATGCAGAACACCCGTTTGTTCGGGTGATATTGGTCAAAAGGAATTGGGGAGCGTTGAGGTAATCGAGGCTACGACTGAGAAGCTTGAGAAGATTAAAGCCTTCATGAAGGCAGCTAAAGATAGGCAGAAGTCGTATGCCGATAGACGACGTAGACCGATTGAGTTCCAGGTGGGTGACCGGGTTATGTTGAAGGTCTCACCTTGGAAGGGCATTATCCGATTCAGGAAGCGGGTCAAGTTGAGCCCAAGATATATAGGTCCTTTCCGAATCATTGCTCGAGTAGGAGAGGTGGCCTATAGATTGGAGTTACCAGATGAGTTAAGTGGAATTCACCCGACATTCCATGTATCTCATTTGAGAGAAAGTGTTTAGCTGATAAAGACATGATTGTTTCACTGGAGGATATCGAAGTAGACAAAAGGCTCAATTATGTAGAGCAACCAGTGGCAATCATCGATCGTAAAGAGAAGAGGTTGAGAAGTAAAGTGGTTCCTCTTGTGCGTGTACAGTGGAAACACAAGAAGGGATCCGAGTCTATATGGGAGACTGAGGAGGAGAAGAGACAGCATTATCCTTATCTGTTCGAGGAATAACATGTTTCAGGGATGAAACCTATATAAGGGGGTGGACTTGTAACACCTGGTTATTTAAAAAAAATACAAGAGATGAAGAATAAAAGAAAGAAAAGCAATAAAGTCCAAGTGGAGGGACTAAAAGTGTCCAAAAGGACAAATCTTTGAAAATGTTGGTGTAAAGGTGGGCATGGCCGCCCACATTCACTTCACATTTCTTCGGTTTTAGAGAGAGAGAGCAGAGGAACTCTCGGCTGAAGAATAAGAAGAAAAAGAGAAGTCAAATTCAATGTAAGAATTCGTGGTTTTTTTAAGTGTTTATGATGGGTTTTATCTCGGTTACATGCTTATGTGCTTATGTGTTGTGTATGTGTTCGGGTGTGTGTGTGTGTCTTTGGGGTTGTTTTAGGTGTTTGAACTTATTTGCAAGCGGGTTAGAAAGGAAGAAACACCCAAGTTGCACCAGGTGAGTTCTAGACCCCGGTTTTTACTTGTTTTAAACTATCTTTGGGGCTGAAAATGTATTAAAACGATTTCCAAAGCTTGTGTATATTTGCCCATATGTATTATGCATGTTGGATGATGATTCTTAGATGCTTATAGGTTATTCATGTTTAGAATAGCCATGTTAAGCTTAGAACAGATGGGTTTGATGATTGGTTTAAAAACATACTAGAAACATGTTACACAGAGGGTCCATGCGCCTAGAGAAGGCTCATGCGCCTAAAATGCCTTGGAAAGATTTAAGTGTAATCCATGTGCCTGAATAGTAGCCCATGCGCCTAAGATTTGCCTTAGAAATGTCTAAGTATAGCCCATGCGCCTGAACAGTGGTCCATGCGCCTAGAAATATTAGTCGAACGACTAAGTGTAGGGCCATGCGCCCTAATAGTACCCATGCGCCCAAGTGGCTCATGCACCTAAGTGTCCATGCATCTGAATAACTCATGCGCCTAAGTGTTCATACGCATGAATAGTGCCCATGCACCTGAATAGTTCATGCGCCTAAGTGATAAAATGATTAAGTGTTGGCTGATGCGCCTATATAGTGATGAAACGCCCAAACAGGGCTCATGCACCCAAATTGTGCCAAAGCGCCTAAGCACTTAGAAATTTTTACAGAACTTTCTGGGAGTCTGTGCTTTTAGGGATTTGAACGAGGGTTGACTGGGGCTTCTTTATGATGATGTTTCATGCATGGTTATGATTGTTCCTTATTATTATTATTGATAATATTATTATTACTTATAGTATGTGACTTTAAATGGTATGTTTATTATTGTAACGTAAAGTATATCGTAATAAGAAAGTGAAGAGCAATAAAGAAAAGAAGAGGAACATTAATAAAAATGTTAACAAGTCTTGCAAGCTTACAGGAGGTACACGACCATGTTGTCGTTAGCTCAACTGTGCTGCGGGTTAGCTACTCTATTATGCACACAGGGCCAATCAATTGAGATTGGCAGGACCATTGTAGCGTGCCTTGGGTAATTGGGTTGGCCTTGTATATAGTACACAGAACCCTTTCGATGGATATAGTTGACCCTTTCGAGGGATATAGTTGACCCTTTCGAGGGATACAGTTGACCCTTTCGAGGGATACAGTTGACCCTTTCGAGGGATATAGATGTCACATCACCCATTTTCCATAGCGTATACAGTTGGGGTATTGCTCATTGGTCCAGACAGAAAGTGAAAGATAAACATAAAGTTTACAGAACAGACAAGGCATACAGTAAAGAGAATGAACATTATCTGTTTATAGTTAATGTGTGCTCGCATATACAGTACAGAGTTTTATTTTGCAGAAAAGAGTATTTTCATATACAACATATAGAAAGTATTTTATTACTTTTAAAACTAGAACTCACTCAGTAACGCTGACTTTTATACATTTTCTATTGGCAGGTAATTATTGCTGAGGATGGCACGAGGGTGAAGCTACTCGGTGGGAAAGACTGACATCCATTCGTATTCTATGTCGCCATTGTTTTGTAATGCAGTAAAACAATTCTTTTGTAAACAGTAAATGGTGATGTATTTCTTAACAACAGTGTTTTAAATGAAATGAATGTTTTTTGATAAATCATTTCTGTTGCTTAAGTTTGTATAATTATAATGTTTAATGTTTTAGCTGTTGTGATTGACCAACTATGAGGTCTCCGGAACGGGGCCTTACAGGCATGCCTGCAAAGAAATGGGCCCTAAGTTAATCTTTCATCCAGGCTTTATCACCTATCTTCTTCATGGCAGTGAGCAGAGCTTTATCTTCCTTCTTCTTCTCCTTTAGTTTATCCATTGAGGCCCTCTTCTCTCTTTCTCCATTTGATATATTCTTTGTTTACAAGCCACATGATCGTATCATTATTTTGTGGAGCAAGTTTCTCAAGAGAAAATTTTTTAGAGCTCAGGAAAGCTATCCATTCCCTCCCAAGTTGTTGATCAACTTCCTCCTTCTTTCTCAAGTTCTCTTCTTCTAAGGCCAACCTTGCTGCTTTTTTATGTTCGTTCGGCAGCAGGGTTACCTTCTCCAGTTCAATCATCTCCTGAAGAGGTAAGAGGAGCACATCTTCACTTGCAGCTCCCAGCTTGACAAGCCTTTCAATTACCTGCACCCTTTTTTGATTATTGACAGCCTCCTGGTTGGCTATAGCTGCTTTGCTATTTATAGCCAGTAGTTTCCCATAGGGGAGTCTTCATTTCATTCTTAACTTTTCCAACCTTTTCTCCTCTAGAAGCTCTTCCGCAATTAGCTTCCTCATGCCTTTAACATCATCGGAAGGTTTAGGCTTTAGGGGTTCTAGGGCAGAGGATTCAGGTCGGTGGGAGGTGGCTAGAGCATATGATGACGATGGTGCTTGAGAGATAGGTAACTTGAGAAAGTCCTTACTATTCACCTCAGATGCTAGTTCGAGAATTTCATCTGTGATGATAAGATAATCGGACAGGGAGTATAGTCCTTCTGTAGCTTCCAACTCAAATTCGGAAGATTGAAATTGTTCTTCCACAGCATTGACTTCAGCTTCGAAGTCTGTGAGAATATACTATCTGTCCTATCTGTTTTGGTTGCTGGGCCATCAGTCTCCATATCCCCATAGAAATCAACCTCAGGTTCAATACGGACCTTTGGTTGACCAACTCCTTCAACAGTGGTAGAAGGTCTATTCAACCTCTGAAGCTTTTCAACCCCAAAGTAAGCCACAACGACATCTAGACTTGGCTGCCTTATTGAAGATCCTTTTAAGAATAGGGTTAGAAACCTGTTTAGATCTTTGAGCATCCTTGGCTCCACTTGGAGGATGATTGGAGGATGCTTAGGGAAAATGTTTGATTGTTGCATAGAATATCTAGAAGAGAGCATTGAAAGAGTTGAGCTTGTAAACACCATATGTGTTTGTCTCTGAACTTTCAGGTGCTATTCCCACAGACTAAAGGGAGGTGATAAGATCCCCCAAACTGAAGGGAGGATATAAGATACATATACCTGAAGTATTGTTGGCTCAGGGTCTCACCAACAATATGAGTAAAGTTCTCGAACTTTGCTTCAGTGAATATTTCTTTGAGTCCTTGGAGCTTGAGTACATCTGGGTCAAGGCATCAAACAGTTGTTTAGCTATCTAACAATGCTCAAACCCCGCCATGATTGAGTTGGGTATGTAGTCATTAGAACAATCATAGACTTGCTATTAATGTCTAGCTGTTTGTGGTCTTCATTAGAATAGTTTTCCATTGCCTTCTCTTCATTGCACCACCTCCAGCAAGTCCTACAACCTTTGGCTTGTAAGGGCCATTGGTGATAGACTTCCATATTCGGCTTTCTTGATATCTGATGAACCATTCAATACGTCTGCTCCATTGTCTAAAGTTTTTTATGGTGATGATTGGTGCTTTAGTCATCATCCTCATCTCACATTCATATTCTGCTTAAGAGCCATTATTGAATGTAGTGAGTCAGTGAGTGAAGATAAGGTTGATTAGGATGGTAAGATCACCCAATCAAGAGCCTAAAAAGCTCTGATACCAATTGTAGGATCTGTTTCGACAATCAACACAAACTTAGTTCTCTCAAATTCACTACGTAGCACTCTGTTTGGTGATGAAGCATAATCTTTTTAAGGGTTGATGATAATATACTAAGTAAATCAATAAAAACACAAGAGAGTAATTTTCAAGATTATTGTATATATTACATCTCAACTCAAAGTATTATAAGACTCTTACGAGCATATTACTGAGTTGTAATGAGAAACTATATATACTACTACATACAACTGGATATACTTTGATACCAGCTGAAGACCTAAAACTAAATCAAATACTATAAAGCTAAAGTTAAGGTATCTTAGAGAAAGTCTTTTCTAAGATTTAGTAGTCATCACATGTCCATTACTTATCTTTTGTCACCAACTAAAGTTGGCAACTGTACTAATTGATAAAAGGTGAACAATGGAATAAAGTGTGGTCAACTACAATGGCATGAGAAAGCGCCATGCAATATATCAGAGATTTGCAGCGGAGTGTTAGAGAGACCATACTTATGTCCACTGGTTCATAGTAGGTACTTCCTAAGGTTAACTAGCTTCGAAAGAACGAATTTTAATTGAATCCAGTTATACTTCGGAAGTAGCTACTTCTTCTGAGGCTTCCTTTGGACTTCATACTTTGGAAGTTGTCGTCTTCAATTCATCTAAGTGTTGTACTTCAGAAGATCATAGACTTTGTCTTCGGAAGCTAAAGTTTGTCTTCGGAAGTTCCTTCAGACTTGACATTCGAAGTTCAGCTTTTGTCTTCGGAAGTGTTGATATTGTCTTTGGAAGTTCTTTATTAGTTATAGCCAAAATTGACTAAGTGTTAGTTTTAGTTGCACTAGCCTTACTTGATCAAACACTAAGTGCCTACGACTTTAATTCTACAACAATTAATCAATTGATTCATATGAATCATGAAGGCTGAAGTGGACTGTGGCTTTTTGCGATTCGAAGCAATAGAATGATCGAATGAACCGTGAGGCCAACGAATGCCTGCAGTCTTTGGTTCGATACAAGTGAGCAAAATCAATCAATAATTTCATAAGGCCTTGAAGCTTGCGGATTTCTAGTTGATTTCAATTAGGTGATAAGAATCTTTTATTAAGAGCACAAAACTCAAATCTTTATCGGTATATAATCAATGTGGCATTTTCAGATGAATCCGTGAGGCCTATGCCTATGGATTTCAAATCAAATGCTATGAGGCCTTGGTTGCCTGCAGTTTTGAGATCGAATGACAGAATCGATATCAACAATCTTCAATAGATAGCTAAAAATGGCTTTTATGCCAAATTGTTGCCCACGAACAGAAATTAGAAGAAGAATACTAGAACGAATAATGCAATCAACTGCTAATTTCCAGTGATATGGATATGTATTTGTTAGGGGATCGTGTATTGAACGAAATACTAACTGGTTAACGTGTATACTGAATCAAATAGTGCGGAATCCTATTTTATTGGCGATCCAATCAGTGAGAACACACGTAGAAAACAATTATGTATTGAATCTAACGTTAAGAATCGATTAGGAATCAATCTACTGCGATCTATGAACTAGGAGTATGATCTTAGAGGTCTCCGGACGGCTAGGGTTTGTTTGGAGTCGAAGTGAGTTCAATTGCTTACGTTTTTCCATGAATTAGGTGGTATTTATAGGTTTAGGTTTCTCATTCGGGTGACTGGACCATTTGCATGGTTCAGTCGTGCGATTGAGTCATGCGGTTGATCCATTCACACGACTGAGTGTTTAGTCGTGCGACTGAGTCATTCGCATGAAGTTGTTCAAGCGTATGGACCAGTTAGGCGCATGGACACCTAGTCGTATGGCTATTCGGACGCATGACCACTGTTGGAGCGCATGGTCCATTCGGACGCTTGACCACTGTTGGGGCGCATGGTCCATTCGGACGCTTGACCACTGTTGGGGCGCATGGTCCATTCGAACGCATGAGAACTTCATCTTACTAAGTTTGAACGTATTCAATATTATTTCATTATTATACTAGTTAAAACAACCACAAACCTATATAATCAATTCAATTTGCGTTAATCAACTCATTAATGAAATATTAAACATTATAATCACAATCAAACATTTACATTTCATTAAGTACCCAACTATTACATCAGTGTAAAACATTAAAGACATATTATATTAAGTTCAAAAACTAGGGACACATGTACCTACAAACTCCCCATTGGACCTAGTTCTATCTAATGTCTTACCATCTTCATAACCTCTTCATTCTTCTTGTACTTCTCTTCTCTTATGACGCCTGTGTGTATCTTAAAAGCAAAGCAGAGTCGTATCACGTTCTGGAATTGTAGAGCTTGTACTATATCTTGAGATTCATAGAACAATGGCCACTTGTATAATGTGTATACATCATCTACAGACAAGTTTGTAAGCCACATAGGGTCAAACACCCTGATGGTTTCCATTACACCATTCTTTTTCAAGACTATGACTGCCTCTCCTGTCCTCCAATCATAGTACCACCATTTGAAGTGTGGAGTGAAGTCCTGTGGCATCTCCCGTAGAGGGATCTTTGACATTGTTCGCGGTGGACTCCACTTCAGCACTATTTTCGGTTTTCCAGTAATGGGATCAACCTCAGACCGTCTAAGATACTTGTTGGTTGTTGAGGTTTGAAATTGACCATCTGGTGTGGTACTCTCTTTTAAGAGTTGCTTCAAACCATCCAGACATCTTGCGTGGATCAACGTATAGCAATTTCAGCTTCGCTAACTGGTTCAGCTCAAATCCAGGAAGAGTCTTCAGGTCGTGTGGGAACCTGAAGTACTCGATCCCTTTCTCATGTTTAGCTGCATAAATGTTGAGATCTTAAAAATATGCCCACGCAATGATTTTTCCCGACACCTTCTGATTTTCTTCACTTTTTACGACTTGGTGTAGATACTCGACTTTGAAGCACCACGTTGGACTCTTATTTCTTCAAAGCAAGCAGCCCACTTAGCCTTTCTGATATTAACTTCAGCTTCAGAGGCTTGGGTTGTGTCTTCTTTCTTGTCTGACTCTGCTTCCATTCTATCCAGAGTCTCAAAAGTTTCACTAACAAGGTTGTCTCCTAGATTGGGAACGACGTTACCTTCAATGTTAGTGTACTCTGGATAGTGTTGATCTGTGACATCTTCTATCTCGATCTCATCACCATCGTTGAGCTCATCGTCACATTCAACTTGGACTGTTGGAGCATCCTTGACAATCTCATCAGGATTTAGATTGAACATTTCAGCAATTTGCTCGTCAGTGAGATTGTGAATGAGCTCTCCTTCTTCAGGAGTGTACATCACTGATCTCCTGACTATTCCCTGCAGATCCAGAATCATCATGAGCTAAGTCTTGATCTGTTGGAGGGGAGCAACATTATGTTCATCCCTCTAAAAATTGGATCTGCTTGATTTAGACATGTAACACAACAATCATTAGTTAATAATCAAACAAAAATATCAACATTAAATATAAACATTCATTATATTAATGTGATACAAGATTCAAATACATATGATTTAAATAACAAAAACATCTAAGTATTACTCTTGTCTTGGATCATATGTTCCTCTGCTGACGGGGTGGATGTGGAGGCACCTTGATCTTGTGCTTTCTTCATCCTCCTTTCACTTGCAGATGTGACACCCACAGCAGATGCATCATCTTCATCATCATCCACATCATCATCACCGCATCATCACCAACGTCAGTATCATCCCCAATGTCATCACCACCATCATCATCATCACTATCATCATCACCATCGTCTCCATCTCCTTCCTTGATCTTTAAGGGCTCATCTTTTGATCGCTTGAGCCGCAGCATAATGGTCTTATTGTCGCCTTCAACTCCTCTATCTGTTTTGCTGATTGGGCATGGTGCCCTCGGAGTAGAGACATCTCTACGCTCTATGCAGCCATCTGCTGGGTCTACTGCTCTATCTGTTGTGCCTGCTGAGATATCTACATAGATTCGGCAGCCATAAGGTCTACTAGCTATCAAATATGAGCAGATTTCTCGTCATCGGCAGCCAACAGCTTCAGCACCATACGGTTAAGTGCTGAGAGCTGTTCCTCTACCCCACTAGGAGGTAGAGAGGATCCAGATCGGTAGGAAGGGTATGATGATGGTTCGACATGGTGGCTAGTGGTAGTGGTGGTGGCAGTGGTGAAGATTGGGGGTGGTATAGATGACGGAGGTGGTGGAGTGGGTGTGGTAGATAGGATGGCAGTAGTGGTGCTAGTAGGTGGATGAGTGGATATAGGTGGAGTGGTGGCAGTAGGTGGAGTGGTGTGGTAGTAAGTGGAGTGGTGGAAGTGGTGGAAGAGCTTGTAGCAGAGATGGTGGTTATGAAGATCATCCTCCTCTTCTTCTTCTTCAACCCGTGGGGCTGAGCCATCCTTTTCTTCCTCGATCCCATCGAGGTGGATGCTCCCCCTGGAACACTGCTTGGCTAATCGAGAGCATAAGTAGAATCAGTGTCAGCCTCTCCTGACTCGCCAGGGCGTTCACCAACTGCCCGGAGCCCTCGCTCGATGGCAACAACCTTGTTGCCTGAGAAGTCGGCTTGGATCGATAAACATCCGTGAATGTTCTTGACGGAAGGATAAACAACAGCACAAACGAAAAGTCAAACAATAATACAAACTATAATTGAATGGTTTCATTGATAAAACCTAACGATTACAAGCTCATTACAACATAGAATCAAGACTCTTAGCAAGGGGAAGATCAAACATGATCTCCCCTCTCATCCCGTAGCCCTAGGCTTCCGGGCACTCTCTCTCTAAAACCCTTAATCTCTCTACACATTGAAACTGGCATATATAGGCCTCGACCCATATTAGATGCGACTGGGCCCATTCATGCGATTGGACCATGCGTATGGTACAATCGTACGATTGGACCATACGTATGGTTCAATCGTACGACTGGACCATTCTTATGGTTCAGTCTCACGAATGCCCCAATAGCACCTCTCAGTCGCATGACTGGTCCATTAGCATGGCTCAGTCATACGACTGAGTCTCATTCGCATATGCTCCTGCGAATGACCCAGGTTCATGTGTTTACAACATATCAGGTGTATAACATTAAGCCTAGACTATTCGACAAGCGACGGACACACTATATATGACTATATATGCTCCAACACTGCCCACCGTTCGAGTCAGAGGCACCTCGTCTGACTCCTCTTCCTCATCAGGTTGGAAATCCTAATGGAACCCCGCAGCCTCTATCTCCCCTTGGGTGGGTGCTGGAGATGCTATATGAGCAGTGGGGGCCTCGGTTGAGTAGGCCAGCATCTCCACCATCACCGCTGTCGTCGTCATCGGAGTTATCCTCCGGGAGCTCTAACTGCTCAAAATCCGAATCACTGTCTACGTGACGCCATTTACGCCTCCCAAGCACCGCGTAATCCACCTTGGCCAGATGGCCTATGAGTCTCTATATCGAGGGCCTGACTTGCTTTCCCCGGTAAACCTTTATACGACCCAGCGTCGTATCATCCATAATCTCTAATGCCACAGCGTCGTGGCTCTCCTTGGTAGCGAGGGCAGCTTCTCATCAAACTGAAGGGGTGGTTCAGAACCAGTGCGTTCTGAATGTGGTCTGACAGGTCATCGAACCCACCCCTTCACGATGCCAGGTACTTGAGGATGATGTGTGCCAAGTACTTATACTAGGGACACAGGGTGCTCTTGTTGAACACACCTGCGTTTATATCCCCAACGTACTTCATCCTCATGAAGCACCCTCTCATCGTCAGTGGGTGAAGTCTGGTGGGGTGGTCTGTATCATCTCCCAACCCAAGTACTCGCTGAATGTCTTCAGTCGTGATCTCTATGTCCAAACCAAAGATGGAACTCCTTATGCAGTACGACTCACGTGATCGGTCAACCAATGCATTCTCCCAGAAGGCCTATTGTATAGACCTGTAAGCGGTGCATAGTGTAGAGAGAGACCGGTGGATCCTGGATTGCCTAAGAAAAGAAATGATCCCTACGAACTCAGCACCATTCCGAGTTGTGGAGTCCAAGTATGCACAGATGTTATGCTTGGGGTTGATGAACCACTTCTCTGCCATCAATCTGTAACACAAAACACATACACATTAGCTAACCACAAGACATAAATCAGTTCTAGATAACTTTGTTGAATTTATTATGGTTCATTCATGCGATTGAACCATGCGACTGGATTCAGTCGGTTGTCCTATCATGCGACTAAATTCAATCGGGTGATTAAACATGTGATTGAGTTCAATCTGGTGAATGAGCAGGTGAATGGTTCAGTCGGCCGACTGAGCTCATGTGTATCACTCATTTGGCCGAATGAGTCATTCGAAACCACCAATCGCACGATTGAAGTTCCCCGTGTGTCTATTCGCATGGCCCACTGTTCAATCAACAGAAGTTCGAATTCAGACCAAAACTCAGAGTTAGACGTCGTGTTTTGGTTCGTTCGACTCGCAATCACATAACTAATAACCTAATAACATTAATTTTAACATTTTGCATGGTTAAGTTAGGTTATTTGTCCATTAAGTGGTTCGGTTCTTTTGTGGGTCGACATCCTCAAATTAGGGCACCATTCTATCAGATTTTGGTGAGATTCCAACTCATTCTACCTGTATAATCACTTACAAATGTTAGAAGATCAACAGAAATCAGAATTTTGGGTCTATGGAAATTTGGGCAGCGTAATGGTAATCTATGCGAAATGAGGGTGATTAGGGGGTGATGAGTTGAATGGCTGTGGCCCTATTTATACTGAATCTAATTTCATTCGACCGACTGGACCCATTCGCTCGGTTCATTCGAGTGAATGGACCTCAGTTGTGCGATTGGCTCAGTCGACTACATTCAGTCAGCTGACTGGATTTCAGTCGGGCGACTGACTCATTCGCACACTCTCATTCGATCGAATGATTCATTCGCATGGTTGGTCCATACTCATGGTCAATTCGTGCGATTGAATCATACTCATGATTTTGACTTTATGACCATTTCTTACTTAACCCAGTTTAAACTTTTATTTAACATTATGAACATTTGATCATCTCATACATGATCATTTTAACTCAAAAAACTTTTGATCACCTCAGACGTGATCCTTTTTGACAAATTTGTCACCTCATATGTGACTGTTTATACCTTTGAAAACACGTGTGGTCACCTCAGACGTGACCCTTTTAGATGATTAACTCCCTTAATCCAAGACGTAGTCCGATATCAACAAACTCAATTTGACTAAATATAAACAAAGTAAAAGACTTAAACTTAAATACAAAACTAAAATTTGTTTTTTACTTTTTCTGTGAGGTATAAATCCTAAGATAGAAATCTAATGGATTCGGTTCCGGAATAGGAAACTTCAATTTATTTTGATCATAAATGGACCAATTCAATTTGGAATCATACAGGGAAGTCAAACCATTTCGGACATGTTATCAATACCTTTTGATGCTCAATTCTTGTTTTTCATCTAGAGTCGTTAGCAAGTTTAGGAAATCATACTAGTACTATTAGATCCTACCTTGATTTGGACTTTTAAGAATTGTAGCCATGATGATTGTCAGTATACTGGTCCTCTTAAATCCATACACAGACTTTTGACATAGATTGGTGATAGTTTAGGTTTGATTATTTCAACAGGCATTTGTGGATCCCACACTTATATGGTAATGAACATTCCTCAGGAGTTTTGAGCGGTCTCAGGGTAGTTTTCAAGAAGAAACTATTCTTAGAACTTTCAGAGAGAAGCCAAGCCTCAGGTCAGTGCCACCGCACAGCAGAGAGGCGGCTAATAACAAAGAAGTCTAGAATATATAGGTTATGCTTCTCCTCAGGTCAGTGCCACCGTACAGCAGAGAGGCACATAACCTATCTTCTTGTTTGAGCATTTTTCATCTTTAAGCACAGTTCTCACCAACAACATAAGTTATTAGCTTGATTGGTTTTGGTAATATTTTGGTCTTACGCTCACATTTGTGGTGTTTATTCTGCTTGTCACCCCTTATTGGAATTTCTTGATTGTGTTAACCAGGGATAAGATGTTAACCCACAGCTTGTTGAACAACTTAGTTTGATCTTGAAATCACCAATAAGGTCTAATCATCTATTGTGTTGAATCTACCGACACATCATCGGTGGTGTAACAACTCTAGGTCTACTTTCTTTGTGTTACCTTAGTAGTAGCTAGTTTTACTATCATCTTTCCTTTTATATTGCTCAGACTACACAGACTTATACTTTGAACTTCGAATCTTATTTTATTTAGTCTTTTAAAGTCCCAAGTGATTTGTACTTGTGTACTATCATTTTCCAAGGTCATTGAATTGGTATCACAGATACGATTTACTTTCTATCAGCCAGCCTCTCCTTCTCCCTTGTTTTTTTTGTTTGTTAATGTTACTAACTGGCCTATTCTCCCCCTAAAATTTTAAAACTGTAACCAATTTACGCTTTTTAGGATTTTAATAGGCGACCAAATAACATTAATGTAATTAAAATACTTAAAATTAAACAAATAAATAAAGATAAGAAAAATTAAAAAATGGACAAGACTCATAGGACTACACATGATCATCATCGGAAATTACATCATGTTTCTTTTTAACACCGTTGACCTCTAACAGATATAAAAAAACGTGGTTTGTTAAAAGCCTTTGTATATAGATCAGCGCTTTGAAAATCAGTATTTATTTTAATCACATCGAGTAAGTTCTTTTCAAAGCAGTCACGTATAAAGTGATATTTTATACCAATGTGTTTGCCAGATTTTTAGTTACTGCAATTGCAGCAGAGTTATTAAAAAAAATAGGAGTAGATGGGAAATGCAAACCGTATTCCCACATTTGCTATTGAATCCAAATGATTTGTGAACAGCAACTTGCAGCAGCAACGTATTCGGCTTCACAGGTTGACAACGCAACCGATGTCTGCTTCATACACTACCAGGTCACTAATCGCCTCCTAAACAATTGACATCCCGCTGATGTAGACTTGTAGTTCATCTTGCAGCCACCGTAATCTGAGTCACTATACGCTGTAAGCTTAAAATCATCGTCATGAGGATACCACAACCCTAGAGTTGGTGTACCCTCAGATAACGGAATATCCTTTTGACCCCTATTAGATGGTTAACTTTTGGCTTTGCCTGATATCTTGAACATAAGCACGTTGCATACATGATATCAGGTCTTGAGGCAGTGAGGTACGTGAGAGATCCAATCATTCCTCGATACATAGTGGCATCGACCAGATCACCATTCTCGTCGGGTGCTACATCATGGTTTGTAGCAAGTGGAGTCCCGGCTGTGGAAGCATTCTCCATGTCAAACTAACTGAGGATATCTCCTACATACTTGGTCTGATATAGGAAAATCCCGTTTGGTGTCTGATCCACCTATAACCCGAGAAAGAATTTCATCTCTCCCATGGCACTCATCTCAAACTCAGCCTTAATTACTGCTTTAAACTCTTTACATAGATCTTCGTTCTTTGAACCAAAGATTATGTCATCAACATAGATTTGAACAAGCAATAAATCTCCATCCTTTTCTTTTATGACAGTGTATAGTCAATGACACCTCTATGGAAACCGTGTTTCACTAGGTGAGTCGAGAGTTTTTCATACCAGGCTCTGGGGGCTTGATAAAGCTCATATATAGCCTTGTCGAGTTTGTAAACTCTATCCCGATGATATGGATCCTCAAATCCCTCGGGTTGACTGACATACACTATCTCTCTGATTTCACCATGAAGGAGAGCACTCTTCACATAAAGTTGATAAACTTTAATCTTTATATAAGATGCATAGGCAAGGAAGATACGGATTTCTTCCATTCTTGCCACGGGTGCAAACACTTCATTATAGTCAATGCCCTTGACTTGTCGAAATCCTTGGACAACAAGTCGAGCCTTGTTTCTAATGATCATGCCTTGATCATCTTTCTTGCATTTCAAGACCCATTTTGTGCCAATTACCTTAGCACCTTTAGGTCTATCCACCAGAGTCCATACTCCCAACTTCTTGAACTAAAGATGTTCTTCTTGCATGGCACTCACCCATGCCTCATCATTTAGGGCTTTACTAACATACTTTGGCTCAAACGGAGACACAAAGCAACGATATGCACCATCATGAATGTAACCCTTTTCCATCACTGAGGCATAATCAACTGAATACAACTGATTTTTGGTCTACACTCTTGATCTCACATCTCCACTGACATTATCCAAAGGATGATACACATTTAGTTGTGAACCAGGAGTGGTTGGAACAACTACCTCAGAATCAAGATTATGAACATTCGGTTCAGTATCTGAGGCAGTAGAAGTCTGAGGTTCCGGAGATGCAGAGGCATCAATGTCAAATGCTTATGGATTATTCGTAGGGGGAACCTGTTGCTCCTGATTGTTCTGATCAGTCTCCACAGCTTCTTCATCAGAGGAAGAGTCACTATCTGCAAGTGCTCCCCCTGAGTTGGTAGATGAATCGCCTTGTAGGCCAGATGATGTAGATTTCGGAGCTGGTGTGTTTAGAACATCATACATCATCTTTGTAGCTAACTCATCATCAGACGTGGAGAGTGGTATGTTGAAGGACTTGAAGAATCCATCATAGTCGAAAAAGAAGGCGGGTCCTTTTCCAGCAGGTGGTGTGGTGTATCTCTGAACATCAACATTACACCACACTTCTACCTGACCCATTGAGTTGTTGTAGACGCTCTTGTTCGGTATGTTGTATCCTAGAAAGATTCCTTCATCAGCCTTCTCGCTGAATTTTCCCTCCTGAGTCTTCTTTAGTAGGGTGCACGGGGCGCCAAATGGCTCGAGATACTCTAGATTTGGTTTACGTCATTGTAGTAACTCGTAACATCTCTTGCCATGGCATTTAACTATCAGAACTCGATTCAATGTAACATGCATTTGGAACTGCCTCGTTCCAGAATTGGATAGGCAGTTTCGAGTCTGTTAGCATAGTCCGTGTTGTCTCTATCAAGTCGCGATTCTTCCGTTAAGCAACACCGTTCATCTGAGGAGTGTAGGCAGAGGTGAACTGATGTACAATTCCCTTCTCCTTGAAAGAAGCCTCCATCCACTGATTCTTGAATTCGGTTCTGTTGTCTGAGTGCACTTGAGGTACCTTCAACTTGTATAGGGAATCCAGAGTAGTTACTAACTCTTTGAATGACTCAAATGTTTCTAATTTGGATTTTAGAAACATCACCCAAGTGAATCTTGAGTAGTCATGAGTAACTACGTAGGAGTACAAGTCGTCTGCAATACTTCTTGTATTGACTGGACCAAACAGATCCATGTGAAGAAGTTCAAGAGGAGTTCGATAGAGTGAACTTTCTTTTCCTTATGAGCTTTCTTCGTCTGTTTGCCCTTCTTGCACGCAACACAGAAATCTAGAAGTTGGAAGTTTTTGACGTTAACTCCTCTCAGTAGATTATTCTGGATCAAGTGATTCATCTTCCGTGGATTAATGTGTCCCATTCTCCTATGCCAGGATATGGATTCCTTCTCAGTAGCTTTTGACAAGAAGCGTTGAACTTCATGATCCGTTGTGGAGGCCTTCGATAGATCCAAGACATAGAGATCCTTATATCTTAAGGCAGACATTAATACTTGATCCTTCGAGATTATGTAGTCCATTTTCAGGACATAACACTTCTTGTTGTCAAACACTACCTTAAAGTCTTTATCACAAGACATAGAAAGCAAGTTATTCTGAAGTTGTTGAACATAGTTTAGCTTGTCAAACATCACTTTCTGATTACCTACTTTTCCTTAAGCTGTGATGTACCCACCTTTGTTTCCAGCGAATGAAACATGCCCTCCTTTGATTTGTTTGACATTTGATAAGAGAGCCCTGTTCCCCGTCATGTGCCTGGATGCTCTGCTATCTACAAGCCACGTGTTAGTTTCAGCACTATAGCGAACACCCTGCACATTCAATGAAAACGTTAGTTCAAGTTAGGAACCCAAGCCTTCACTGGCTTGGGTATCCCCGAGGCATCACACATCATAAACTCAACCCATTGACCTTTCAAGGGTGAGGGAAGCTTAGATGTATGTTTATTCTCATTTTCAGATACTGAGGAGGATTTTTCCTTCCATAAGCCAGATTTGTGTAAGACCTGTTTGTGATAAACAGACGACTGGTTGATGGGTTGAACTTTGTGTTCCCTATCTCTTTTAGGAGGCATCACTGAGTTCCTCTTCAAAGAGCTAGGTTTTGGTTCAGAAAGTTCAACTTTCTTCCTCGGTGTCTGATAATAAGGACAATGAGACGCAATGTGTCCGTACTCTCCACAATTGTAGTAGGATCTGCTTTCAACTTTACGATTTATTTGTTTTTATGGAGATGTAAGTAACACACGGGTGACCTTATCCTATTTGGACTTAGACACTTCTTGGTTAGATGTATAGTCTGGTTTTACAAATTTAATTGCTTTACCTGGTTTTACATCTTTTACATTTAGTTTTCCTGGACTTTGACATGATTCATGTGATTTGTTAACATTAATGTTCCTTCTAGGTTCAGATTTGACTTTGTTTGAACCAAACTTAATATAACTTTTTCAAACTCTTTTTCCAGGTTGACACAAGGCATTTTGCCTTTTGACTTTGAAGTGGCCTCCTTTTGTCTAGTGCCAGATTCAATTGATTTACTTGTGGAATCTGGATCACTAACAAGAGGAGTGGACACCACATGATCTTTGATTGGATTATTATTGATTGGTTTACATTTTGCGTTCATCAAGATCTCATGTGGTGGTGGAACCACTTTATAGCCCAATCCCTCCTCGTTGTTTCTTTCTCTTAGTAAGTTATGGACTATGTGTGAAGAGCTAGTCCAACTATGTAGTTTTTGTTTTAGGGAATTAACTTCTACTTCTAAAACTGCTTTTTGCTTCTTAGTGTCCTCTAGGGAATTGAGATAGTATCTAATGTCACTAGCTTGGTTAAAGGCTACAACTTTTGTTTTCCTAAGCTGTTTTTTCAAAAGGTCTATGTTTTCTTTATAACTATGCTCATTTTGTTTTAAAACTCTATTAGCTTCAGTGCATAGTTCTAGGTCCTTTACTAAGTTATCATTATGATCTAATAACCTAGAAAATTTTAAATCAATGCTTTACCTAAATTTATTACAATCAGAACAAGCATGATTATTAAACAGTTGGTCAGTAGTACTTACCTGAGCGGTTTCTAAAGAATCAGCCGTCAAAGCAGAATCTGAAGTTTCTAGAGTTGGTGATTCTGACTTTGTAGTAGTTGTCACGTCTTCAGGCAGGTAGGTGACCACTGGTGCAGTTTCTTCAGAGTTGGACATCGCGATCTCTACTACTATGTCTCCTTCACTAGTGGAATCGTTATCTATATCTTCCATACTAGCGATGTTGGGTTCTCCCGGTGAGACAAACCGAAAGCTCTAGTCATGTCCTTCATCCTCATTAGTAGTCAAGGTTTTAGGATCCTTGCTTGATGAAGTAGGACTGCTAGTGGGTTTCTCCTGACGATTGAAGGTGGAGAAAGGATTCCCATTGCCAGTCTTCTTTGGCTTCACACATCCCTTTTAAAATGCCCTTTCTCACTACAGTTGAAACAGGTCACCTTTGATTTATCGAAGCCAAAGGTTGTGTCCTTAGTTGCAACCAAGTTCTATTCGGTCTTTTGACAAACTTGTTAGCTCGTCGGACAGCGCTCGCTAAGGCCCACATAATGTCCATCCGTTCCAACTCAGTCTCGTCCACCTGCTCGTAATCTTCATCAGCCAGGTGGTAGTTCCCTATCTTTCCAGCGATTAATCCATCATAAGAGTGGACTACTGCAGCTAAAAGATCCATGTGCTCTTTAGCCACCTCAACTGTCACATTTCCGAAGTTTTCGGTCTTCAACTTTGCTGCATTGGCTTCAGGTATAATATGTTGGGTACTAGACGACCATGACGTTTCTGTCCACGAAGTAGATGCTTGAACAGGACCAGCTGAGCTTGACACAAAGGCAGTCTGCAGTGGTGCTCCAGATATCTTTGCCTGAGGAGTCATGTTATAAAGCGCAGGATTCTGATCATAATTAGACTTTTGGGCTCTATACTTCATCCTTAGCTCTTCCTCTCTCAATTTCAGAATGAAGTCATTTATATCTAACTTCGTTAGCATACCATTTTGTTTGAGATTTGAAACAAAGGAAGCCCATTTCTCCGGTAATCCGTCAGCAAAGTTGGACACTTTATCATCCATCGAGGTCGTACCCCATGAGTGTGCATCTCACTCATCAAGTGATAGAACCAATCGATCACATCATCCAGGCTTTCCTTACCCATTGAAGAGAAGTTGTCAAACTCCTTCTTCAAGGCCTTAGCCTTTATGGCCTTGAGTGATACATTCCTATCATACCTCTTTTCCAATGCATCCCATAATTTCTTCGCTTGTGTATACTCCGAGAATTGATGGAAGATATCCTTCGGAATAGACTATGTAAGCAAAGCATAGACTTTCTTTTCGGCATTGTATTTGGCCTTTTGTCCATCAGCACCAAGTGTGAGTTTGACACCATCAGCTCTTACAGGCATGCTGTAACCTGACTCTATAGACTTCCACAGATTTGGATCTACTCCGTTTAAGTAGATCTCAAAACGTTGTTTCCATTGGGGTATTCGTCCAACATGATGAGCTTTGGGGGTTTATTATGATTCCCCACTTCGTTCTCCAGTAGCAGTAGGTTCTGTATACGTGAGTCTCTTCCTGCTATAAATGCTGAATATTGGTCCTCCATTTCACTTTACTTTAATTTTAAAACTAATTGTTTTATGTGTGTGAATGAAGGTAGGCTATTGAACTATTCGGGCGATTGAACTATGCAGATGGTTCAATTGTGTGATTGAGCTAATGCGGATGAGTCAGTCGGCCGAATGAACTAATGCGGTTGAACAGTCTGAATAGAGTTCTCGATCGTACGAATAAGTCCAATCGTGCGTGTGGGGTATGCGAATGAGTTCAGTCATGTGATTGGGTCAATCGTGCGACTGAGGCTGCTGGAATTCGAAAATTTCTAAGTTTAACGTGGTTTGGCCGCAAAAACTCGAATTTTCACTAACCCTAATTGCTGTATGCCATAAAAACTGAACTTTATGACAAGGAGACGTCTAAGACACCGTTTGACACAAAAAGATTGCGTTTTTAGTGACAAAACACAATTTTTGTATCAAAAACGACTGAATCACACGCAATCAAGAGCCAAATCTCTGATGCCACTTGTTAGGGGATCGTGTATTGAATGAAATACTAACTGAATAACGTGTATACCGAATCAAATAGTGCGGAATCGTGAGAACGCGCGTAGAAACAATTATGTATTGAATCTGTTAAGATCAGCGATCTACGTTTGATTGATTAGAGATTATTGCAGCGGAATTTTAATAAATCATTTATCCAATTCACAAGATAATAATAGACATTCAAAGCAAGAGTGAACGATTATAGAAGAAATTCTGCGAATCAAAGATTTCATTCAAGACGCGCTTTCGTGGTGGCAAAATGTCACACATACAAACAGGTCAATCATCCCTTATATAGGAATGTCGTGGTGGAACATTCCTTATATAGGAGATGTTACGTCTGCTGATGTCACTTGATAGTGACATCTAACAGAATTATTCAAACAACTGAAACACAACTATTGACGATGTCAAAACAGCTGACATCTTCTTACAAAAATACTAAGTGTTATCAGTTACTACAACTACTGAAAAGAAAACTACTGAAACTACAACGACTGAAGAACATGCTCTTTAGTCATTTTATAAAAACTTAAACGAAAAGAAAACTACTGAAAGGAAACCATCACAACAACTGAAGAATGCTTCTTCAACTGTTGTAACAAACTCTGAAGGCTTCAGTACTTGTACTTGAACGTCAGTTGTTGCCATCAGCTGATGTCTTCAGCTGATGGCTTCAGCTGTTGTCTTCAGCTGTTGATCTTCAGACTTTGATCTTCAGTTGTTGACCTTCAGTACTTTAGTTCTTCAGCTATTGATCTTCAGACTTTGATCTTCAGTTGTTGACCTTCAGTACTTTAGTTCTTCAGCTGTTGATCTTCAGACTTTGATCTTCAGCTGTTGAAGTCTTCAATACTTGTACTTCAGCTGTTGCTCTTCAGACTTTATAAAACAGCTGATCAAGTCTTCAGCAGTTGTTGTGATGTCTGTGGGACTTAGAGGTTTTTCTGATCCGGCTCATTGGTTCTTTTGGTCCAACAAACTCCCCCTGACCCAATGCAGCCAAAACCTCTAAACTTATTGAAGATGTCCCACTTATTATGGCAGAATGATTGGTCTTTTTGTCTTCTAGATCAGCTCAGAAGTGACCCTTGTAAGCACCGGCCTGGAAGTAGTCTCAAAAATTTGATTGGCAAAGTATGAATGGGAACTCTATTTTGGGGAACTGGACATAGAGTTGTTACCCCATTCATGAGATCTACTTCCCAACAACGAGTCTGTATGACTCCCTGGTATAGGCCTCTAGGAAGGTGATCTGTTCCTCCATGGTCAGCTCTTCAGCACCTCCTTCAAATAAAAATTCCGGGCCATAGTACTCAGATAGGTATTTGGCCTGTTTCCCATTCTTTAGCTCCACAGTTGTTATTATTCTATAAGCAAACTCATCAGGGTGATTACCTTCAAGGAACAACTGGAGCTCATTTTTCCTGACTTCTTCAAGCCTCTTATAAACTAACCCCTTTTTCACCATTTTATTTTCAAGCATCTTCTGTGGGGTTTGGTTAGCTTTATAAGCTTTCTTGAAGTCTTCCAGGATTTCCCAGGGTGATACTACAAAGACCAGGGATATCACTTCATCTACAATCTTTTTCACCTAGCCCATGTATCTCTGTGGAATATTATTCTTGTGAATTCTGTGAGACACCCTGGGATCAGGCCAAATCCTCACTCTCTCCTTCTGATATTGAAAAGTCTGCCTGAGAGTGTATAATCTAAGTGCATGTTTCTTCATGTTGATGATGGAAGATGTGGCCGCATAAGCTTTATCAACCCTTCTCAACAACTCCTCATCATGTTGTTGGGGAAGTCCTTCTTCTTCTAGCTTCACCTTCATAGTTTGTCTCTGGGATTCAGGAGTAATTGTTGGAGGGTGACTTGTGGCCTTCGGCAACTGAATAATAGCTGAGATTGGCAGCCTATCTTCTTCTTCATCATCATCTTCTTCATCATCTTCTAGCCTCAATACCCTTCTCTTCTTCTTCTGGGGTACATCATCGGCTGTTGGTTTTGAGGGTGAGGGAGTTGGTTTAGTGGGTTGTGTTTTTGGTGGTTTTTAGGGTAAAGGGTTTGTTTTAGTGGGTGGTTGTTTTGGTGTGGGAATGTTGACAGGCTGTTCTAGCATTTTTGAGGTGAGTGTGGCTTTAGATTGCTTGGCTAGCTCAGTCCTGCTCCCAGCACCAGCTTCATTCAAAGCAGTCTGCAGTGGTGCTCCAGATGTCTTTGCCTGAGGAGTCGTGTTATAAAGCGCAGGATTCTGATCATAATTAGACTTTTGGGCTCTATACTTCATCCTTAGCTCTTCCTCTCTCAATTTCAGAATGAAGTCATTTATATCTTACTTCGTTAGCATACCATTTTGTTTGAGATTTGAAACAAAGGAAGCCCATTTCTCCGGTAATCCATCAGCAAAGTTGGACACTTTATCATCCATCGAGGTCGTTACCCCATGAGTGTGCATCTCACTCATCAAGTGATAGAACCAATCGATCACATCATCCAGGCTTTCCTTACCCATTGAAGAGAAGTTGTCAAACTCCTTCTTCAAGGCCTTAGCCTTTATGGCCTTGAGTGATACATTCCTATCATACCTCTTTTCCAATGCATCCCATAATTTCTTCGCTTGTGTATACTCCGAGAATTGATGGAAGATATCCTTCGAAATAGACTATGTAAGCAAAGCATAGACTTTCTTTTCGGCATTGTATTTGGCCTTTTGTCCATCAGCATCAAGTGTGAGTTTGACACCATCAGCTCTTACAGGCATGATGTACCCTGACTCTATAGACTCCCACAGATTTGGATCTACTCCGTTTAAGTAGATCTCAAAACGTTGTTTCCATTGTGGGTATTCGTCCAATGTGATGAGCTTTGGGGGTTTATTATGATTCCCCACTTCGTTCTCCAGTAGCAGTAGGTTCTGTATACGTGAGTCTCTTCCTACTATAAATGCTGATTATTGGTCCTCCATTTCACTTAACTTAATTTTAAAACTAATTGTTTTATGTGTGTGAATGAAGGTAGGCTATTGAACTATTCGGGCGATTGAACTATGCAGATGGTTCAATTGTGTGATTGAGCTAATGCGGATGAGTCAGTCGGCCGAATGAACTAATGCGGTTGAACAGTCTGAATAGAGTTCTCGATCGTACGAATGAGTCCAATCGTGCGTATGGGGTATGCGGATGAGTTCAGTCATGTGATTGGGTCAATCGTGCGACTGAGGCTGCTAGAATTTGAAATTTTCTAGGTTTAACGTGGTTTGGCCGCAAAAACTCGAATTTTCACTAACCCTAATTGCTGTATGCCAGAAAAACTGAACTTTATGACAAGGAGACGTCTAAGACATCTTTTGACACAAAAAGATTGCGTTTTTAGTGACAAAACACAATTTTTGTATCAAAAACGACTGAATCACACGCAATCAAAAGCCAAATCTCTGATGCCACTTGTTAGGGGATCGTGTATTGAATGAAATACTAACTGAATAACGTGTATACCGAATCAAATAGTGCGGAATCGTGAGAACGCGCGTAGAAACAATTATGTATGAATCTATTAAGATCAGCGATCTACGTTTGATTGATTAGAGATTATTGCAGCGGAATTTTAATTAATCATTTAGCCAATTCACAAGATAATAATAGACATTCAAAGCAAGGGTGAACGATTATAGAAGAAATTCTGCGAATCAAATATTTCATTCAAGACGCGCTTTCGTGGTGGCAAAATGTCACACATACAATTAGGTCAATCATCCCTTATATAGGAATGTCGTGGTGGAACATTCCTTATATAGGAGATGTGACATCTGCTGATGTCACTTGATAGTGACATCTAACAGAATTATTCAAACAACTGAAACACAACTACTGAAGATGTCAAAACAGCTGACATCTTCTTACAAAAATACTAAGTGTTATCGGTTACTACAACTACTGAAAAGAAACTACTAAAACTACAACGACTGAAGAACATGCTCTTCATTCATTTTATAAAAAATTAAACGACAAGAAAACTACTGAAAGGAAACCATCACAACAACTGAAGAATGCTTCTTCAACTGTTGTAACAAACTCTGAAGGCTTCAGTACTTGTACTTGAACGTCAGTTGTTGTCATCAGCTGATGTTTTCAGCTGATGTCTTCAGCTGATGTCTTCAGCTGTTGTCTTCAGCTATTGTCTTCAGCTGTTGATCATCAGACTTTGATCTTCAGTTGTTGACCTTCAGTACTTTAGTTCTTCAGCTGTTGATCTTCAGACTTTGATCTTCAGTTGTTGACCTTCAGTACTTTAGTTCTTCAGCTGTTGATCTTCAGACTTTGATCTTCAGCTGTTGAAGTCTTCAGTACTTGTACTTCAGCTGTTGCTCTTCAGACTTTATAAAACAGCTGATCAAGTCTTCAGCAGTTGTTGTGATGTCTGTGGGACTTAGAGGTTTTTCTGATCCGGCTCATTGGTTCTTTTGGTCCAACAAACTCCCCCTGACCCAATGCAGCCAAAACCTCTAAACTTATTGAAGATGTCCCACTTATTATGGCAGAATGATTGGTCTTTTTGTCTTCTAGATCAGCTCAGAAGTGACCCTTGTAAGCACCGGCCTGGAAGTAGTCTCAAAAATTTGATTGGCAAAGTATGAATGGGAACTCTGTTTTGGGGAACTGGACATAGAGTTGTTACCCCATTCATGAGATCTACTTCTCAAAAACGAGTCTGTATGACTCCCTGGTATAGGCCTCTAGGAAGGTGATCTGTTCCTCCATGGTCAACTCTTCAGCACCTCCTTCAAATAAAAATTCCGGCCCATAGTACACAGATAGGTATTTGGTCTGTTTCCCATTCTTTAGCTCCACAGTTGTTATTATTCTATAAGCAAACTCATCAGGGTGATTACCTTCAAGAAACAACTAGAGCTCATTTTTCCTGACTTCTTCAAGCCTCTTATAAACTAACCCCTTTTTCACCATTTTATTTTCAAGCATCTTCTGTGGGATTTAGTTAGCTTTATAATCTTTCTTGAAGTCTTCCAGGATTTCCCAGGGTGATACTACAAAGACCAGGGATATCACTTCATCTACAATCTTTTTCACCTAGCCCATGTATCTCTATGGAATGTTATTCTTGTGAATTCTGTGAGACACCCTGGGATCAGGCCAAATCCTCACTCTCTCCTTCTGATATTGAAAAGTCTGCCTGAGAGTGTATAATCTAAGTGCATGTTTCTTCATGTTGATGATGGAAGATGTGGCCGCATAAGCTTTATCAACCCTTCTCAACAACTCCTTATCATGTTGTTGGGGAAGTCCTTCTTCTTCTAGCTTCACCTTCACAGTTTATCTCTGGGATTTAGGAGTAATTGTTGGAGGGTGACTTGTGGCCTTCGGCAACTGAATAACAGCTGAGATTGGCAGCCTATCTTCTTCTTCATCATCATCTTCTTCATCATCTTCTAGCCTCAATACCCTTCTCTTCTTCTCTGGGGTACATCATCAGCTGTTGGTTTTGAGGGTGAGGGAGTTGGTTTAGTGGGTTGTGTTTTTGGTGGTTTTTAGGGTAAAGGGATTGTTTTAGTGGGTGGTTGTTTTGGTGTGGGAATGTTGACAGGCTGTTCTAGCATTTTTGAGGTGAGTGTGGCTTTAGATTGCTTGGCTAGCTCAGTCCTGCTCCCAGCACCAACTTCATTCAAAGCTTCAATTACTAGTCCCTTTGTGTATACTTCAGACGAATAGATCTTGGTGGTTATTGCCAAGATGTTGTCCCTGGACCAAGCCTTGATTTCGATCATCGATCTTCCAAGATATTTTGCTATAAATCTGATCATGATCTCCAGCCTGTCTCTTTCTAACACATCATAACTTGCCCATCTATTCTGGATTTCTTCAATCTTTAGTCTTCTCATCTCAGAGTCAAGTTTGTTTGTGTCATGGCCTTGCCTAACAGCTGATCAATGATATTGTCCATTGATCTGTTGTGTTCGGCATTAGCCTCTTTTACCATTAGCTCCAAGGCTTTCTCTTTTTCCTTTTCTTTTTCGGTCTCCACATCCAACTCCTTCTCCACTACTGTTCCTTCTGTTTCCTTCACTTTCCCTTCTGCACTCCTCTTTCTTTTTGCTTTCACTGACTTAATCTCCCCCTTTTGGTTGCATTGGTTGCAAGGGTTTGATGGTCAGAAAGCTGTTTGCCCACAACCTCCTCTATTAATGGTTGTATTACTGAGGAAAGCCTCTCATCAAGGGTTTTGATCACTATGTCAGTTATTATAGATGTGATGAGAGGCAGAGAATTTTGAAGGATAGCAGTTATCTGCTCAGGGGGGTTCTGTTCCAGAGAAATAGTGCCAGAAGCAGAGGCAGGTGGCTGAGTTTTGGGAGTGGCTCTGTGTTTGGGAGACCTTCAGATGAAGGTGCCATCTGTGGGGTTTGAGAGGCAGATGGTCTTTGATCCTCAGAAGTTTTGGCAAGCAGCTCTTTGAGTCTGCTCACCTCCTCTTCCAGGATTGTGTTTTGGGCTAACACATTGTAGAAAAAGCCCAGGTCATCATCAGTGGTTACTGAATCACCTGACCTCCTGATGTAATCAGGATGAACATGCACTGAGTGTAGATCAGTTATAGCATGTGCCCCTTTATCTTGGAACTGGGGACTTCCTGCCTCAGGACTATGTCCTTCATCAGCAGTTGCCTCTGGTAAGGTCTTAGTACTGGTACCAACTACATCCTGATCATATGCTGAAGCAGGATAAGTGGTAGCCTCACCAAAGGTTCCAATCTCTTTTTCTACACTAAGAGATGGAGGATTGTAACCCCTATGTTGTGGGTTATCAGATGCACTTTGATCCTCCCCCATTAATGGTAGAGGTATGCCCAGTTGTAATTAGTATCTGGGGAGGGGGTGAGGAGTGCAACTGACTCAGCACTTGTGCAACAATTAATGTAGGACTTTGGGGGGCGGTTGCATATGGTGAGTGGGTAGAAGCAGATTGCACCCGGGGCGAATGGTGCGCTTAAATGGTAACCCTCTCAAGTGAGACAGGTTCCAGCAGTGTGGTTTCCCCAATAATGGTTGCAGCAGGGTCGTGTTGAGAGGATACCTGTGCGGCTGTGGCTGGTTGAGTCTTTGACACAACTGGGGGGTTAATACCAGTATGTGTTTCTTGCGCTTGTGGTACAGGGGCATCCTCAGGGGACTCATCTCCCTGAGTAGCCGTTTTTGGCTTTTTGGATTTGGGTTGGTGGGGACTCTGGTTCTAGAGGTGGTGGCTATGGGTTCCAACTGCGTGGGTTTTCGCAGTTTGGCAGCCTGTTTCAGTGTGTGGTCAGAGTTGTGCCTGGAGTATACTTCAGGCAATACAGCCGTTGCAGGGACTCCAAGGCCAACAAGTCCCTCAGCTTTCAGCTGATTCTCTATTATGGCCATAATGAACCGAGGATATAATATCCAACGGTTAGAAATAGATTTTGAGGCCATATCCTTAAGTTCAAGAAAAATGATTTCAGAAAAGTTTAAGTCTTGTTGCTCAAGGATAGAGAATAGTACCTGCTGCCATCTGGTAGACATTTGATCCCAAGAGGATGTCTTAGGAGCTAAACAAACATTTACCATGTGAAAGATAAGACGTTCTGCATCATGGAAATGTTTCTTCAGAATAGTAGAGGCACTAAGGTTTCCCTGATATCCATGGTTGGCAAAGGATAAATCAGTTGTGCCCTTTGGATATCCTGCAGGAAAAGTGGCATCATCCAAGTTGAGGGTTTGTCGAATGATTTCCGGAGTGATGACCACTTGAAGGTTGTTGACAACCGACCGGAGAGACTCAGTGTTGTTCTTCCCAGTTGTAACGGTAATGTTCGTCCAAAACTGGTGAAGGGATTCGGCATGAATGATGGGATTTAGAAGAAATGCCGTTTTGTAGGGTGACTGGACTATAAGATCAATGGCGTTATCGAACTTTGTCCAGAAGGGCGATTTGGTGAGGTAGGCTACACAGTTATGTCGTGGTTTGAGCTGCATGGTCGCCATTAGTGAGAGAGAAATTTTGGAGATTTGAACGTTAGGTTTGGAAAGGATGAAGCGCTGAAGGCTTAGGTATTGGGTATTTATAGGGTACGGTTTATAAAGCAACTAAAAGGTTTAATGTGAGTCATCAGTAGTTTTAACAGATTGATGACGTGGCAGAAACCTTCAGAGGTTGAACTAGCTGAAGTCTTGGTTTTAGGCATCAGTAGTTATAGAACTACTGAAGGCTATGGTTTTGACTTAAGATGTTTGAAAACAACTGAAGACTTGGTTTTAGTCATCAGTAGTTGTGAAACTACTGAACAACTACTGAAGACATGGTTTTGTCATCAGTTGTTGTAAACAGCTGACGACGTGGTGTTAGTCATTAGTAGTTGTGAAACTACTGAAGACATGGTTTTGGCATCAGTTGTTTAAGATGAAGCAGCAGTTTTAGAAACAACTGAAGAGAAAATTCTCATCAGTAGTTTTCGTCAATTCATAGCTTTCCAGCTGTTTCATACTGTCCTTAACACTTACTCGTCAGATCTTTTGCTGTTTTCAGTTGTTTCATAGGACATCAGTACTTATCTGATTTTACTAACATCAGTGGTTATAACCACATCAGTAGTTGTAACTTTATCAGTTGTTTGAACAGAATCAGTACTTATATGGGATATGCTTACTAATGATCATCAGTACTTATTTACTGAGATCATCAGTAGTTATCACTTATTCTAGCTGAAGCATACCAAGCCTTAACACTAGGTTTTGGAAAGTTGAACTGTCCAAAGGCTTAGTAAAAATGTCTGCAAGCTCATCAGCACTAGGCACAAACTTAGGATAAATCAGACCTTTTTCATAACAATCCCGAATAAAATGATGTCTGATCTCTATATGTTTGGTCCTAGAGTGCTGGACAGGATTCTTGACAATGCAAAGAGCTGAAGCACTGTCCATTAATAATGGAGTCTTAGTCTCTGCAATGCCATAATCCAAAAGTTGGTTCTGAAGCCAGAGTACCTGAGAAGTGCAGCATGCAGCAGCAATGTACTCTGCTTCAGCAGTGGATGTAGCAACAGATGTTTATTTCTTACTCTGCCAAGAAATCAAACAGTTGCCTAGGAATTGACATCCACCTGAAGTTGACTTTCTGGTTAACTTGCATCCTACATAGTCACTATCTGGAAAAGCAACTAATTTGCAAGAGTGTCCAGTGGAATACCATAAACCTAGAGATTGTGTACCTTGCAAATATCTAAAGATCCTCTTGACTGCAATCAAATGAGACTCTTTAGGAGCAGCCTGAAATCTAGCACAAACACAAGTTGCAAACATGATATCTGGTCTAGAAGCTGTTAAGTACATTAAGGACCCAATCATACATCTGTAAAGTGTTTCATCAACAGCTTTACCTCTCTAATCTGCATCCAGTTGTGTGGTGTTGCACATGGGAGTAGAACAGGGCTTACAGTTTTGTAAATCAAACTTATTCAAAAGATCTTTTGTATATTTGGACCGATGAATAAAGGTTCCATCAGCCTTTTGTTGATCTGCAAACCTAGAAAGAACTGTAATTCTCCCATTGCACTCATTTCAAACCTCTTTTTCATTAATTTGGTAAAAGCATCACACAACTGGGGATCAGAGGATGCAAAAATAATATCATCAACATAAATTTGAATAAGTAGCTTATGCTGATCCACCCTTTTAATAAACAAAGTTTTATCTATGGAGCCTCTAGTGAAATTATTCTTGAGAAGAAAAGTAGAAAGTGTCTCATACCAGGCTCTAGGAGCTTGTTTCAGCCCATAAAGAGCCTTATCAAGTTTATACACCCATTCAGGATGTTTATTGTCCTCAAAACCTGGTGGTTGACACACATAAACTTCTTCTTTTATTTTGCCATACAAAAATGCACTTTTGACATCCATTTGAAAAACTTTGAGATGGTGGAATGCAGCATAGGCTAAGAACAATCTAATTGCCTCCAGTCTGGCTACAGGGGCAAAGGTCTCATCATAATCAATACCTTCTTCTTATGAAAAACCCCTGAATAACCAGTCTGGCCTTGTTCTTAACAATAAGCCCATTTTCATATGTTTTGTTCCTAAATACCCATTTAGTGCCTATTGCACACTTACCTGGGGGTAGAGGAACCAGTTCCCACACTTGCTACTTTTTGAACTGAAGTAGCTCAAGCTGCATAGCATCCACCCATCCATTATCTCTCAAAGCAACATGATAGTTCTTTGGTTCATGCTGACTGATGAAGAGAGCATAGAAGCACAGGTTAGACAATTTACTTCTAGTTGAGACGCCAGCATTGATACCACCAATGATTTGAGATACAGGGTGATCCTTCAGCTCTTGGTGCACAATAAGATTAGTGCAAGTGTTTGATGTCGGTTTAGCAGCAGCAGATGTTGATTCAGATTCTTGAAACCAAGTATTGGATGGCAAATCAATGATGTGGAGGAATCAGAAATCTCATCAGCATTTGTTGTGGATGTAGCTGCTGAAGGTACAGGAACATCAAGTTTAGCAGACTCAGGCAGTTGGTCACTAAACTTGAAAATGTGAGTACTGACCTCATCATCATCTTCAGTACCACCAGGTGGAAGACTTGCTGCAGAGGATGATTTTTCCACGTGATCTGCAACAGCTGGAGTTTGATAAGGACCATATTGCAGTATGTCCAGATCAAACAACTCCACAGGGTTTTGTCAAATTTTATCCTTAGGAGATTCATTAAATTTCACATGCAAGGTTTCTTCAACTATCTTTGTTCTGCAGTTGAAGACTCTGTAAGCCTTGCAGGTGGTTGAATAACCAAAAAAGTACCCTGCATCTACCTTAGGATCAAATTTGTGGAGTTGATCCTTTATGTTGAGAATGAAACAAGGACATCCAAAGGCTCTGAAGAATGAAATCAAAGGAGCCAACTGATGTAGAGCCTCATATGGAGTCTTCATCAACCTCTGATTTACTAAGGCTCTATTCTGCACATAACAAGCTATGTTAACAGCTTCAGCCCAAAAGGTAATGGCAAACCAGAGTCGGCCAACATTGACCTTGCAGCTTCAATTAAAGTCCTGTTCTTTCTCTCCACTACTCCATTTTGCTCAGGAGTCCTTGGGATGCTAAACTGCCTTTTGATTCCTGTTGAAAGATAAAATTCATCAAGTGTATGGTTTCCGAATTCAGTACCATTGTCACTCCTTATACACTTGACTGATAGGGAATACTGCTTCTCAACATACAGCACAAAGTTGATAATCTTCTGACCAACCTCATCCTTTGAGTACAGAAAGAAAGTCCATACAAATCTAGAGTAATCATCCACAATTACCAGACAGTATTTCTTCTTTGCCATGCTCATCACTCTCACAGGACCAAATAGATCCATATGTAGTAATTGCAAGCAGGCAGTGGACTTAGGCTCTTCAATAGGAGGGAATGAGACTTTGTGCTGTTTTCCTTTTAAACAAGCAGTGCAGGTTTCATCACAGTGGAACTCCTTTGTTGGTAAGCCACTTACTAACCTATTGTGGATCAGCTAATTCATGTTTTTGAAATTAACATGACCCAACCATTTGTGCCACAGTTTAGATTCTTGAGAAGAGGCTTTGGAAAATAGGCAAGGATAGCCTCTGAGATCTATTTTCTTGGAAAGATCTAAGGCATACACTCTTCCTGTCCTGTTGGCCCTCAGGAGAGTGTGATCATCCAACACCTTATCAATCAAGTTCAGAACTTTGGATGACAGAATCCTGCAGTTCTGACTGGTGAAAAGAGCAACATGTCCTTTATCACACATTTGACTAACACTTAAGAGATTGTACTTGAGATTTTCCACATGATTAACATCATCAAACTTTATTTCTCCATTGGAGACAAAACCTTTTCCAATGATGTAACCCTTAGCATCATTGCCAAAAGAAACAAACCCCTTCTTTCCTTGAGAGTAGTCATGAAGAAGAGAGTTGTTCCCTGTCATATGCATAGATCCCCCACTGTCTACATACCAGATGCTACTTTGGCATGTTGAAGAACCCTGCAATCATAAACACTTAGTTAGTTTTTGAGACCCAAACCTTTTTGGTTTTGGGTCTATTCATATCATCAGATGGTAAACTAACAGACTTGTTGTAAATAACAACCTGAGGGATTGGAGATGGTGAAGAAGAAGAATCCTTTGGCATGGATTTTCTTCTCTATGATTTCAACACAGGAGCATCTAATTGGTTAACTCTCCCCAATAGATGTTGAACCATCATAACAAGTTGTGTCTGATTTTATGATAAGCCTTCAGCTCATCAGAGACATTAGTGCTTGAGTTTGATGGGTTCCTGTGTTGTACCATCTCACTTTGAGCAACCTGAGCTGTTACCTGTTTGATCCCTTTCTTTGTGGATTTCCTTTTGGATATAGGGGTTACAGGTTTTGATGTTGCTCGTACAAATTTGATTTCAAACTCAGTTTTCATTTTGTCCATTTTCTCTTTAATGTTTTCATTATGTTTGAGTTCGGAGCCCTTTTTATACCAGCAATCATCAGTAAGATGATTGAATAAGCCACATATTTCACATGGCTTTTTCTTCATCTTAAGTTGATCATCTGCTGAAGAAGTTGAAACTATTGAAGACTTGTTCTTCAGCAGTTTGCTATCAGTACTAGCAGTTTTCGTTGCTTTAGTACCTGCTTTCTTGATATCTTCTTCAGTAATTTTCCCACCCTTTCTACTTGCAGTATTCTTTCCTTTAGTGCATGTAGTAGTTTGGGCTTGTTCTCCAGGTGTTATGACATTCTTTTTAGTACTTTCAGTACATTGTGAAATATCACCTGGAGTGATCAACTTTGTGATCATGTGAGTGTCAGCATTTGAACCAACAACATCAGCATGTGAGGAATTAATGCTGACTTCTACTTCTGATGGTGATGTATTAGAAAGTAGATCACATGATGAAGAGGATTGGTTATTGCTTTCACCATCAGATTCTACCTCTGCTCTGGGAGTAAAGTCTGTAGGAGGAGCAGTGTGATTATAACCAATGCCAAACTTCACATTGGAAGCAGATTGCTTACTAAGAAGCATTTCAAAACCCTTGCAAGAATTTACCCATCGATCACACTCTACCTGGGTAGTTGCAAGTGTTTCTTTGAGGTCTCTGTACTTCTCTAGAAGTATCTCTTCCCTAGCCTTAACATCATTGATTTGACATTTAAGTTTGTAAATTTCATCATTCTTATCATTAATCATAGACTCAAATTCAGCTTTGCTTTTGAAAATTGTTTGTTCCAGCTCAATGTTCTTGTTAATTAAAGCTACATTTGCTTCTCTAATAGATGCAAATGCGGCTATACATGTTTCAGAACATAGTTTGGCTTTTGCTTCAGAGGATACCTGTGATACCTGTGGTGTAGAGGCATTGGAGGATGAAGTATCAGTAGACTCCAAAGCCATGAGGGCTAGATTTCCAAAAGGACTGTCACCACCATGTTGACCTGCACCAGAGAGAAGTTGTTCATGACCAGACAGATCATCTGGTAAACTGCTCCAGTCAACAACTCCTGGGGTGAAAAAGTTGTGTTGTAGAGGTTGAGTTTGTTGATGAGATTCGGAAGGCTGAGGTTCAGGTAATGCATGTGGTTGTTGTGCAATTGGAGCTTGAACTGTATTTGGCTGAGACATGTAATAGCAGGGAAAAGGATATGACATTTGACCCTGGGGGACAAAATATGCAGGAGATACAGGGTGTGGTTGATGACCAGAACCAGCAGGATGTTGCCCTCTGTTTTGTAGACTAGTGCTAGGAAAAGTCACAAAGGGTGCAGAGGAATTAGATCCAGTTGATCTGCATTCTCTTGCAAAGTGTCCAAGCCTTTGGCATTTGTGACACCTCAACTTACTCTTCTCAAAACCAACTTTGGTTTTGCCAGAGAGTCCAGGGAATTTCCTGCCAGTCCTCTTGTAGAATTTCTGAGATCTGATATTAATCAAGGCCATTTGGCTCAGAATATCCATCTCTTCCAAATCATCATCAGCAATTCCCTTCAGATCATCCATGATGAAGCATAGATTGTCACTATTTCTGCCAGAATGACTATCAATACCAACAAAAGCATGATCAGGACTGTTTGAAGAGAAATCGATATGCTCATCATAATTGCTTTCAGATGCAGCATATTCTGACTCATGACCAACCAAGGCAGTGTTCCCTGGTACAAAGTCATCAGTGAGCTTTCCTGATGATGACAGTTTCCCTTTCTGCTCTATCTCTCTTTTGAATGTATGCAGTTTCCCATGAAGTTGGGTAAGAGATAGTTTATCCAGATTTGCAGTGGAGCATAGAACAATAGTGTATGTGTCCCATCTCTCAGGCAGTGATCTGAGGAATCTATTATTCATCTGGCTATTGGTATATTCATGTTTGACCATCTTTAGCTCAGAGATCAAACAAGAAAAACGCTCAAACTGTTGAGTCAGTGTCTCACCCTTCTTATGAGAGAATGTTTCATATTGTTGGGCAAGAATTTCTCTGTTTTTGCTAAGACCTCATCAGTTCCACCGAATTGTTCCTTCAGTGCATTCCAGAGGTCATGAGCAGTTTCATGATGCATAAGCCCTGAATAGATTTCATTAGGCAGTGCCATGGCTAGAATTCCATGGGCTTTTGCATCAATCTCAAACAGTTTCCGATCTTCATCTGAGTATTGCTCCTTCTTCTTCGGAACCATTTGATTGGTTTCCAGATTGTTCACCATAGGCTTATGTGGACCATGTACCACTGATGTCCGACAACCTGAACTGTTAACAGACAGGTGATGAAGCATTCTTCGTTGCCATATGTTATACTCAGTCCTAACCAGCATCGGAGGCTTGGTTGAGGAACCGGTATTGTGAGGGTCATTAGAAGGAGTAGTCATTCTCAGAATCAACCAAAATCAATTAAGTTTTAATCGGTTTAGAAAAAAACACAACAGAACAATTTGAACCAAGAGAGCACAGAGAACAATAAAACGAAAGCGACAGAAAATCAATAATCTATAACCGGTTCTTGCAAATAAGCTAATTCAATCAAATGCAGATATCGATTAGCAGTTTCAATGATCAATTGTTAGATCGATCAATGATTAACCGGCTCTGATACCAATTGTTAAGATCAGCGATCTACGTTTGATTGATTAGAGATTATTGCAGCGGAATTTTAATAAATCATTTAGCCAATTCACAAGATAATAATAGACATTCAAAGCAAAAGTGAACGATTATAGAAGAAATTCTGCGAATCAAAGATTTCATTCAAGACGCGCTTTCGTGGTGGCAAAATGTCACACATACAATCAGGTCAATCATCCCTTATATAGGAATGTCGTGGTGGAACATTCCTTATATAGGAGATGTGACGTCTGCTGATGTCACTTGATAGTGACATCTAACAGAATTATTCAAACAACTGAAACACAACTACTGAAGATGTCAAAACAGCTGACATCTTCTTACAAAAATACTAAGTGTTATCAGTTACTACAACTACTGAAAAGAACTACTGAAACTACAACGACTGAAGAACATGCTCTTCAGTCGTTTTATAAAAACTTAAACGAAAAGAAAACTACTAAAGGAAACCATCACAACAACTAAAGAATGCTTCTTCAGCTATTGTAACAAACTCTGAAGGCTTCAGTACTTGTACTTGAACGTCAGCTGTTGTCATCAGCTGATGTCTTCAGCTGATGTCTTCAGCTGTTGTCTTCAGCTGTTGTCTTCAGCTGTTGTCTTCAGCTGTTGTCTTCAGCAGTTGATCTTCAGACTTTGATCTTCAGTGTTGACCTTCAGTACTTTAGTTCTTCAGCTGTTGATCTTCAGACTTGATCTTCAGTTGTTGACCTTTAGTACTTTAGTTCTTCAGCTGTTGATCTTCAGACTTTGATCTTCAGCTGTTGAAGTCTTCAGTACTTGTACTTCAGCTATTGCTCTTCAGACTTTATAAAACAGTTGATCAAGTCTTCAGCAGTTGTTGTGATGTCTGTGGGACTTAGAGGTTTTTCTGATCCGGCTCATTGGTTCTTTTGGTCCAACAGAATCTAACGTTAAGAATCGATTAGGAATCGATCTACTGTGATCTATGAAGTTGGAGTATGATCTTAGAGGTCTTTGAACGGCTAGGGTACGTCTGGAGTCGAAGTGTGTTTAATTGCTTACGGTTTTCCATGAATTAGATGGTATTTATAGGTTTAGGTTTCTTATTCGAGCGACTAGACCATTTGCATGGTGCAGTCGTGCGATTGAGTCATGCGGTTGATCCATTCGCATGACTGAGTGTTCAGTCGTGCGACTGAGTCATTCGCATGAAGTTGTTCAGGCGTATGGACCAGTTAGGTGCATGGACACTTAGTCGCGTGGCCATTCGGACGCATGACCACTGTTGGAGCGCATGGTCCATTCGGACGCATGACTACTGTTGGGGCGCATGGTCCATTCGGACGCATGAGAATTTCATCTTACTAAGTTTGAAAGTATTCAATATTATTACATTATTTATACTAGTTCAAACAACCACAAACCTATATAATCAATTCAATATGCGTTAAACAACTCATTAATAAAATATTAAACATTATAATCACAATCAGACATTTACATTTCATTAAGTACCCAACTATTACATCAGTGTAAGACATTAAAGGCATATTATATTAAGTTCAGAAACTAGGGACACATGTACCTACAATATTTATAGGACATACAAATACAACATCAACCCTTCTAATTACGTAGTAACAATACTATACTTTGACATATAGACATATATAACACTTAGACTAAACTTGAAAGGAATGGATTCCCATCCAACCAAACCAAAATACGAATAATTGTACAGAAATATGTTGCTATGAATATAATAAAAGAAAAAAACTTTAAATGGGTTCTAGGGTGGGACTGGATCTTGATTTTAACACCTAAACATGATTAGGAGTTAGTCTTGGTCATTACACAATTCTTGTAATTGATCTTGATACCTTAATACAAGTTAGAAGTAGAGACATCACGATTATTATCAGTAATGAACTAAATTCTGGTGAATAGAAACACGCTTGCGGCAACAACTTTTGCATCATTGCTTTATATGCTATGTCTATTACTTGAATATTGCAGAGTTTACATTATCATTATCACATACTAATTCCCTATTATCATAACACAACCAATTAACTCTTGGATAGAGACGCTGGAACATACTGATAGTACTATCGGGGTAGGCACCCCCATTCTCTGGACTCATTGAACTTGTCAATCAATGGTCACTCACAATTAATGTTTATTTCTACAACAAAATACAGTTAATACTCGTGATAAGTATTGGAGGGGTTTTTAGTTTACTAATAGCTATAGTTTTTGGTTGTGGGCTTAGATCTTTATGGCTTATATTTACATTCAAATATAATGGCTTGATTCATATTTACTTACTATGGCTTACTATTATAACAACTATTATCGAGTCTTAAACTCTACGAGCTCACCAACTTTTAATTGACCTATTTTAGATTGTTTTTCAGGTGGTAATTAAGCGTGATAGCTTGAAATCAACCTTGTGCGCATCTAGGCTTCAATGAAAGATTGCTTAATATAAATCTATGATTTGAGTCCATATGTGTAATCTTTAATTTGTAACCTAAGACAATGATGTAGAACCAATATCTTTTGAATGCATTACGTTTAGTATTTGTCGTACCATGTTTTCTAAAGATACTTAATTCATCACTGACTCGTGTTTCCGCCTGGTGAGGGTGTGACAAGTGGACATCCTCTAGCTTTATTGACTCTAGTCGCTATCACCATCGCTAATTGCTTGAGCATACCATTTACAGCCTTAAGCTAGCATCAAGAACTTGATTTTCCATACTGTCTACAAATCTTATTACTCTTGACTTTACTCTGAGTTGCACACCTACTCTTTGTGTGAAGATATTGGTACTATGATGTCTGGTTAATCTTATCTTTTATAAACATCCTAAGAAACAAAAGATTGATTAATGTCAAAAATATAATTCAATATCATTTGGTTTTATTTTTTTTACTTGTTTTGTTTTGGTTTGGTCTCAGATTTGGGCTAAGGTGTTCATAAGCTGTAAAGTTGTTGGGTTGGAGTATTGTTAGGCTAGATAGTTGTTGCGCTATTGTTTCTGGACTGGATAGTTACTGAATCATAGATGGGTTTAATATAGCTGGGAGAATCTCAGGCTCACTTCAACACATTTATTTGATTGCTCTTACTTTTCACTCAAAAAACGTTGGTCTACAATATTCTAAATTCTCAACGCTTTGGTGAATGCCTCATTTTTGGCTTTGTTTTGTTGATTCTTTGATCTAGATCATCTTGTTAGTGATCTTGTTTTCATCTTATTTGTTAATTTGAGATACTTGTATCATGGTTGTTTAGGGTTTGTATTGTTGATCTTGGCAGTATACGAAAACTCACTTCACCTTTGTGACAATTTACGTTTTATTAAAGACAAGGTGTTTGCTCAATCTTTGAAAATTTGTTATTTTGTTACTACTAATCAACTTACATGCATTCTTGTCAAAGGGTTGCCTTCTAGTCAATGTATTTATCTTCGTTACTATCTTCATATGGGTCCAATTGTTCACCTGCAGGCAATGTTAAACTAGTAGTGAACTGAGTTAACCAAAACCAACAATGCAAATGTCTGTCGGTCACTTGTTTACGTCCAGTTAACAGGTTATTTTACAATTTAGATTTTCTTTTTGTTTTTTTAAACAATATTTAATCTACTCTTAATGTTTTATCATTTTCAGTTGCAAGATTCATGTAGAGGGACACCATATTATACAACAAGATACCATTAGATCAAAGGCATTTAGTATTTTATAGCTTGGATGATTACACATTAGGTTTATAAATAGAGCTTTGTATATCATGTGTTGAAAAATAATATACGGAAAACATTTTCTCTTTGTTTTCAACTTATTTTGAAATCCTCACACACACACACACACATATATATATATATACATATATATATATATATATACAATATATATATACATATATATATATACATATATATATATACATATATATAATACATATATATATACATATATATATATATACATATAATATATACATATATACATACATATATATAGATACATATATATAGATACATATATATATACATATATATATATACATATATAATATACATATATATATATATATACATATATATATATACATATATATATACATACATATATATATACATATATATATAGATATATATATATACATATATATATATACATATATATATAGATATATATATATACATATATATATATATATATATATATATAAAAGGTGATGGTTCCTAAAAAATAATAGTTATGTAAAAACTAATGAAAATCACTGAAACCAATAACATAATTCATACAACTTTTTATTATTTCAATTGTTACAAGGTTATTTAAGTTTTTGTTACATATATGTTGAACATAAATACGAGAATGAAGAATTTTACATATACGTAACACAATGTTGAATGAAAATGGTTGTATATACGTAATCAATATGTGACGTATATGTAAAACCATTATACGGTTTTTCATTTGATCCATACTCTTATTTGTATATACGCATACACAAATATAAAGGGTGATGATAAAAAAATTGTAATTATATGGACGGTTTCAAAAGTTTTTTTTAGTTTTAACATAAAATTATGATTTTATTAGTATCTCTCCTTTTGATAAACTAGTAACTAGTAATTAAATACACCGCACCCAAATTATTCTATTGTACTTATTTCATATTTTAAAAAGTGAAAGTTGAATCCTTTATGGCTATTCTCCAGACATTGTGTGGAACACGTGTGATCCTAGTTGAAGCATATAAACAATGCACCTGCAAACACTACTCAGCACCACTTGGGAAGATGGTGAGTTTCTGCTGACTACCTAACCACAATTCCAACATAATTGAACAACCAATCTATTATTAACATTGCTGAATCTCCGATGCCATCATTCCACTCATGGCTTTTGAGCAATCTATATATCAACACCATTGGAAAAAAGGAGTATTTGTTAAATGTTGATTACACGAGGTATGTGTTGGAGGATTATCAAAGTCAATTTATCACTCTCGATCAGTTGAACTAATTGGAATAACATATATAGACGTAGAACTGAAAATGCAAATTATGTCAGTGGTATATATATTACAACCTTAATTCTTCTAAACCCTGAAAATGCAGCTTGAAAGGATTTAACTGAGGTAGCTGTTTAAGTAATATACTACCATGAAATCGATCAGACATGCTCTCACTCTGAGACACGTTACCGCAATAATTGAAATACCTGAATTAATGAAATACCATGAAATCGATCAGATCATTTGAAAGTCTAAAGTATGTAATCTAATATATATACACTTGTCCGTCTTTTATAAAGAGTCGTCAATTATAGTTAATATGTTTCCTAAATGGTGACCATACCAAAATCTCCACTCTACAAAGAAACCACTAACATGGTCCACTATGGGGTCTATGCAACATTTGCTGATTTGTATATATTTACATTTAAGCAGCATGAACCATATGAAAAACCCAAATTCTCACAACACAAAAGATGTCTCAAATTACTTCTTGCTCACAACATGACTCAACTCTCTTCGACCACCACTGTGTAGCTACCATCGAACGTCACAGCTCCTACATCTCCTCTCTTGCCATTGGAGGACAGTTTTTGTACACAGGCTCATCTGACAAAGAAATTGGACTTTGGAACCTCAATCGGATAACATCCAATGTTCATCAAGCAAATGCAGCTGACAACATGTTAATAACAGGAAATGGTGCTGTGAAGTCCATTGTGGTTTCAGCTGACAGATTGTTTTCTGCCCATCAAGATCACAAAATCCGAATATGGAGAATCAATACCGCTGAAACACAACAAAACAAGCTAGCTCATTTAGCCACACTCCCAACACTTGGTGATCGTGCCAGTAAGATTCTAATGCCAAAACACTATATACAAGTGCGACGTCACAAGAAATCCACTTGGGTCCATCACCTTGATACGGTATCAGCTCTAGCTTTGTCCAATGATGGGCTGCTTCTATACTCGGTATCATGGGATAAAACACTTAAGATTTGGCAGACAAGTGATTTCAAATGCTTAGAATCGGTTGCTGGTGCACATGATGATTCAATTAATGCACTCGTGTTATCAAGCAATGGAGACGTTTATACCGGATCAACAGATAAGAAAATCAAGATCTGGAGGAAGAGTTCACAAGGAGAGAATCACACTCTTGTTGCTACGTTGGAGAAACATAAATCTGGTGTAAATGCACTGGCATTAAGCATCGATGAAAACACATTGTATTCAGGCGGCAGTGATCGATTGATTGTGGTTTGGGAAAAGAATAACGATGGCGACATGGTGGCAGTGGGTGCTCTAAAAGGGCACTGCAAGTCTATATGTGCTTGAGTGTGGTGTCAGATGTGGTGTGCAGTGGCTCAGCTGATGAAACCATAAGACTTTGGAGAGATGGTGTTTGCTTAGCTAAATTGGAGGGTCATAGGGGCCCTGTCAAATGCTTGACATTAGTGAAGGATCATTATGAACCATCTGATGCATCTTATATCATTTACAGTGGTGGCTTGGATTGTGACATCAAAGTTTGGCAGATTTTCGTCCCTTCAACCATCTAAACCACTTCCTTATCTGTTGTTAACTATGATATATTGCTTTTGATTTACATGTGCTTTTCTGCACCATCCTGTAGTAGTTCGTGTCCTATAAGTTGTTTGCTTATTGTTTTTGTTGGTATTGTTTTGTATTGAAAGCGTATTAGTTATGCGTCTTCTTTGATTGCATATGAATGTACGAGGGAAGTATTATATGGTGGAAGATTTAATCAAGAAGTGGTATGTAACTTAATGTAATTAGAAAGTCAAAACAAAAAGTCAAACTAAAGATTAGATTGCGTCATTTGGTTAGTTAAGGAGTTAAAACAACAGTTATTTAACCATCATGTCATTAGATATAAATACCCAAAATTTACAACATTTGTGTTTTGCGACTCTATTTCATGAATCCTTGCCCATTCATGTGCATACTCTTAATTTTTCATCGAAATATAATCTTATTGATCCTAATTGTGTGATCGATCTCGAGTCACATTGCAACAGGGTTGAGAGGCTAGTAAAGTATATTTGTGTTTTTAGTAAATTTTTAGGTTTCGAGTCTTTTTTCATGTATGCTCCTTTTATATTCTTTCATTTCTAACTTGTAGACTCATTGGATAGGGTCCACGTATACCCATTTCAACTCTGGTTTTGGTTCGATGTCTTCACTTTTGAATTTTGGTATTGATTTAATGATCATGTTATAGTTTTCTACAATTATGATTTACTTTTTTTTTCGCGAGTTTGATGACATGGGTTGTTAATTTAGGTGTTGGAGGTTGCTATAGCAATACAAGTATTTTAATGAGCGATTCTATTAACTAGAGGATGCTATGGCAATACAAGTATTCTAATGAGCGATTTTATTAACTAGAGGATGCTATGGCAATACAAGTATTCTAATGAGCGATTCTATTAACTAGGGGTGTGTTTTTTATCCGAACACGAATATCAAATCCGAACAAAATCAACCCAAACCCAATTAAGAACTAACCCGAGCAACCCAACTTGATTATTACACTAATCCGAACCTGATTTTTATAAATGGTTTGGTCTTTGGGTTGAGTTTGTAAGATTTGGGTCAACCCTATTAACCCGAATATTAGTTTTTAAAAAATTTCAAGATTTATATATATGTGTGTATTATGCTATCATTTACTAAACATTATATTATATTGTTGTGGTTCAAATTTATTATATAAACTTTAAGGATAAATAAATATTATCTCACTTAATATTTATATATGCATCATAAAATGAATGTAAATATGTCAAAACTTTCCGATCAATATAATAAACAAAATTATATATTGATAACACATGCTAAATCTCATATATGCATTTTGATCATATATATATATTGTTTACACAAACATGTGAGATAGCAAATAATTTAAAACTTAATGGTTTAGTTTAACCCAATTACCGATTAACCCGACCCAAATATACCCGAATATCGAGACCCGAAACCGATTAAATTTTGCTTATTTTGTTTGGTCTTCGGGTTGATTTCCTACACCTAAAAACCCGAGGAACCCAACCCGAACAACTCGAAACTCGATTAAAAAACCTAAATGACCCCCTTGCTATTAACAACACCATGAGCAATCTTTGCTCTTGCTTAATTAATTCTACTTCACATAATTATCACACTTTCTGTACTTATTTTAGTGACATTGTGTACTATAAGGGACGGTTTCCTATATTAAGAAATGAATATTTCAATCACCAAATTATCTCCTCTCATTTAATGTGTGGTTGTAACCTTCTCGTAATTATCTCCAACATATTAGTCTTGTATTTCCTTGTATCATTCGTATCAATCAAAAATGCAGTAACTTTGATATCTTTGTTATGGTATTATAGCTTTGATCCACCCTCATCTCTTCCTCGTTAAATTTTTCTCTCAACCTCATACCATGTCTGACACCAAACAAACAAACAATGTCACTGCCCAAACAATCCCAGCTGATACAATAAACAACAATCTAACTATGGTTACGTTCTCCGCTAGCCTCAACGTAATACCCAAATAATCTTAAAAGAAAAGAAAAGAAAAAAGAATAAACATAAGAATTTAAATATGTGGAAGAACTAACGTTGTGTAAAATAAGAAAAGTTATATAAAGAGGATATAAAAGGGAGAGGGCCGCCTCCTTCCCTCATTTGCATGCAACCACTTTCTCTTATATTTTAGGGAGAGAAAGTTCCAGCGTTTTAGAGAGAGAAAGTCAAAGAGGTGCATCAATGTATGACTTTTATCGAGCTTTATCTTAGATCTAAGTTAGACGTAAGCTCCTAAGATGGTTTCTTCATGTTTCTATGTGTAAAGTTTGAATCTTACATGTGCATGGTGGAGATCTCAAGTTTTGCTATCGGTTTAGGATTTGATTCGAATGCATGTTAAGGTGAGTTCTAGATCTCCTTGTTTATGTCTTTTACACTCTTTCGGGCCTGATATGCATGCATTTATGTTCAAACTTTACTAAACTTATGTTGCCTTGTTAAAGGTGATATTTTTATGAAATATTATGTTAATGAGATCTATGATGATGTGTAATGCATGGTGTGTTCTAGTTGTGAACCCTAGCTAAATGAGGACCAGATGTATGGATTAGAGTCATGCACAGGTTGATTAATAAAACAACTAATTTGAAATTTGACAAAAGATTTTACTCAGCCGCATTAGTTCAGCTTACCTGTATTTTTCCTAGCCTTCATATTTACTAAGTGTTGATCACCCACAGTAGGTCGCCGCACTAGTTATTATACCCACGTAAGTATTACACATCCACATACATACTTTATTATCGCCGGTATTTCTTTTTATAACCCGCACTCATCCTTCACCTTCATTGGTTATGATGATTCATATGAACTAAGTGTTGGTCACCCACATTGGTAGACCGTGTTAGTTCTTCACCCATATTTGTTACAAGTTAACATATGCCTATACATTATTACCTGGATTAGTATGTTCACCTGAAATAGTTTAGTTACCCGCATAATTACTCTTGCCCGCATTAAATAATACTTAGGAATTTTATATAGGTTAATGACTTTTTCCTACTAAGGGTATTTGTAAGGTTTCATGTAAGGTTGAATCACCTAAAACATTCTAACTCTCTCTTGCATGCATGCACTTAAGTGTAGAATAGAAATGCTTCGGATGTTTTACACCTTGCATCACAATTATCCCAAGTGTAAATTCTTCCAAAGCCAAGACCAACATCTTCCGAAGCCAAAAGTGAAGTCTTCCGAATCTTCAAAGACAAAGTCTTCCAAAGCCAAGAAGTGAAGACTGGTTTCTTTTGAATAATTTTAACACATGCTTTATCTGATGTACTTGGCCATAAAGCTAGACCATTTTCCGTTGCAACTCTGAAGACTCACCAACTTACCCAAGTTGGTGAAAAGGTCCATGCTTTTGGTAACTATACATTGACGTCTTGAGTTTGTTGCTTTCTACTTTATGTACTTTTTTTCCTTTTTGTAATATATTAGTATGTGAGTTATAACATATCATAGTCAGTAGTCAAAAGGCAATATGCCTTGACTCTACATTTGATTTTGTTGTTGTCTAGATCAAATGTTTCCAGCCAGCTTTCTAAGCATGGCCGGTTGTAGGATGTAGTATAAAGTATCTCAGGTCCTTGTATCTTTCTTTATATTTTGTAACACTTGCAAAGAACTTAAGAACAATATACAACATTCTCGAAAAACCATTATCCTTTCTTTTTTATATTTGCTAGTGTTCTAAGTATCAAACCATATTGTTCCCAGTTCCTTATTTGATTTGTTAAGTGTTCTAAGATATTCTCCTTATTGTGTGTTATGTTGTAAGTGACCATCCCTCAAACGGTCCTACAATTGGTATCAGAGCATTCCATGCTCTTGAATGTAAGATCTCACTATCTTAAGATCCCAAATACACACAAAATACTTAACATCTCAAATGATAGCTCTCACTAAAGCTGATATGAAAACTAGAACCATGACAAAATCCCCACTGATCACTCATGAAGACTTTGACACTTTGTTCCAACAAATGGAAGGGTTCATCAAGTCACAAGAATCCAGGATGTGAGAATATATTGTCTCAAGACCTCACATACCAAGCACCTCTACAGCTGCTGCTAGGGTGGTATGATTCCAAAGATGTGGCTGATTATTCTGAAGAAGACAGGAAGAGAAAAGAGATTGATCAAAAAGCCATGACAGCCTTTCAAACTGATCTTCCCAACTCCATATACAGAGGCGTCAAGAAATGCAAAACAGCTAAACAGCTACGAGATGCACTAAAGTTGATGATTGAGGGGTCAACTGAAGTCAAGGAGATTAAGAAGGTTCTCCTGAAGCAGCACTTTGAAAGCTTCCTTTAATACTAGTGAAACCATGACTCAATAACACTTCAGGTATGTTGAGATTATGGACACCTTAATGGATGTTGAAGTAACTCTTAAGAACAAGGACATTGTAAGAAATTTCATGCCTTCTGTTCGTAGACAATGGACACATTATTGTGTTGTTATCAAGAGAATTGAGAACCTTAAGACTCTCACTTTGATAGAGTTGTATGGTATTTTTAGTGGATACCAGATGGAGATGAATATGCAAAGTTCATATGGTAACTCTAGCAATCAACTGAGTTCATCCCGGGGTGGTCATTCCTTATGAGCATATCCTACCTAGAGCCTCCAGGAAAAGGAACATGTACAAGATCGACTTACAAGAAACATCTCTCTTAGGAGAAGTTTCATGCTTTCTATCTAAACCCAATAGTTATGAGTCTTTACTCTGGCATAAAGAATGTGACATGTAAACTTTAAAAACATGAATAAATTTATTAATAATGATATGGTAATTGTAATGCCAAAGAAAGAGTTTACAAGGGATGACCATTGTGTTGCATGCTTCAAAGCGAAGCAACACAAGGTCTCTCACAGGCCAAAGGAAAGAAACTCCATCACTACTACCCTACACTTATTACATGTGGATCTCTTTGGCCATATCAGTGTAATGAGTCTATGAATGATCTCTTACTGTTTGGTGATCACAGATGACTTTACAAAGTTCACTTCGGCCTTCTTTTTCAAAACTAAGGATGAGACTCTTAAGATTCTGAAGATTTTCATCTTAAAGATTAAGAATCAATATGATCACAAGGTCATAACCATAAGATGTGATCAAGGAACTGAATTCAAGAACAAAATCTGTAAGGCTCCATTCCCAGGACGCTTACAGCTGGCCAATCATTGCTCATAAAACATATAATTTCATTACCTAAAAATTAACGTTACAGTGGAAACATTAGAAATAACATTTTCATTAAAAATGCTTTTGCAAAATAATACAACATTCGTTACATAATTTCATTTGTTCGCATTACAATACAAAAACATTAAACAACAGAATGCCATCAAAAATACCAAGTAGCTGCCCCGCGCCATCCTTAACAACTTTACCTACCAACTGGAAAATACATAAAAAGTCAGCGTTGCTGAGTGAGTTCTAGTTTTATAGTAAAATATACTTTAATTTCATTACAACCGTTCTTTACTTTTGCATGTGATCACACATCATACGTACACATAGATAATAAAGCTGATACTGGGCCGAGGTCTATCGTAGACCCCCCGTCATGGCGCACAGCAGCCTGGCCACGGTATTCAGGGTAAGTGACAAAGGTTCTATACAAATGGTCGATCATAAAGACGGACCTCGATGTGCATCCTTCTGGGGTAGCTAACAAACACACCGTTGAACTAACACCCTTCATCGGACGTGTTTCCACATACAAAGCTTACAAGACTTACTTTACTTTCCTCCGTTCATTAATGCATGCCTTCTTTTCATCATGTTCCTCTTTTCATTATCTTCCACTTTATGTTACATAATACTTTCATTACATTCATTAACATTCAACGTAAAGCCATGGGAAAATAATCATACATAATAAGGACATCAACAAACACAGTCAACATCATCATGCACGACATCATACATACATAACATACATCATACATACCATCATGCATAATCATCAATCATACATCATATCATCATCATACTATGCCCATCATATCATCTACGACCTTAAAAGTCAGCTTACATGAACCCCCGGGAACCTCCCATGTCAAAGCCTACATTTCACTTTTCCCCCAAAAAGTCAGAAAATATTCCAAGTGTTCATCTGCATTTCCTTTCCGTTCATCCGCATTTCGTTTTGTTCATCCGCATTTCTTTTTGTTCATCCGCATTACTTTTTATTCATCCGCATTTATCCGTCTGCATTTCCTTTTGTTCATCCGCATTAACTTTGTTCATCCACATTTGTTCAGTCGCATGAACTTTGTTGGATCAAGAAGAAGGCTAATGCAACCAAAACTTTGTCACTTAAGTTATTTTGGTGCTGCATAAAAAAGGCTTCCAAAGCTTAACATGGAACTTCCGAAGGTTGTAGAGTTCTTCCGAAGACAAAATGAAAGATCAACTTTCGAAGACAGAACTCTACTTCCGAAGCCAAGTGCATACTTCCGAAGTTCAAGACTTGGAAGAATAAAGTAAAGACCACTTCCGAAGTATGATGAAAAGAAGAAGTCTCCAAGCCTTGGAAGAAGCAGCTTCTTCCGAAGTATAAGTGGCTTCGGAAGTACTTACTCTTCCGAAGCCATTTAACCTTCGGAAGACACTGCTATGAACCAGTGGACACAAGTATGGTCTCTGACACTCCGTTGCAAACTTTGATACAGCATGGCTTCTTCCTAAAGAGCCATGTTGTTGACCATTCTTTATTCCACTGTTCACCTTTTCATGATAGTACATGTTACCAACTTTAGTTAGTGACAAAAGGTAAGTCAGGGACATGTCCTGACTACCAAATCTTAGATAACACTTTATCCGAGATACCATAATCTTTAGTCTTGTAGTATAGACTTTAGCTATAGGATCTTAGCTGGTATCAAAGTATATCCGGCTGTAGATAGTATTAAATATAGGTACTCCTTGTAATTCATTGATAGACACAGAGATAATCTGCTTGTAAGAGTCTTGTATTTTGAGTTGAGAATCAATATATAAAAGTATCTTGAAAATTATCTTTCTGTGTTCTTAGTTACTTTCTATATTGTGATCAACTCTTACTGATTCTTCATATATCCGAGTGTGTTCTAGGTGAGTTTGAGAGAAAAACATTATGTTTAAGTGACAAACACCGATCTTGCAATTGGTATCAGAGCTTCTCAGGCTCTTGATTGCATGATCTTACCATCCAAATCAACCTGTTTTTTACTCCTCCCTACCACTCACTCACTCAAATGGCCCTTAACAAATCTGAGGTAAAGATGGGAACAATGACAAAAGCTCCCATCATTATGCCTGAAAACTTCAGGTCTTAGAGTAGAAGAATAGAAGGCTTCATTAGATACCAAGACAGCAGACTATGGAACTCCATTGTCAATGGACCGTACAAGCCAAAGGTGGCATCACCTGGTGGAAACGGTGCCATGATAGAGAAGGCTGTCGAGGACTATTCTAATGAAGAAAGAAAGAAGATGGACATTGATAGCAATGCTATGACTATTCTCATGACTACAATACCAAACTCTATTATGGTGGGGTTCGAGCATTGCAGGACTGCCAAGGAATTGTTTGATGCACTTGCTCAGATGTACTCAAGCTCCAACAACTCAAAGAAGGACTCACTGAAGCAGCAGTTCGAGAACTTCACTCATATTGCTGGAGAGACCCTCAGCCAGCAGTACTTCAGGTACATGGATCTTATCTCTTCCCTTCCGTCTGTGAAGATCACTCCTAAACTCAGAGATCTGACTAGAAAGTTCATGAGTGCTCTTCCCAACGAGTGGACATTCTATTGTGTCTCTATCAAGAAAACAAAAAACTTGAACTCTACGACATCCTTGATGGATATCACCTAGAGATGGAGAGTAAGAAGGGCCACCAAGCAAGCAGAACCATGAGTCTTCCTGCTAGCAACGCTTTAATGGTTGCTGAAGGCTCATTAACCCTTCAACCTCAGCATTTCCTGACTTATCAGCAGCCATCCTGCTCTTCTGGACCTTATATCACTTTTCTTGAGACTCCAAGGTCTCAACAGGCTCAACACAACTCCTTCCAGGAAAGTTGTGCCTTTGTTTCAGGAAGTGGACACTGAGGAGATTCTCAAAATTTTTTTTGATGATCTTGAGTGTTTTAGTCCAGATGATGTAGAGTATGTGGACATTGTCCAGCAGATGGCTCTCTTAACTTACAGAGCGAAGAAGTTCTTTAAGAGAACTGGAAGGCATTTCCCTCAAAACCCAACTACCAGCAAGTTCGGGTTCGATAAGACCAAGGCAAAGTGTTACAACTGTAACCAACTGGGTCATTTTACAAGGGAATGCAAGGCTCCCAAGACCAATCTGGGAACCTCACAGGCCTCCATACATCCCTCAACCTCAAAGCCCATTGAGAGGTCAACTGAAACAACTACAATGGCTCAAGAAGATGACTAGAGCTTCATGGTACAGGATGTGACTCCTGCTCAAGCTCTCATGGCCAGAACAGATGATGCCCAGGTATATGAACATCTCTGTACTCCAACCTATATAGCTAAAGTTAAACTTTATCAGGACTACAATATGGAAATCAGATCCGATATTAAGTCTTTAAATATTCTAAAATGTGATTTTAAAAGAGCTGAATCTGACTATCAAAAGAAAGTTGATGAGTTAGAGAAAACTGTATCTCTTTTAAAATATGAACACACCAATTATAAGACTCAAATCAAGGATCTGATATCCAAATTGTCTGAGGCTCAAGCCCAGTTTGTCACTACTAAGGCTCAGGCCAGGAAGCATGCTATTTCTGAGTAGCGCTTCCAAGCTATTCTTGCATCATCCTCCCATTCCAAACTCTGTTATCAGAACAAAGGAGGGTTGGGAACCAATGAAATTGCTCCACCACACTCCTATGAGTCTATTAGATAGCCTATATGTGGTACTAAAGAGCAAGAGGTTCTAACTGCTGACCCTTCCTTTCCAGAGTTGAAGGATGAGGCATCAATAGTGGCCACCACAGGGAAGGAACAGGTAGATGTGCCCATCTCCTCTTGTGAAGATCAAATCCTAACCACTAAATCCAGAAGAAGCTGAGCTAAAGCTGCTAGAAGAACTGCCAAGAAGGTGGCTGACTCCAAACTAAAGATTGACCCCCAGCAGAAGGGTGCCTTTATCTTAGCTGGATTCCAAGTGGTAGGTACTTCTGATTCAGGAAAGGAATGTAATACCAGCATTCCTATCCTACCAAAGGATTTGAAGTTGAAGGGAAAAGTTGCTAATGAAGAAAAGAAGACCATGAAACAGCAACCCTCACTTTCCCAAAAGACTAACATTGCATGCATCATGTGTGGCCTACAAAATCACATGGCAAAAGATTGTTACTACAATCCTGCAAGCACACATTATGCAAATAATGTTAGAAAAGAAGGAGTCAGAAGGTTTCACATTTGGACCCTTCCATACGGTTCAAGTGTTGAAGAAGGGAAAGCTAGTTTCCAAGCCAAGTTGCCTTCGAAAGAAACTCCTTCTTCCGAAGGGAAAATGGCTTCGGAAGCAAAAGCTATTAAGGTTCAGAAGAACAAGAAATCTCCCTTGAAACCATCCCAGAAGAAGACTGCTTCAGAAGAAAAGGTGGTGAGGACTTCTTCCAAAAAGAAAGAAGCTTCGGAAGAAGACAATGCTGCAAAAGCTTCAACAAGCTCATCCACCAAGATCAGCGAAAGGGTGGATTGGAAGATCAAGGAAGATGCTGCAGCCCAAACCTCTTCTTCAAGGACCTCTATTGAACCCCCATGCATATCATTTGGTTCACTCATGTCATTATCCTTGGAAGAACCCAAGACCAGCAAGGCTTGGGATTCCAAACAAAACTGAAATCTCATCTTATGTGCAGGAACATCCATTTGACAAGAACTACAATGTATGGATTGTAGATAGTGGATGCTCCAGGCACATGACAGGGAACAGATCTCTACTTCAACAGTTTCAGAACTATGAAGGAGGGCCTATCTAATTTGGAGGTGAGGCCGAGGATATTTTCTGGCAGAGGGAGTATATCCAATGGTAAGTTAAAAGTTGACAAATTCCATTTTGTCAAACAGCTTGAACAAAATATGTTAAGTGTTTCTCAATTCTATGATCAAAAGCACCAAATGCTATTCACAGAACATGAGTGCATTATCTTCAAACCAGGGATGACAATTCCTCCGGAATTGGTGCTTCTTAGATCTCCCAGGAAAGGGATATGTACAAGCTTGATATTAACAATGCTTCCCCAATGGGTGAAGTATCATGCTTTCTTTCCAAAGCTGATAGTGATGAGTCAACACTGTGGCATAAACGTATGTGTCATGTAAATTTTAAGACAATGAATAAATTGGCTAAAATAACTTGGTACATGGTTTGCCTAAAAAGGAGTTTTTATGCAAAGACAACTGTGTTGCATGTCTGAAAGGGAAACAACACAGGATATCTCATAAATCTAAATGTGTTAACTCTATCACTACTCCATTGCACTTATTGCACATGGATCTTTTTGGTCCCACAAGTATAATGAGCATTGGAAGGAAATCATATTGCCTTGTGATAGTTGATGATTTTACAAAATTCACATGGGTATTCTTTTTAAGAACTAAGGATGAAACTACTGAAACATTAAAATCTTTTATTCTTAAATAGAAAATCAAATTGATCACAAGGTTAAATAATTAGATGTGATCAAGGGACTGAGTTTAAGAACTTCGTTCTTGACTTATTCTGTAACTCAAAAGGGATTGCCAGACAATATAGTGCTCCCAGAACTCCTCAACAAAACGGTGTTGCAGAGAGGAGGAATGGGACACTTATTGAGGCTGCTCGAACTATGTTAGCTGATTCAAAGCTACGTCTAACATTCTGCGCAGAGGCAGTAAGCACTGCATGCTATGTGCAGAACAGAGTTCTTGTAGTTAAGCCACATGGAAAAACCCCTTATGAGCTATAGAACAAGAGGCCACCGTTCATTGGCTTTCTAAGGTCCTTTGGCAGCAGGTGTACCATACTCCTATGAGTCTATTAGATAGCCTAGATGTGGTACTGAAGAGCAAGAGGTTCCAACTGCCGACCCTTCCTTTCTAGAGTTGAAGGATGAGGCATCAATAGTGGCCACCATAGGGAAAGAACAAGTAGATGTGCCCATATCCTCCTGTGAAGATCAAATCCTAACCACTAAAGCCAGAAGAAGCAGAGCTAAAGCTGCTAGAAGAACTGCCAAGAAGGTGGCTGAGTCCAAACTGAAGATTGACCCCAAGCAGAAGGGTGCCTTTATCTTAGCTGGATTCCAAGTGGTGGGTACTTCTGATTCAGGAAAGGAATGTAATACCAGCATTCCTATCCTACCAAAGGATTCGAAGTTGAAGGGAAAAGTTGCTAATGAAGAAAAGAAGCCCAAGAAATAGCAACCCTCACTTTCCCAAAAGACTAACATTGCATGCATCATGTGTGGCCTACAAAATCACATGGAAAAAAATTGTTACTACAATCCTGCAAGCACACATTACGCAAATAATGTTAGGAAAGAAGTATTCAAGGAAGGTTTCACATTTGGACCTTTTCAAACGGTTCACGTAATGAAAAAGGGAAGGCTAGTCTCGGAAGCCAGGTTGCTTTTGGAAGAAATACCTTCTTCCGAAGGGAAAATGGCTTCGGAAGCTAGAGCTACAAAGGTTTGGAAGAACAAGAAAGCTCCCTTGAAACCATCCAAGAAGAAGACTGCTTCAGAAGAAAAGGTGGTGAAGACTTCTTTCGAAAAGAAAGAAGCTTCGGAAGAAGGCCATGCTGCAAAAGCTTCAACAAGCTCATCCTCCAAGGTCAGCCAAAGGGTGATTGGAAGATCAAGGAAGATGCTGTAGCCCGAACCTCTTCTTCAAAAACCTCTACTGAACCCCCATGCATAACTTTTGGTTCAATTATGTCATTATCCTTGGAAGAACCCGAGACCAGCAAGGCTTGGGCTTCCAAACAAAACTAACAATCTCATCTTATGTGCAGGGACATCCTTTTGACAAGAACAACAATGTATGGATTGTAGATAGTGGATGCTCCAGGCACATGACACGGAACAGATCTCTACTTCAACAGTTTCAGAACTATGATGGAGGTCCTGTCCAATTCGGAGGGGGCCGGCGGATATATTTCTGGCAGATGGAGTATATCCAACGGTAAATTAAAGTTGACAAAGTCCATTTTGTCAAGCAGCTTGAACACTGTAACACCCTCATCCCAACGTGGAACAAGAGGTCACCTTAAATGTTAACAGAACATTATAAATCCAAAAATACTTAAATTACAACGTTAAATTAAAACATCAACTTATGTTAAATCTAAAACATCCGCCAAAATAATATAATAACAAAATTCAATAAATTATGAAATAAAATAAATAAATCTCCAAGCATGTGTTCCAAACTCCTATTAGCTCTTATCACACAGCCCCGATAAACCCTGATTACCTGCCGCGAAAACAAGAAAGCGGCTGAGCTACAAGCTCAATGCGCGGATGTAGATCACAATAAAAAAATAATATATATATCAAAGTATGATGTTAGGGAATTTGAAAAAGAAACCAAACTCTCAAGTTTAAAATATCTCCATCGAATCCACCCTTTACACCAGAATAAACAAGAAAAATAAAGGCTGAAGCAACATGGGGTTAGGGTTGTTGATACGGAGTATAGAGAATTGGGATGAATAGAGAATTGGGAGCTATGATCATCTTTCATTAATATTTCTCGAATATCAAGATCTGTTGGAACATACAATCTGTCACCTTGCCACACCATGTCATCGTCATCGAGTCGAAATTCTTGTTGCTTGCCTTCTGTTATATTTTGTCTAATAGCCCACAATTCACCATCTTCCTCTTGAGCTTCTTTAATACTTATTATCAAGGTAGGTTCAACTCTTAGATGAGCTATGTTACCATCTTCTTCTTTGGTGTGAACCTCCACCTCAAGACGGATCAAATCTGAAATAATTTCAGGCTGAATAGTAAGACATGATAGACTACCCGAACTTTTTCTACTAAGAGCATCCGCAATGACGTTGGCTTTTCCCGGATGGTATTGACTCTTAGCATCATAATCTTTTAGAAGCTCTAACCATCTTCTTTGTCTCATGTTGAGTTCTTTTTGCGTGAAAATATACTTTAGGCTCTTGTGATCCGTAAAGATATCACAAGTTTCACCATATAAATAGTGACGCCATATTTTTAAAGCGAACACAACTACTGCAAGTTCTAGGTCGTGTGTGGGGTAATTTACCTCATAAGGTTTAAGCTGTCGAGAAGCATACGCGATCACCTTCCCATGTTGCATAAGGACACAACCTAAACCCTTTTATGAAGCATCACTGTAAATCTAAAATCCCCCGGTTCCTTTTGGTACAACAAGAATAGGAGCCGTCACCAGTCGTTTATTCAACTCCTCAAAGAACTTTTCACGTTCATAGTTCCATTCAAATTTAACACCTTTTCTTACTAATTGCAATAAGGGTAAGGCCAAAGATGAGAAACCTTCCACGAAACACCTGTAATACCCGGCCAGACCCAAGAAACTTCTTACTTCAGAAACTGTTCTAGGTCTTGGCCAATTTGTAACAGCCTCAACCTTAGATGGGTCTACTTCAATTCCTTTTGCCGACACCACATGACCAAGGAATGTGACTCTTTATAACCAAAACTCACATTTAGAAAGTTTAGCGAATAACTTCTTTTCACGCAAGATTTCCAAAACAACTCTTATATCTTCTTCATGTTGTTCTTTGGATTTAGAGTATACCAAAATATCATCTATGAAGACTACCACACATTTCTCGAGATAATCATGGAAAAAACGATTCATTAAATCCATAAAGACTGTCGGGGCATTCGTTAACCCAAATGGCATAACAAGGAACTCGTAGTGGCCATATCGAGTGTGAAAAGCAGTCTTAGGAATGTCTTCAGATCTCACCCATAATTGATGGTATCCGAATCATAAGTCAATCTTTGAGAAGTATTTTGCTCCATGGAGCTGGTCGAATAGATCTTCGATTCGGGGCAATGGATATTTGTTTCTGATGGTGAGACGGTTGAGCTCCCTATAGTCAATGCATAGTCTCATGGATCCATCCTTCTTTTTCACAAATAATACTGGCGTGCCCCATGGAGATACGCTCGTCTAATAAATCCACGATCAAGTAACTCTTGTAATTGCTCCTTTAGTTCTTGCAATTCTAAAGGTTCCATTCAGTATGGTGCTTTAGAAATGGGTTCCGCACCCGGAACAAGTTCAATAGTAAATTCTACTTCTCTTTCGGGTGGTAAACCTGGAAGTTCCTCCGGGAAAACATCTGGAAAGTCTTTCACAATTGGAATTTCTCCAAGTTTATGCTTTTCCTGGGAGGTATCACGTATAGCTGCCAAATATCCCTCACAACCATTGCTGATTAATTTTCTAGCCTTCAACGCCGAAATCACTTTAACTAGCCCGTTAGGAGAAGATCCTCGGTACACACACTTTGGTTTTTTAGGATCTCCAAAAGTAACTCGTGTAGCTTGGCAATCAATGGTGGCTTGGTGTGAGCTTAGCCAGTCCATTCCCAAAATAATATCAAAGTCGTGCATGGTCATAGGAAGTAGCTCGGCCATAAAAACATCATCTCCGATCAATATTGGGCATTCGCAAAACACATCAGTAATAGTTATCGAGTTCCCCATTGGTGTAGTAATAGACATAGGTGGGTTTAGTAAGGAAGGAGATTAGCTGACACGTTGCGCAAAGAATAGAGAAATAATTGAATGCGTAGAGCCCGTATCAAATAACACAGATGCTTTTGTACCATTTAAAATAAGAGTCCCTCATACAGTACCTAAGTATATAACAAAATAATTGAATGCTAGGGCACATAATAAATAAATAAAATAATAAAAATTAATTGAATCACTAATTTATTTATATATTTTTATACTATTCAAAGTAAGAGTTCCTTATACGCTACCTGGAGCATCGGCCGCCTGATGAGCAGTCATAGCAAACACCCTACCTCCAGTGGTATGTTGATTATTGCCACCATTACGCTGATTTGTATTACCCTTCACAGTGCAATCCTTAGCTTTATGACCTGTCCGACCACACGTGAAACATGCTCCAGTCTCTCGATAACAAGGCCTACCCGGATGATTACCTCCACATTTAGCGCATGGTGTGATAGGAATTCTGTTTGGATTACCTCCTCCATTCCTTCCTTGATTCCCATAATTGTTTCCTCTATTCTGATACGTCCTCTGACCCTGCCACTGATCGTGACCATTATTACCCCCATTACGATATGATCCATGACCTTGCCATCCTCTTGCTCAGTGCCTCGAGAACGATCGCCAAAACCACGTTAATTTCCAAAATGGAATTTTGCCCGACGATCTGAATTTGACCCATCTTCGTTATCTCTTCATCTTTTCCTACTACAATCAGACTTGAAAGAGTTAAAGTCAGCCCTTTCCAATTCCAGGTTTCTAGCTGCATTTGCAACCTTCGTTATAGTGCAAAATTTTTCATTAATAATAGTCTCATGTACTCAAATAATAATCCCCACTTAAATCGTTCAGCCTGGTCAGCCGCTGACCCTGCCACAGCACCAGCAATTCCAGCTACTCGAATAAAACGAATCATGTAGGCAGTGATAGTCTCATTAGGCTTTTGTCGCATACTAAAATATTCCTGACGATATGTATCTCTTTCAGACTCAGGAAAATACTGCTCATAAAACACATCCAGAAAGTCATGCCATGCAAGAGCCTCCACATAACCCTCTCATTGAGCATTCTTCAAAGCCTTCCACCACCTTTGAGCATGTCCTTCCATCTTATAAGCTACCAAACGTACCTTCTGATTATCAGTAGTCTCCAGAACATCAAAGATTTTCTCCAGATGTGCAATCCAATTTTCCGCATCTATAGGTGTTGGAGCATCCGAAAAGAATCTGGTTTTTGCTTTTAGAATCTCTCAAGTAATACTGGAGTAAGAGCAGCATTTGCATTGGCGCCACCATCCCCTTTGCCATTAGCATCACCATTAGCATTACCATTACCATTATTCTGAACTGGATTATTTTGAAGGGCAGTAGCACAGCTGGAGAAAACTTTGAGCAACTGCATTTGCAACCGCCTGATTAATGCTGCTAGTAGAACTGATCGATATTTCCCGCATTTTCATTGTTGTTAGTAACGTCTACCATGATTGCCCCTAGTCCAAGTCTGCCATCTAAATAAAATGGATTTGGACAAAGTAATTGAATGTTAGAATCAAAGAAGTACTTTAGAGTACAAAGTAAAATAAGAAGAATCCTATAAGATATTCTACCCAATCTAATATTAAGTTCTTCCCAACCTCACAGGTAAAGCCTATGCTTACTACAGAATCAGCCTAGCTCTTATACCATTCTCTGTAACACCCTCTCCCAACGTGGAACAGAATGTCACTTTAATTTTAACAGAACATTATAATCCAAATAATACTTAATACAACGTTAAATTAAAAAACTCAACTTATGAAGCAAAAACATCCGCCAAATAAATACTAAATCCAAAAATTCAAGTCTTATGAAATAAAATATAAATCTCCAGCTTGTTCCATACCCTATTAGCTCTCATCCACATCCCCATCAAAAACCCTGATTACCTCCGGAAAACAAAAGCCGCTGAGCTAACAAGCTCTGCGCGAGTATATCACAATAAACAAAATAATATATATATCTGTTGGACCAAAAACCAATGAGCCTGATCAAGAAACCTCTAAGTCCCACAAGACATCACAACAGCTGAAGAAGACCTGATCAGCTGTTCTACAAAGTCTGAAGAATACAACTGCTGAAGTACGTCTGAAGTACTGAAGACAAAGACTGAGACAACAGCTGAAGATCTAAAGTCTGAAGACTTCAACAAGTACTGAAGACAAAGACTGAAGATCAACAGCTGAAAGACAAAGTCTGATGTTCAAGTACTGAAGACATCAGCTGATGTTAACAGCTGATGACAACAGCTGAAGAGGGCTTCTTCAGTTGTTGTGATGGTTTTTCTTCTTCAGTATTTTCTTTTCCTTTCAGTAGTTTGTTTATTTTTCTTTTCAGTACTTGTAAACAACTGAAGAGGTTGTTCTTCAGTTGTTGTAGTTTCAGTAGTTTTATGTTTTTCAGTAGTTGTAAATAGATGTTTAACACTTAGGAACATTTGTAAGAAGATGTCAGTTGTTGACATCTTCAGTAGTTGTTAAACATCAGTAGTTATAAAACGGTTACATGTCACTTTCAGGTGACATCAGCCTACGTCATTCTTTCCTTTATAAGGAAAGATGACTCACCTGTAATCGTGCCTTTGAGGCCGACAATCTTAATGCAATATTCCTTTTGTCGGATATTTCTCTCTCTATAACAAAATTCTTTTATCGTTTTATATCAATGTTCTTGTTGAATTTGTCTAATTCTGAGCTATTCCGCTGCTATATCTGTTCAATCGATTAAACCAAGGCTGAGATCCTAACAAATGGTATCAGAGCAGGTTAATCATTGATCGATCTAACAATTGATCATTGAAACTGTTCAATCGCTCTAAGTTTAATCGAATTAGCAAAATTCGCAAGGATCTGTTATAGAGATTGAGAGTGTATCGCTTCTGGCCGTTTTATTTGAGGTTCTGTGTGGTTTTGAGCTAAATTTATTGTGATTTTACTTGAATCTGTCTGATTTTCAACAATGACTACTTCTTCGAATGATCCTTTCAATACTGGATCCTCTACCAAGCCTCCGATCTTGGTGAGGAATGAGTATAACATTTGGCAGAGAAGATTGCTCCATCACCTGTCTGTCAATAGCTCAGGTTGTTGGACATCTGTGGTACATGGACCACATAAGCCAATGGTGAATGATCCGGAAACAAACCAGTTGGTTCCAAAGAAGAAGGAGCAATACTCCGATGAGGACAAGAAGTTGTTTGAAATCGATGCAAAAGCCCATGGAATTTTGGCTATGGCTATTCCTAATGAGATTTACTCTGGGCTTCTGCATTGTGAGTCTGCTCATGACCTCTGGAATGCCATCAAAGAACAATTTGGTGGTACTGATGAGGTTTTAGCAAACAACAGGAAATCCTCGCCCAACAATATGAGACTTTCTCTCATAGAAAGGGTGAGACTCTGACTCAACAATTTGAGCGGTTTTCATGTTTAATCTCTGAATTGAAAATGGTTAAACATGAATATACCAGGAGTCAGATGAACCATAGATTCTTAAGATCACTGCCTGAGAGATGGAACACATATACCATTGTTCTACGCTCAAATGCTGATGTTGATCGCCTATCTCTCACCCAACTTCATGGGAAACTGCTTACATTCGAGAGAGAGATAGAGCAGAAAAGGAAATTGGTTTCATCTGGCAAGCTCACTGAGGATTTTGTCCAAGGGAACACTGCCCTGATTGGACATCAAGAGTCAGAATATGCGTCATCTGAAAGCCAGTATGATGAGCATATTGATTTCTCTACAAACACTTCTGAGCCTGCCTTTGTGAGTGTTGATAGTTATTCTGCTGGTAGTAATAGTGACAATCTATGTTTCATCATGGATGATCTCAAGGGGATTGCTGATGATGACTTAGAAGAGATGGATATTTTGAGCCAAATGGCCTTGATAAATATCAGATCTCAGAAGTTCTACAAAAGAACTGGAAGGAAATTCCCAGGACTCTCTGGCAAAACCAAAGTTGGTTTTGACAAGAGTAAGTTGAAGTGCCATATGCCACAGGCTTGGGCACTTTGCAGAGAATGGATCATGCACTTGCACTGCAAGAGAATGTACTCTGATCTACTCTCCTGCACCTTTGTGACTTTCCCTGGCAATAGTCAACAAAACAGAGGGCAACAACCTGTCAATTCTGGTTATCATCATCAACCACAATCTCCTGCATATTTTGTTCCACAGGGGCCAATGCCATATCCATACCCCTGCTATTACATGCCACAACCAGGCCAGGTTCAAGCACCCACTGCTCAGCAACCACATGCACTCCCTGAGCCTCAACCATCCCAATCTCATCAACCTAATCAACTTCAACAACACAGCTTCTTCACACCAGGAGTTGTTGACTGGAGCAGTTTACCAGATGATGTGTCTGGTAATGAACAACTGTTCTCAGGTGCTGGTCAACATGGTGGTGAGCATCCTTTTGGAAATCTAGCTCTCATGGCTTTGGAATCCTCTGATGGATCATCCTCAATACCTCTTCAACACAGGTATCACAGGTATCCTCTGAGGCTAAGGCCAAATATGTTCTGAAACTTGCATAGCAGCATTTGCCTCTATTAGAGAAGCAAATGTGGCTTTAATCAATAAAAATGTAGAGCTAGAACAAACATTTCCAAAAATAAAGCTGAGTTTGAGTCTGTGCTAAAAGAGAAAACTGATGAGATTTACAAATTAAAATGCCAAATTTCTGATGATAAGGCTAGGGAGGATGTACTCTTAGAGAAGTACAAAGACCTCAAAGATACTCTTGCTGTCACCCAGGTAGAGTGTGATCGATGGGTACAATCTTGCAAGGGCTTTGAAATGCTTCTTAGTAAGCAAACAGCTTCCAATGTGAAGTTTGGAATTGGTTATAATCACACTGCTCCTCCTACAGTTTTTGCTTCAAGAGCAGGAGCGGAATCTGATGGAGAAAGTAATGACCAATCCACCTCATCATGTGATTCACTACTTGATAAAGCACCATCAGTAGTTGAAGTCAGTAGTAATCCCTCTGTGAACCTATCAGCTGATATTGATGGTTCAACTGCTGACACTCACATGATCAATGAGTTGATCAACCCAAGTGTTATCCCTAGAAGTACTGAGGGTACTGGAGAGCAGGGGATAACATCTGGAGTTCAAATCCTAATGACTGACAGCACTGAAGAGAAGAAAACTGTCAGTAGGAAGGATTTGAAGCCTACTAAGGAAGTTGACAAGAAGGCAAAAAGTGCTTCTAAACTGCTGAAGAGCAAGTCTTCAGTAGTTTCATCTTCTTTAGTTGATGATCAACAGAAGATGAAGAAGAAACCATGTGAAATATGTGGTCTATTCAATCATCTCACAGATGATTGTTGGTACAAAAGGGATCCAAACTCAAACAAAAAGAGAAAATTAAAGAAAACTTGGCTAAAATGAAAACTGAGTTTGAGTCCAAGTTTGTACCAGCAGCATCAAATCCTGTTACTCCTATGACCAAAAAGAAATCTAAAAAGGAAGGAGTGCAACAGGCAATAGCTGAGGTTGCTCAAAAGAAGATGGTGCAACACAAGAACTCATCATCAAACACCAATACCAATGTCTGAAGAGCTGAAAGCTCTCTCCCAGAATCAGACACAGCTGGTAATGATGGTTCAACATCTGTTGGGAAGAGTTAACCAACTTGATGGCCCTGTGTTGAAACCCCAGAAAAGGAGATCCAAGCCAAAGGATTCCTCTTCTACACCATCTCCTTCACCTCAAGCTATTGTGTCCAATAAACCTGTTAGTTTACCATCTGTTGATGAGACCAGGCCCAAAACCAAAAAGGTTTGGGTCTCCAAAACTAACTGATTGTTTATTTATGCAGGTTTCTTCAACATGCCAAAGTAGCATCTGGTATGTAGACAGTGGGGGATCTATGCATATGACTGGGAACAACTCACTTCTTAATGACTACTCTCCAGGAAGGAAGGGATTTGTTTCCTTTGGCAATGATGCAAGAGGTTACATCATCGGGAAGGGCTTTGTTTCCAATGGGGAAATAAAGTTTGATGATGTCAACCATGTGGAAAATCTCAAGTATAATCTTTTGAGTGTCAGTCAATTGTGTGACAAAGGCCATGTTGCCCTTTTCACAAGCCAGAACTGCAGGATTCTGTCATCCAAAGTTCTGAGTTTGATTGACAAGGTATTGGATGCTCACACTCTCCTGAAGGCCAACAGGACAGGAAGAGTGTATGCCTTAGATCTTTCCAAGAAAATTGATCTCAAAGGCCATCCTTGCCTATTTTCCAAGGCCTCTCCTCAAGAATCTAATCTATGGCATAGAAGGCTGGGACATGTTAATTTCAAGAACATGAATCAGCTGATACACCATAGTTTAGTAAGGGGAATGCCTATGAAGGAGTTCAAGTGTGAAAACAACTGCACTGCTTGTTTGAAAGGAAAACAGCACAAGGTTTCATTATTTCCACCTATTGAAGAACCAAAGTCCACTGCCTGCTTACAACTTCTTCACATGGATCTCTTTGGTCCTGTGAGAGTGATGAGCATGGCACAGAAAAATACTGTCTGGTAATTGTGGATGATTACTCCAGATTTGTATGGACTTTCTTTCTACATTCAAAGGATGAAGCTGCACAGAAGATCATAAACTTTGTGTTGTATGCTGAGAAGCAGTATTCCCTCTCAGTCAAGTGTATTAGAAGTGATAATGGAACAGAATTCAGGAACAATACACTTGATGAATTCTACCTTTCCAAGGGAATAAAGAGACAGTTTAGTATTCCAAGAACTCCTGAACAGAATGGAGTTGTGGAGAGAAAGAACAGGACCCTCATTGAAGCTGCAAGGTCTATGTTGGCTGATTCTGGACTGCCATTGACCTTTTGGGCTGAAGCTGTCAACACAGCATGCTATGTGCAGAATAGAGTGCTAATAAATCAGAGGTTGATGAAGACTCCATATGAAGTTCTACATCATTTGGCCCCTCTCATTTCATTTTTAGAGCATTTGGGTGTCCCTGTTTCATTCTCAACACAAAGGATCAGCTCCAGAAATTTGATCCTAAGGTGGATGCAGGGTACTTTGTTGGTTATTCATCAACTTGCAAGGCATACAGAGTCTTCAACTGCAGAACAAAGATGGTTGAAGAGACTTACATGTCAAGTTCAATGAATCTCCAAAGGACAAGATTCCACAAAGCCCTGTGGAGCTCTTTGATTTGGACATACTGCAATATGTTCCTTATCAATCTCCTGCTGTTGCTCCTGTCAACAGTTCACCACCTGGTGTTACTACTGAAGATGATGATGATAGTAGTAATCACCTCTTCAGGTTTAGTGATCAACTGCCTGAGTCCTCTAAACCTGATGCTCCTGTAGCTCCAGCCGCACCATCCACAACATGCTGATGAGATTTCTGCATCCTCAACTTCATTTGAGTTGCCACCATCTTCATGGTTTCAAGAATCTGCATCAACATCTGCTGCTGCTGAAGACCTACAAACACTTGCACAGATTTGATTGTTTACCAAGAGCTGAAAAATCACCCAATATCTCAAATCCTTGGTGATATCAATGCTGGTGTCTCAACCAGAAGCCAGTTGTCCAATTTCTGCTTCTATGCTCTCTTCATCAGTCAGCTAGAGCCGAAGAACTATCATGTTGCTTTGAGGGACAATGGATGGGTTGAAGCCATGCAGCTTGAGCTTCTTCAGTTCAAGAAACAGCAAGTGTGGGAGCTTGTTCCTCTACCCCCAGGTAAGTGTGCAATAGGCACTAAATGGGTGTTTAGGAATAAAACTGATGAAAATGGGCTAATTGTTAAGAACAAGGCCAGACTGGTTGTGCAGGGGTTTGCACAAGAAGAAGGTATTGATTATGAAACCTTTGCCCCTGTAGCCAGACTGGAGGCAATTAGATTGTTTTTAGCCTATGCTGCACTCCACAATCTTAAAGTTTTCCAAATGGATGTCAAAAGTGCTTTTCTATATGGTACAATAAAAGAAGAAGTTTATGTGTGTCAACCACCAGGCTTTGAGGATAATAAGCACCCAGAATGGGTATATAAGCTTGATAAAGCTCTTTATGGGTTGAAACAAGCACCTAGAGCTTGGTATGAGACCTTATCAAACTTTCTTCTACAGAATAATTTCACTAGAGGCTCCATAGATAAAACTTTATTTATTAAGAAGGTGGATCAGCATAAGCTACTTGTTCAAATTTATGTTGATGATATTATATTTGCATCCTCTGATCCCCAATTGTGTGAGGATTTCCAAACCTTAATGCAACAGAAGTTTGAAATGAGTGCAATGGGAGAATTACAGTTCTTTCTAGGTTTGCAAATCAAACAAAAAGCTGATGGAATTTTCATTCATCAGTCTAAATACACAAAAGATCTTTTGAATAAGTTTGATTTACAAACTGTAAATCCTGTTCTACTCCCATGTGCAACACCACACAATTGGATGTTGATCAGAAAGGTAAAGGTGTTGATGAACCCTTTACAGATGTATGATTGGTTCCTTGATGTATTTAACAGCTTCTAGACCAGATATTATGTTTGCTACATGTGTTTGTGCTAGATTTCAGGCTGCACCTAAGGAGTCTCATCTGATTGCAGTCAAGAGGATCTTTAGATATCTGCAAGGCACACAATCTCTAGGCTTATGGTATTCCACTGGACATTCTTGCAAATTAGTTGCTTTCTCTGATAGTGACTATGCAGGATGTAAGTTGACCAGGAAATCAACTTCTGGTGGATGCCAATTCCTAGGCAACTGTTTGATTTCTTGGCAGAGTAAGAAACAAACATCTGTTGCTACATCCACTGCTGAAGCCGAGTACATTGCTGCTGCAAGTTGTACATCCCAAATACTCTGGCTTCAGAATCAACTTTTGGATTATGGCATTACAGAGACTAAGACTCCATTATTAATGGATAGTGCTTCAGCTCTTTGCATTGTCAAAAATCCTGTCCAGCACTCTAGGACCAAACATATAGAAATTAGACATCATTTTATAAGAGATTGTTTTGAAAAGGGTCTAATTAATCCTATGTTTGTGCCTAGTGCTGATGAGCTTGCAGACATTTTTACTAAGCCTTTGGATAGTTCAACTTTCCACAACCTGGTGTTAAGGCTTGGTATGCTGCAGCTAGAATAAGTGACAACTACTGATGATCTCAGTAATTACTGATGATCATTGGTAACCATGTCACATATAAGTACTGATGAGTTATTTTACCCTCAGTAGTTTTTATAACTACTGAAGGCTAAATGCTTTAAGTACTGTACTTTATCTGTTCTACACTACTGATGTAGTTACAACTACTGAAATCAGTAGAAACAGATAAGTACTGATGTCCTATGAAACAACTGAAAACAGCTAAAAGCTGATGAGTAAGTGTTGAGGACAGTATGAAACAGCTGAAAGGCTATGAATGACGACAACTACTGATGAGTACTCTCTCTTCAGTAGTTCACAAACTGCTGTTTCTTATAAACAACTGAAGCAATACCATGTCTTCAGTAGTTTCACAACTACTGATGACTAACACCAAGTCTTCAGTTGTTTACAACAACTGATGGCAAAACCACGGTCTTCAGTAGTTTCACAACTACTGATGACTAATACCAAGTCCTCAGTTGTTTCAACATCTGAAGTCCAACTTGTCTTCAGTAGTTTTTAAAACTACTGATGCCTAAATCAGAGACTTCAGTTGTTTCAACGTCTGATAGTAAACACCATGTCTTCAGTTGTTTTATAACTGCTGACCACACCAATACCATCAGTCGTTTCAAACTTCTGAAAGTTAATACCACGTCATCAGTAGCTTCAAATACTGATGACTAACACCAAAACCTTCAGTCGTTTCATAACCCGTACCCTATATATACCTGATCCCTCTTTCAGAGTTTTTCATTCTTTCACGACCTAACTTTTCAAAAGCTCTGAAAACCTTTCACCTTCATTAATGGCGACCATGCAACTCAAACCTCGACACAACTGTGTCGCGTACCTCACAAATCGCCCTTCTGGACCAAATTTGAAAATGCTATAGATCTTATGGTCCAATCCCCACTAAAACGGCTTTCCTTTTAAATCCAATCATTTATGCCGATTCGCTACGTCAGTTCTGGATGAATGCGACCGTTAATGGAGAATCTATCCATTCATCTATCAACTCGCATAAGGTGGTCATCTCTACTGCTACCATCCGCCAAATATTACTGTTAGATGATGCTGCCTACCCTGTTGGATATCCTAAGCGCCAACTTGATCTTTCCTTTGGACAACATGGATATCAGGGTGATCTTAGTGCTTCAACAATCCTGAAGAAACATTTTCCAGATGCTGAACGATTATTATTTCATATGGTAAATGTTTGCCTGGCTCCGAAGACTTCCTCTTGGGATCAACTGTCTTCCAGATGGCAACAGGTATTGTTCTCTATCCTTGAACAAGAACCACTAAACTTTTCTGAAATAATTTTTCTTGAACTCAAGGATATGGCCACAAAACCACTTTCTAACCGTTGGATACTATATCCTCGGTTTATAATGGCCATAATAGAGAATCAGCTTTCTGCTGAGGGACTAGTTGGTCTGGGAGTCCCTGCTTTGGCTGTATTGCCGGAGGTATACTCCCGACACAACACTGACCAAACTCTCAAACAGGCTGCCAAGCTGCGCAAACCCACGCAGCTGGAACCCACAGCCTCCACCTCCACATCCAAAGTCCCCTCCAAACCCACAAAGAAGAAGCCTAAGAAAGCTACTCAGGGAATTGAGTCCCCTGTGGATGCTCCTGCTGCACCAACGCAGGTTATCTCTGCTGGAAATAACCCCCCAGTAGAGACTGTGACTCCACCAACTGAAGCCGCTCAGGTTTCCTCTCAAAAGGAACCTGAAGCAACCACTCAAAGGGAAGCCACAATGCTGGGATCCTCCTCACTTGAGGGGATTACCATTGAAGAGCACCACTTGTCCCGGGTGCACACTGCTTCCACACCCTCTCCTGATGCAACCGCCCCTCAAAGCCCTACTATCATTGTTGCAAAAGTGCTGACGCAGTTGCATTCCTCACCCCCCACCCAGACACCAATTACTACTGGGATAACCTCAACACCTGAGGGGGAGGATCACATGCTTCTGTCAACCCACAGCACAGGGGTTATCATGTTCCATCTTCTAGTGTAGATAAGGAGGTGCGAACTTCTGGTGAGGCTGCCACTGCTCTGACTCAGCAAATGACCAGGATGCAGTTGGTAACATCTCTAAGTCCTCACCAGCGGCAACAGCTGATGAAGGACATAGTCCTGAGGCTGGAAGTCCCCAGAACCGAGAACAAGGGGCACATGCTATATTGATCTACACTCAAGGCATGTTCATTCTGACTTTGTCAGGAGGTCAGGTGATTCAGTATCAACTGATGATGACCTGAGCTTCTTCTATGATGTAGTTGCTCAAAACACCATTCTAGAGGATGAGGTTAGCAGACTCAAAGAGCTGCTGGCCAAGATGTCTCAGGATGCAAGTCCATCTGCCACCACAATACCCCCCAGATGGCACCTTCTTCTGAAGGTCCCCTACACACTGAGCCAGTATATACTTCCAAGCCACCAGCCTCTGCTTTCGGCACTGATTCTCAGGAACAGAACCATCCTGATCAATCAGTTGCTACCCTTCAAAATCCCTACCTCTCATCACTCCCATGATCACAGATATAGTGATCAAAGCCATTGATGAGAGGCTTCCTACAATACAACCCTTGGTGGAGGAGTTGGTGACTAAATCCCTTTCTACTGCTCAAACCCTTGCACCCAATGCAACCAAAAAGGGGGAGAGTCAGTTAGTTAAAGGAAAAAGGAAGAGGATAGATGGGGAGCGAAAGAATCTGAGGTTGTAAATGAGAAGGAGAAGGAGAGTGTGAAGGGAGCTGAAGTGAATGAAAGTCAAAAAGACTTTCATGTCACATATCAAAAGAAAAAGGAGAGTCTGAGAAGGAGAAGGAGCTGAAGGATATGGTGAAAAGCTGACGCCAACCATAACCGTTCAATGGATAAAATCATTGAGCAGTTGTATAGGCAGGGTTTTGACATCAACAACTAGACTCCGAGATCAGAAGGATGGAAACAGAGGAGATCAATTCAAGATGGGCTAGCTATGATGCCTTAGAAAGAGAAAGGCTGGAGATAATGATCAGATTTATAGCTAAATACTTGGGAAGATCTCTAATGGAAATAAGGGCCTGGACCAGGGACAACATCTTGGCAATAACCACCAAGATTTGTTCGTCTGAAGAATACTCCAAAGGTTTAGTGATTGAGGTATTGAATGAAGCTGGTGTTGGGAATCGAAAAGAACTGACAAAATTTACCAAAGCCTCCCTTACAGCCAAAATGCTAAAACAGTCTGAAAAGCCTCAATCCTCAAAATCACTATCTCCACAACCCACTAAAACAACTCCTTTACCCTCTAAACCAACCATCCAACCCACAAAACCAAATCCTTTACCCTAAAACCCATTGCCAGTGATGTACCTAGCCAAAAGAAAAGAAAGGTACTGAGGCCTGATGAAGATGAAGAGGAGGATGAAGACAGACTGCCACTCTCTGCAGTCATTACTTTGCCTAAGGCTAAACCAATGTCCATCACTCCTGCTTCTCAAATGCATGATGTAATGATAAAGATTGAAGAGGAACAGATGCAAAAACATGATGAGGAAATGCTGAAAAGCATTGACAAAGCATATGCTACATCCTCTTCAATGATCAGCATGAAGAAAGAAGTATTAAGATTGTACACCCTTGCTAATACCTTTCAATACCAAAGGGAAAGAGTAAGGATATGGCCTGATCCTAGGGTGGCACACCGGATTGTCAAGAAAGAAATTCCTTCAAGATACAAGGGCCAAGTGAAGAGAGTTGTCGACGAAGACATCACTGTGGTGCTTGTAGTGTCCCCTTGGAAATTGTTGAAGAGTTCAAGAAAGCCTATGAAGCCAAACAACCACCTCAAAAGATGTTAGAGAACAAAATTATAAAGAGGGATTGGTTTACAAAGACTTGAAAACTTCAAACAAGAAGAGCTCAACCTGCTCTTAGAAGGAACTCATCCAGATGAGTTTGCTTATAGACAAATAACCACGGTTGAGCTCAAGAATGGAAACAGGCCAAGTACATATCTGAAGTGTATGGCCGAGAAGGATTATTTGATGGTGTGCCCGAGGTGCTGACAATGGATGAGCAAATCATGTTTTTAAGGGCTTACACCAGGGAATCATATAGGCTGATACACGGGAAGTAGATCTCATGGTTGGGGCAACAGCTCGGTGTCCAAGTCCCCATACAGAGCCCAATACACCATATCATGCAACAGATCATCAGAGACTTCTTCCCAGGCCGGTGCTGAAAAAGGGTCACTTCTCATCTGATCAAGAGGATAAAGAGACCAATCTATCTGCCAAAATAAGTGGGACTCGTCAATAACTTAGAGGTTTTGGCTGCATTGGTTCAGGGGGAGTTTGTTGGACCAAAAGAACCAATGAGCCTGATCAGAGAAACCTCTAAGTCCCACAAGACATCACAACAGCTGAAGAAGACCTGATCAGCTGTTCTACAAAGTCTGAAGAATACAACTGCTGAAGTACGTCTGAAGTACTGAAGACAAAGACTGAGACAACAGCTGAAGATCTAAAGTCTGAAGACTTCAACAAGTACTGAAGACAAAGACTGAAGATCAACAGCTGAAAGACAAAGTCTGATGTTCAAGTACTGAAGACATCAGCTGATGTTACAGCTGATGACAACAGCTGAAGAGGGCTTCTTCAGTTGTTGTGATGGTTTTTCTCTTCTCAGTAGTTTTCTTTTCCTTTCAGTAGTTTTTTATTTTTTTTCTTTTCAGTACTTGTAAACAACTGAAGAGGTTGTTCTTCAGTTGTTGTAGTTCAGTAGTTTTATTGTTTTTCAGTAGTTGTAAATAGATGTTTAACACTTAGGAACATTTGTAAGAAGATGTCAGTTGTTGACATCTTCAGTAGTTGTTAAACATCAGTAGTTATAAAACGGTTACATGTCACTTTCAGGTGACATCAGCCTACGTCATTCTTTCCTTTATAAGGAAGATGACTCACCTGTAATCGTGCCTTTGAGGCCGACAATCTTAATGCAATATTCCTTTTGTCGGATATTTCTCTCTCTATAACAAAATTCTTTTATCGTTTTATATCATTGTTCTTGTTTGAATTTGTCTAATTCTGAGCTATTCCGCTGCTATATCTGTTCAATCGATTAAACCAAGGGCTGAGATCCTAACATATCCAAGCATGATGTTAGGGAATTTAAAAGAAACCAAACTCTCAAGTTTAAAAACATCTCCATGAATCCACCTTTACACCAAATAAACAAGAAAAATAAAGTCTGAAGCAACATGGGGTTAGGGTGTTGATATCGAGTACCTACCAACAAATATAATAAGAAATGCACATCCATAATGCCCAACATATCATATATCATCATCCATGGCACAACATGGTTCGCGACTCCAATGCCCCCTATCGGAAGGTGTGTATGGCACTACACAACTCGACCGCGAGCTAAACAATCATCAATCCTAGGATCATCCATATCACCCCAAAATCCCCAATATTCAAAATCTCTGTGGCGAGCATATCTATATAAACAAAGTGGAGACGCCGTAAACTGATCACACCGTTTACGTATAGTGTCATTCTGGTAGCCACCAACGACAAGCGTATGGTACCTCCATAGGTAGTTGACTCGGTATCCCTATTCTCTTGTCTAAGAAATCTGGGTTCTATGGCTGCATGAATGAATATACCCCAACGCATTCTAAACTAATATATCATCATGCGTGATGATCCTAATTTGAGAAATCAGCACGAGTACCAAACAATAACGTTCACAGCATGTCATAAAAAATATATTTGTTCACAATTGTATAAAAAATAGCTCATATCACACACCAAGTACTGCGACAAACGGAAGCAGATCATACAAGGAGTCATAGATCACAAGTGATTTCAAAAGCAACATTATCTAAAGTAAAGCACATAAAAATAACAAGGAACATCCGTACCTGAATTACTGTCTAATACTCCTAATGTCTTAAAGTTTCATCGACGTGTTCAACGAACCTACAACGAGTAATTGAACTATATATTAGAATTATTGTACATTGATCCTATTCGCCTTTGCCCAAACCTTGCCCGTATAATTATTATTTGATATTGTGATTTGTCTAATTAATATTATTATTTCGGTACTTTAGTAAATATTGTAATTAAAATCTTAAGGTAATTAGGTTAACTCTATAATCCTGTGTCACCCAACGACATTCGTGGTTCATTTTTTTTGTAATTTATATACTTTTAACGCTAATGATGCTTATGTAACCTGCTGATTCTACTTTTGTTTTTTCTTTCTTCTCGAACCAAAGCTTCTGTTACTACCACTACTTATTTTAATGTGATGGTATTCATTATTTTATTTTATTTTCTTTTGTATTTAAAACATAAATTATGGTAGTGTTAAATACTGTCATCCATGGGCCTTTAATCACAATTAAGCATCTTGTAACTAGTATTTTCTTATGATGAAAGTCTTGAATTGGTGAATAAGAACGACATGAAAAGAGTGAATAAGAAGTACAATTGTTTTATTTATTCATTAAATCAAACTAACAAATCATACGGGAAAATTAATAATAGTAAAAAATGGCTCATGAAAGAACCATAAAATACGTTTGCCATCAAGATTTTATATTATTATTATTATTATTATTATTATTATTATTGTTTATTATTATTATTATTGTTTATTATTATTATTATTTGTGTTTTACCCTCTGTTCACATCTTTTTTCCTTTCAATAATTTAAGATTTCCGACGATGAGTTTTGTCATAATACTTGTGCCGAGATTTATTTGTTATGTTGGAATTTGGAATACAACAAAAGCAATTAAGTTAGCTTGCTTACCATATAGATGTAAATGAAATTTCTGACGGTATCGTCTCCTTGACCACGAAACAATACGTGGCGTGATGGTGGTCTAAGCGATCGAAAACGATGGTGTTCGAGTGGATTCAGTCACCGAAATCAGTGATGGACCTTAGAATTTAGCAATTGTGAAACAAGAAATTATACGTTGGTTCAAATCCAGGAAGTATTCAAAGAAACAAAAAGGTTAATCGATACCTTATGTTGGCTGTAACGGTCTATAGCGTTGTATGGCGATTGTTTGCAGCTATACAACAACAAACTACTGTTGCGTACTTGAATGGTAGGTGGAAGATGGATCGTAGAAGAGGCTTATGAGGATGAACTTGTATTTAGATAAGAGGTTTGTAATTAGCTTGGAACCCAATAACTCCTTATAAGGTTTGGGATCAATATTAGTAAACGGAAGGATGCCGTGACAATTAGCGATGGTTTGTTAAGATAAGGAACAAGAAAAGAGATATATATGGATCAACCTGTATTTGAATTTCATTTTCAATCGATTTTTTTGTAATCTTCAGTTCTGGTATCATCATTATATAATTTGTTTGATTAGCACGTGAGATACTATTATTGTCATTATTGAGTATTTTTTTCTTATTATATATATATGTATATATATATATATTTGATTTTGTTATTTTATCTTTATTATTATTTGAGTTTATTTATTTGTTTATCTATATTGGTTTAACGTCGGATTATTTCATCATTATCATATTAATTTAATTTCCTCCTCGAGATTCTAAGACTAAGATTGAGCGGTGGAACTCAAAGGTTTTACTAAACATCTAAGTTTTCAAGAAAAATGTTAACTTAGTACTTTAACATATTACTTTAACTATAATGACGGGTTATATACACACAATCTGTTAAGTGTTTCTCAATTTTGTGATCAAAAGCACTAGATGCGTTTCACAAAACATGAGTGCATTATCCTCAAACCAGGGATGACAATTCTTCTGGAATTGGTGCTTCTTAGATCTCCCAGGAAGGGGATATGTACAAGCTAGATATGAAAAATGCTTCCCCAATGGTGAAGTATCATGCTTTCTTTCCAAAGCTGATAGTGATGAGTCAACACTATGGCATAAACGTATGTGTCATGTAATTTTAAGACAATGAACAAATTGGCTAAAATAACCTGGTACATGGTTTGCCTAAAATGATTTTTTCTGCAAAGATAACTGTGTGCATGCCTGAAAGGGAAACAACACAGGACATCTCATAAATCCAAATGTGTTAACTCTCTCACTACTCCATTACCCTTATTGCACATGGATCTTTTTGGTCCCACAAGTATAATGAGCATTGGAAGGAAATCATACTGCCTTGTGATAGTTGATGATTTACAAGATTCACATGGGTATTCTATTTAAGAACTAAAGATGAAACTGCTAAAACATTAAAATCTTTTATTCTTAAAGTAGAAAATCAAATTGATCACAAGGTTAAAATCATTAGAAGTGATCAAGGGACTGAATTTAAGAACTTCGTTCTTGACTCATTCTGTACTCAAAAGGGATTGCCAAAAAATACAGTGCTCCCCGAACTCCTCAACAAAACGGTGTTGCTGAGAGGAGGTATAGGACACTTATTGAGCCGCTCGAACTATGTTAGCTGATTCAAAGCTACCTCTAACATTCTGGGTAGAGGCAGTTAGCATTGCATGCTACGTGCAGAACAGAGTTCTTGTAGTTATGCCACACGGAAAGACCCCTTATGAGTTATGGACCAAGAGGCCACCGTTCATTGGCTTTCTAAGGTCCTTTGGCAGCATGTGTACCATACTTAACACAAAGGACAATTTAGCAAAATTTGCTAAAAAGTCAGATGATGCTATTTTTTGGATACTCTTCTAGCTCCAAAGCTTACAGAGTATACACATTAAGAATCAACAATTTGAGAAGTCATCAATATAGTTGTTAATGAGCACACTCCTTGTGTTAGGGGGAATGGCCCTGATCATATTTTTGATTTTGAATTGTTTCCAAACTATTCTAAACCATCTCTGTGAAAATGTTTCAGTTGGAACATGTGCTCAAAATGATGCTGATGCTACTGCTAATGATCAACTGTTTGAGCTTCCCAGACCTAGTCCAATTCTCCAAGTGCTATAATACATCAAGCTTCCACTATTCACAGATCTGATAGTTTAACTATAACAAGGAATAGTGAAGCTTCAACAAGTGAATCGGTTACTGAGCCTTAAAACTCATCAGGTGATCCCCCACAACACCAGGCAGAAGGAAGTAGTATTTTGAAGGAATAGGCAACTGTTAATACTACTTCACAGCAACCATTGATGATGTTTCTTATTCATTCAATCAGTCCTCATTGAATGACTTTGAAATAATAGTTGGCAGAGTGTTCCAGTTCCTGAGCAGAATATGTCCAACCTAGATTTATCTCTGCAACTGGAAGTGATTCCTCATCTTAGGATTCATAACACTCATCCAACAGAGAGCATCATAGGGGATGTAACTGAAGGTGTGAGAACAAGAGGACAGACTCATCAAGGGAACGTCTGCTTATACTCATGCTTTCTATCTCAGATGGAACCTAAGAAGGTAGAAGATGCCTTGAAAGATAGTAGCTGGATTGAATCGATGCTAGAGGCTGCTTCAATTCAAGAGACAGAAGGTATGGAACCTATGTCTGCTACCATCAGGTCAGTACCTATAGGCACCAAATGGGTTTTTAGAAACGAGAGATGATAGAGGCTTGATCATCAAGAATAAAGCAAGACTTGTAGTTCAAGGATACACTCAAGAGGAAGGAATTGATTATAAAGATGTCTTTGCACCAGTTGCAAGACTTGAGGCAGTTAGGATCTTCCTTGCTTATGCTGCATCCAAGGACTTCACTGTTTATCAACTTGATGTCAAGTGTGCCTTTCTATATGGGGATATAGATAGGAAAGTCTATGTATGACAACCTCCAGGATTTGAAGACCCATAGCACCCCAACTATGTGTGTAAGTTGGATAAAGCTCTGTATGGGCTGCACCAAGCACCTAGGCTGTGGTATGAGACTTTGTCTCAGTTTCTTCTGAAGATAGCTACACTAGAGGTACCATTGATAAGACTCTCTTCATCAGAAAGTCTGGAAAGGACATCTTGCTCGTTCAAGTCTATGTTGATGACATCATATTTGGTTCCTCAAATGACCAAATGTGTAAGGACTTTGAGAGCATTATGAAAAAAAGTTTGAGATGAGCTCCATGGGAAAAGGACTTTTTCCTTGAATTCAGGTAAAGCAGATGAAGGAAGGTTTTTCATTAATCAATCTAAGTATGTCTCTGACATCTTAAAAAGATTTGAAATGAAAGATTACAAGCCTGCCAAGACACCCATACCCAAAAACCATAATCTTTCTCCTGACCTTGGAGGGGGGAGGATACTGATCAATATTAGTATATGGCAATTATTGGTTCTCTGATGTATCTTACAGCTTAGACCTGATATCATGTTTGCTACTTGTACTGTGCAAGATATCAGGCTGCTCCAAAGGTGTCTCACCTAGCTGCTGTTAAGAGAATCCTTAGATACCTCAAAGGAGAACCTAAACTAGGTCTCTGGTATCCCAGGAACAAAGATTTCAATCTCTATGGATACTCTGACAGTGACTATGGAGGCAACAATGTTGACAAGAAATCTACATCAGGAGGATGTCAATTTCTTGGTGGAAGGACCATCTCATGGCAATGCAAAAAACAATCCTGTGTCTCTACATCAACTGCTGAAGCTGAATACATTGCTGCTGCTAGCTGCTATGCTCAACTACTATGGATTCAAAATCAGATGTTAGACTATGTATTCAACTTTATGAGTACTCCTATCCACATTGACAACAACAGTGCTATCTCAATTACTGAAAATCCAGTGAAGCACTCCAAGATAAAGCATATTGACATTAGGTATCATTTCATTAGAGATATTCATGAGAAAAATCTAATTAAGTTAATCAAAGTTGATTCAAATGAACAATATGCTGATCTGTTCACCAAAGCTTCGGATGAACAAAGATTTAAGTATCTCATAATAGCTATTGGGATGATAAACAATTATTAGTTTAATCTCTTTTGAAAACCTTTTAATATGTAAGTCTCGTGTCAGTACAATTTAAGCCCTGTTATCAGAGGTTCTCTCCAAAATTTTCTAAGTGTAAATTCCTTCCAAAGAGAAATTAACCCTCGAAAGACATTCTCATATCTTTCGAAGCAAGATTTCTCAAAGGAAAACTTTCTTCTCGGAAGAATTTTTGGCCTCGGAAGAAGCAATGGATTGCATATCAGATCTACTTTCGAGACTTACAGATTCTCCATTCGGAAGCTACTCTAACTTTCGAAGCAAAGTTTTGGCTTCGGAAGTAGGAATTGCCTTCGGAAGACAAGTTACCTTCGGAAATGCTTTCAACTCGGAAGAGAGACTCTATTGTGTAACGTAAATCTCTTGGGCCCCACACTGTAAAAAGCAAAGATTTTGTTAATGATGTTGGATTATTTAATTGATTTTAACCTTACCGCCACTGTTAATTCATCCACTAAACTATCACATCACCTTATCCTAACCTCCATTACCGCCTTACCACCATCTTTTAAATAATCTCGACTGTTCAATTTCATCTTCTTACTTGCAAATTTTACTACCCTAGAAATTTCTGCTCTCCAACTTTACCCAAGCTCAAAATCATCTACATTCACCTTTCCCAAATGGCACTCAACCCTCAGCACAACCAAGTTGCACGTCTTGATTCTTCAAGAGATGCTGACTTCACTGAAATTATCTCCTTTCTCACCCATCAACCTACTACACTGCCCTTACTGTTAACCCCACTGTTTTCTCCAACCAAATGGAAGAATTTTGGGAAAATGGTCAAGTCGAAACCCTAAATGGGATTCGTGTAGTGCGGTCCAGCATCTGTGGACAGCAGTTGATCATCACTGAATAACTCATCAGGGAGCACCTTGAGCTTCATGATGAAGGAGCCCCTACTAAATTCCCAAAGGAAGATTTGGATAGCACTTATTTCCTAATGGGATATGGTGGAGACATCAGCAGGTTGACTGTTTACAAGTTCAACTTCTCCTACAATTGGAAGTTCCTCCTGCATGTTGTTCTTCATTGCTTGTCCAACAAATCCGGAGGATGGGATCAAATCCCTTATGAACTAGGATGCTTAGTTCATGAACTGGTGAGAGGCCTGCGCTTCAATTACTCACGATTTGTGTTCTCAAATCTGATAGGGAATCTGCAAAGGGAGACATTCTTCATGTATCCTAGATTCTTTCAACACATAATCAACTGTGAGTTGGACCAGTGCATCCTTGTCTGTGCAGCTGCTTTGACTGTTCCCCACATGCAGCATTAGACATAGTATTTTGTTTGATCAAATTGATTAATCTAAGTTAATCATGCCTACAGACTCAATTAGAAAATTAAATCTAACTGAATTAAAGGCTTTAGTGAATAAATCAACACGCTGATTTGTTGTATCCACTTTGACTAACTTAATCAAACCCTTTTCTGAGTAATCTCTCAGAAAATGATATCTTATTTCAATATGTTTTGTTTTACTATATTGCACAAGATTAGCAGTTATAAACATAGCAGCAGAATTGTATGTAAATTGAAGTTTGAAGGAAGTTGTAACAATAGTCAAGCAATTGGTTTTGCAACCAAAGGACTTGAGAACAACCGGCTGAAGCAGCTATGTACTCAACCTTAGCTGTGGATATAGAGACATTGGTTTGTTTCTTGGACTACCATGATACTAGTCTTGGTCCTATGAATTGACATCCACTAGTTATGGATTTTCTGTTACTGTTACAACCACCATAGTCACTGTCTGAGTATGAGTAGAGTGTAAAGTCACCATCCTTTGGATACCAAAGACCAAGTCCTGGTTTTCCTTTGAGACATCTGAAAATCCTTTTCACAGCATTTAGATGAAACTCCTTTGGATTAGATTGGTACCTAGCACACACACAACAAACATAATGTCAGGTCTACTGGCAGTTAGATACATAAGTGATCCTATCATTGATCTATATAATTATTTATCAATAGATTTTCCTGAAGGATCATGTACAATCTTATCAATTGTTGATGCTGGTGTTTTGCATGAGGATACATCAGCAAGATTGTATTTCTTCAAAATTTGATGTATGTATTTTTCTTGATTAATGAATATCCCATCTGATTGTTGATGAACATGAAGACCAAGAAAGAAAGTCAATTCACCCATTGAACTTATCTAAAATTTAGATTTCATCAGCTTTTCAAAATTACACACAATCTCTTATTAGTTGATCCAAATATAATGCATATTGTCATCTCATAGGTTTTCTCATCATAGTACACATTTGAGATGGGTGTGGAGGAATGAGTACCGGACACCATTTTCCTTTTTAATGATTCTGTAGGCTTCACCTTCAGCTCGGGGAATACAATTTCTTCTGCTTGCACCTTTTTCTTCTTCTCAAGGGGATTGACAAATGTTTTATCTTTTCTCATGCATATTGTCTTTAATGAATTGAAGTTGTTTGTTGTTTTGAACATCTTAAGTATGTTCTCAAATTCAATCCCCTGAACATAGCTGCATGATTGATCAGTTCAAGTTGAGCTAGTTCCTTCAAATCATGATCTCCAGGGTGTAACATCCTGTATCTTTGTGACTTTATTTATTTATGCTTGTGCGTGGCCTCGTTAGTAAAAGTTTAATTCATTAATAATAACAATAGTAATAATGATAACAATATTAATAATAATAATAATTTTAGTAACAAAATAATAATAATAATAACAATAATAATAATATAATAATAATAATATAATAATAATGATGATGATAATAATAACTTTAAAAGTAACAATAACAATATAATGTTAATAATGGCAATAGTAATAACAAATAATAATAATAATAATAATATCTTTAATCATAATAATAATAATAATCATAATAATAATAATAATAATAGTATTATAATAAATGGTTAGTTAAATACAAAGTTCGGGGGTGTTTTATAGAATTTTCAAACTTAAAAATCAAGGTTGGGGTGTTTTAAAGCAACACCCAAACTATAGGGGCTGAAAGTGCAAAATGGTGAATCCTCACTCACGGTTTTCCGGTGGTTATTGGCCGGAGCTCCGGCCGAGCTCCGGCAAGGCCCGAACTCACGAAATTCATGCGATTCGACCCAATTAAACCACCCAATCCCCTCGACCCCATGAATCGAACCCAAACCCCAACCCAATTTGAGTTCCCGCTTATTGCAAACCTTCCTAATCGAACTAAGGCTAACCGATGTAAACATCCAAATCAAATCCTGTCCAAATTCGCAATTCCAATCAAATTAATTATCCCTAAACTTAATACACGGCTTAAGCAATCAATCAATCAATTAGAATTGCAAATTAACAGCTCGAAATCTCTTCATTTGGGTAAACTTCGAACGCGGTTTCAATCGAGTGTGTTAAGCCCGAAACCGTGTAACCAAAGCTATAAATTGAGGGTTTCGGATTCACTTTGAAGTTCCTAAACTCCCTGAACCCTCAATTGCACAAGAAAACCTCTCAATCATAAAGCCCCAATTCAAGAACTTTCGAATCACATCCGAACTCGAAACCCCCCTTAATCTCATCCAAATAGGTAATCAAAACTGTTACCCACTCGTTTTTGGTCGATGAACAAAAGCCCTATGATGATTCGAGTGTTTAATATCGAATCGAGGGTCAATTTCAGATCGGATGAACCTAGGGTTCATCGAATTGGGGGAAACCGGGGTGACTCGGTTTAAATTCAAAACAAACCAAAGTGAACCAAGGACACGACCCTGGTTCACTGGTTCCTGCACCCCATGTTTCGGGGGAGGTTCCGGGTTCGACCCCGGGCAACCCCCCCCCCCCTTTTCCTTTTCTTTCCCTTTTCTTTTTCTGTTTTTCTTTTTTTATTATTATTATTTAGTTCTTTTATTTATTTGAATTCTGAAAATTTCTAAAATTATTATAAAATCCAGAATTTATCTAAACCTTTGATATACTATTTCGTGACTAAATTAATTGTTTATAAAATATAGCTGTATTTATAAATACGTTGTTGTATTTAATAAAAAAAATGTGTAATACTTGTATATAAATATATATATATATATATATATGTATATATTATGTATATATATATATGTATATATATGTATATATATATATATGTATATATATATATTTTTTCAAACAATTAAAATGTTTTGTTACTTATACTATACATATATACATATATATATATATATATATATAACTATATATATATATTCTTTTAATGGTTAAATCACCTATCGTAATTATCCAACCTTTATAAATCGGTTTAGCGAACAATTACATTAGGTTTCCTTTATTTATCCTTTCTCATACGCCCAATCAATTATTTATTTCACGAATAAAAATCCTTTCGTTCCGTTAACCCGGTCGCATTAATAACATGTAATAATATGAATAGTTATCAACTCCTTTTCAATCTATAATTAAGAACCCTAAAACATAATGATTAATCATCAAACCTATCATAACGCGTTACCTTATTTTTTAGGTGCCTTGTGACGTTTGTGTGGAAATCTCATTTGTGATTGTTCTAATTTCATCTTCGGGACTTCTTTTATTAGCATGTGAGTTCTTATGCCCCATTTTACGATTATTTTACACCTTCGGGGTGAAACATGTTGATTATACAAACATACTCATCACGCTTTGATACATATTACGCACGTGAAATTCTTTACATAGTCATGGTTGTTTGCATATGATAAGTTGTATATGAGATGTGACATACGTGTGCAATCATTAACTATATCTAGCCTGGCGAAGTCTTAGATCTCTAGGCCTGACAAGCCTATTTGATGGTAAATCCGAGAGATTGCCAGCTCCTAGGAGCCGTATGCTTGTGTACTAGGGAACCAAATACACTTAGCTAATCATGCTTATTCATATTTTCAGTCAAGGTTTGATTGTAACTATGCATGTTCTATATACTTACTATCTTGTGACCATTGACTAGAATTGCCACATTTTTGTATACTTATTGTATTTAAAACCATGAGAACTCACCAACTCGTTAGTTGCCTCTATTTTCAACATGTTTCAGGTAATGTGCAAGCTTAGCGATGATTGAAGGAATGCTTAAACCTAGAACATGGACCTAGGCTTAATAAGGACAAATTGGTTTTCCTATTTTTGTTTGTTTCATTATGAGACTTGATGTATGTGGTGTTTGGAACAATTGATAAATGGCATTTTGCATTTATAATATAGCGTTATGTGGTTGTGAACAATCTTAACCCTCACACCTCGATGTTTCCGCCGTCAAGGTTGGGGTGTGACAGATTGGTATCAGAGCCCATAACTATAGGGATTTATGTTATTAGAAATGGTGACCCAGACTTTAGTTTATGCATGATCCTTGTAGAAAAGTATTCTTATGAATACATACATATTATTTGCATGCTGCCTAACGCTATGCCTTATTATGTGCAATGTGATGCCTTAGCATAGATGCTTTTCTACATGATTACATATTGTTACTCGTCTCCCCTAGACTTATATTAAACATTGATTCTCCCCGACAATTGCTACTTCTTAAATCCTTCTTCGTCTCTAAGTAGAACTTATTGATAGAAATTTCTTAGACTCAAGGTCTAATCCTATAAATATCTCATCAAGATTTTTGATTCCATGAACCATAGAACTAGTGTGGTACATAGACACCTGTATCCTGGTTTTCCTGGCAAAAGGCCCTCGGGCTAAGGTAAGCATTTCGTATAAATCCTACGGGACCAGTCATGCTTACCTGGGGATTTCCGGGATGAGTGATAAACTATGATCAACATACACAAGTTTCTGAGGCAAATGGGTCAATTCATCTTGACGTGTCAACGTTTTCAAATGGTGATGCATCACCAAATGGAATCATTCCGCATATTTCATGATTCTTACCTTAACTGCCCATCCTTATTACCCTTTTAACCGATCCTAACCCGATTTGTACTTTTCCAGCATGTCTCGTTATCACGGAAACCGAGGAAGATCCGACCGTAAGCTTGCCACCATGATTGCCCGGCAAATGGCTGCGGTCATCCCGACTATGGTGGCTGAACTCAGCAGCACCATGATCGCAAATGTCACGAACAACAGCAACGGCCAAGGAGAAAATAGTGCAAACCAAGGCCGTAACAACGAGTCTTGCACCTTCAAGCACTTTAGTTCATGCAAGCCTCCCAGTTTCAGTGGCAAGGAAGGTGCCACCGGTCTCCTAGAATGGTTTGAAGGGTTGGAGAACACTTTCGTCAACTATGAGTGCCCCGAAGCACTCAAGGTGAGGTATGCCACCAGTATGCTGCAGCAAAGGGCCTTAACATGGTGGAACAGTGAAAAGAGAAACGGAGGCCCTGACGCAATCTTGGCCTTAACTTGGGAGGAATTCAAAAACATAGCCATCGCCAAGTTTTGCTTGAGAAGCGAAATCCAGAAACTAGAGGAGGAATTCTGGAACCTGAAACAGGATGGCGGGAACCATCTGGCGTATTCTACCCGTCATCACGAGCTGAGCATTCTGCTGCCACACATGGTGGATACTGCCTCACGTAACGTGGAAAAGTTCATTAAGGGGGTGCCTCCTCAGATTCAGGATGCCGTGGTGGGCAGCCGACCCGCAACACTGGAAGAAGCCATCAGCATCACTGCACAACTGATAGAGAACCACATCCGAGCGGGCACCATGTGTGCGAAGGGTGCTAAGAAAACCGAGAAGACGACCCTTGAGGAAGTCAAGGAGGTTAAGTTCGAGAACAAGAAGAGAAAGTTTGTATCGGCACGGAACTATGCCGTGGCCGCTCCTAAGCCACCCCAGAGACAGTGTGTTCCCGGGACTGCACCGGCAGCACAAGTGCCCGTGACAAGGGCTTATGCAGGCCCTCTACCTATGTGCAACACATGTAAGTACCATCATCCGGGGAATCTCCCGTGTCGCATCTGCACACTATGCGGCAAGTACGGGCATCTCGTGGCAACGTGTCGCCGAGCAATGGGGAACGCAGTGACGGAACCAAATCGGGCCTGCTACAATTGTGGATAACCGGGTCACTACCGACCCCAATGCCCTCATTTTGTGGGCAATGTTCCACAAGCTTGTGGACATGCCTTCAACATCAATGCGAACCAAGCTCAGGCGAACAACGATGTGGTGAACGGTATGTTTCTCATTAATGACACCTATGCTTACGTATTATTCGATTCGGGTGTCGATAAGAGTTTCGTTTCCTTAGAATTCAAACCGACACTTGCTAAACCTCGTGCGAATTTGGGAAGACCTCTCACCGTTGAAGTTGCCGATGGGGAACCGATCATCATCGACGTGGTCATCCGCGATTGCCTACTGTGTCTCGACGATCATAAATTTCTTATCGACCTCATTCCTATGAAGCTCGGGAGTTTCGACGTCATTATTGGCATGGATTGGTTATCGAAGAATCATGCTGAGATCGTTTGTTTTGAGAAGTGCATTTTCATGCCCTTACCGTCCAGGGACACGTTGAAGGTGTTCGGTGAACGGTCTTCCAAAAGACTCAAGCTTATGTCATGCACTCAAGCTCGAAAGTGCCTGAGTAAGAGTTATCCGGCATTTTTGCTTACGTAGTCAACGCCAAAGTCAAAGGGAAGGAACTCAAGGATGTTCCAGTTGTACGAGAATTCCCTGAAGTTTTTCCCACGACCTTAGTGGGTTACCTCTTGTACGGGAAGTTGAATTCAAAATCGACTTGACCCGGGAGCGAGCCCTGTGGCCAAATCACCTTACCGACTCGCACCATCTGAAATGCAAGAACTCTCTAGCCAACTCCAGGAATTATCCGAGAAGGGTTTTATCCGCCCTAGTTCTTCTCCTTGGGGTGCACTTGTCTTATTTGTGAAGAAGAAAGACGGGTCATTTCGCATGTGTATCGATTACCGGGAGCTCAACAAGTTAACCGTCAAGAACCGGTATCCCCTTCCACGTATCGACGACCTCTTCTTCAAGGAGCTGCAATCTTTTCAAAAATCGACTTGCGTTCGGGTTATCACCAACTGCGAGTCCACGACGACGACATCCCAAAGACTGCATTTCGCACTCGGTACGGGCATTACGAGTTTATGGTTATGCCTTTCGGCTTAACCAATGCTCCTGCGGTCTTCATGGATCTTATGAACCGAGTGTGCAAGCCATACCTAGACAAGTTTGTCATCGTTTTCATTGACGACATTCTTATTTATTCCAAGTCCCACTCTGATCATGAACTCCATCTCCGCCAAATCCTCAATCTGTTGTAGAAGGAACAACTGTACGCGAAGTTCTCGAAATGCGAATTCTGGCTTGAAGAAGTACAATTCTTAGACCACGTTTTGAATAGTCAAGGAATTCATGTCGACCCTGCAAAGGTAGAAGCCGTGAAGAATGGGAGGGCTCCCACAACACCGACGGAAGTTCGATCATTTCTTGGTCTAGCCGGGTATTACCGACGATTTATCGCCAACTTCTCAAAAATTGCAAAACCACTCACGTACTTGACCCAGAAAAACAAGCCTTTCGAGTGGAAAGCTGAGCAAGAAGAGGCGTTTGAGGCATTGAAGCATATGTTGTGTGATGCTCCTATACTAACACTACCGGATGGGAATGACGACTTCACGGTATACTGCGACGCGTCGAAACAAGGCCTTGGTTGTGTCCTCATGCAACGGGGTAAGGTCATAGCTTATGCCTCGAGACAATTGAAGGTTCACGAGGTAAATTACACGACGCACGATCTCGAGCTCGGAGCGGTGGTCTTTGCTTAAAAAATCTGGAGGCATTATCTATACGGCACGCAATGTATAGTCTACACGGACCACAAGAGCCTCCAACACATTTTCAACCAGAAAGACCTCAATATGAGGCAACGTCGTTGGTTGGAACTAATTAGCGACTACGACTGTGATATCCGATACTATCCTGGCAAGGCAAATGTCGTAGCCGATGCGTTGAGTCGAAAGACGCACCAAAAGTTGGTTTCCATCCAAGAGATTCGCGACCAACGTCAATGGTTCGATGCATTGGTAGAGTTTGACACTGAAGTCCGACTCGATATCAACAATGCAACGGTACTACTACTAAACTTGAAGATCGATTGTGACATCGAGTCAAGTATTCGAGAAGCCCAGCAAGTGGTGCAAACCGAAGGGAGTATGAAGGAAGAACTTGAGCCAAACCTCCTAGCTCAATTGGAAGCAAGAGCCAATGGGTTAATGTATTTCGCAAACAGAATCTAGATTCCCAAACGCAATAACCTTCGGACTTTTATCATGAACGAAGCACATCGGACTCGTTATTCTATCCACTTGGGCTCCGATAAGATGTACATGGACTTACGGAGCCAATATTGGTGGCCCGGAATGAAACGGGACATAGCAACCTACGTTGCTAAGTGCCTTACATGCACGAAGGTTAAAGCGAAGCACCAACGTCCAAGTGGATTACTCGAACAACCCGAAATTCCCATGTGGAAATGGGAACATATATCCATGCCTTCATAACCAAGCTACCTCGGACATCTCGCGGGCACGATAGCATATGGGTAATCGTCGACCGATTGACCAAGTCGGCACATTTCATACCCATACGCGACACGTATAAGACATCAAGGTTAGCTCGGATTTATATCGACGAGATCGTAAGCCGTCATGGTGTGCCTCTTCATATCATATCCGATCGAGACGCTCGATTCACTTCTCTCTTCTGGTCTTCTATGCAAGAACTTCTGGGTACGCAATTGGATTTAAGTACGGCTTACCATCCCCAAACCGATGGTCAAACCGAGCGGACGATCCAAACTCTGGAAGACCTGTTGCGTCTCTATGCCCTTGATTTTGGTGGCGACTGGGATACACATCTACCGCTCGCAGAATTCTCCTACAACAACAGTTACGATTCGAGCATCTAAATGGCACCATTTGAAGCACTTTACGGTCGTAAGTGTCGTTCCCCGATATGCTAGACCGACATTGGCGAAAATATTATCACCGGCCCCGAACTCATACAAGAGACGACCGATAAAGTTGCTATCATCCGCAAGAACTTGGAAACGGCTAGGAGTCGACAGAAGAGCTACGCCGATAAACATCGCAAGCCACTAGAATTCCAAGTTGGGGAGTTGGTCCTTCTCAAGGTCTCACCGTGGAAGGGTGTGGTTCGCTTTGGAAGAAAAGGTAAGTTAGCTCCAAGATTTGTAGGACCTTTCAAGGTTCTGAAAACAATCGGGAGAGTGGCCTACAAACTAGAACTACCCTCCGACCTTAGTGGAATTCACCCGGTCTTCCACGTCTCGAACCTGAGGAAGTGTTTGACCGACGATAACTTGTATGTGCCATTGGAAGACATCCACATCGACGAGTCACTATATTTCGTTGAGAAACCCGTCGAAATCATGGATCGCATTATGAAGAAGACTAGGACCTCTACGACCCCAATTGTAACGGTTCGATGGGAGAACAAACGAGGAGCGGAATTCACTTGGGAGTGTGAAGAACATATGAAGAAAACGTACCCTTCTCTTTTCTTGTAACCCCTTTTTGATTTAATTTCGGGACGAAATTCTTTAAGTTGGGGAGACTGTAACATCCTGTATCTTTATGACTTTATTTATTTATGCTTGTGCGTGGCCTCGTTAGTAAAAGTTTAATTCATTAATAATAATAATAGTAATAATGATAACAATATTAATAATAATAATAATTTTAATAACAAATAATAATAATAATAATAATAATAATAATAATAATAATAATAATAATAATAAGAATAATAATAATGATGATGATGATGATGAGATAATAATAACTTTAAAAGTAACAATAACAATTATAATGTTAATAATGGCAATAGTAATAACAAATAATAATAATAATAATATCTATAATCATAATAATAATAATAATCATAATAATAATAATAATAGTAATAATAATAATAATAATAGTATTAATAATAAATGGTTAGTTAAATACAAAGTTCGGGGGGTGTTTTATAGATTTTTCAAACTTAAAAATCAAGGTTTGGGGCGTTTTAAAGCAACAGCCCAACTACAGGGGCTGAAAGTGCAAAATGGTGAATCCTCACTCACGGTTTTCTGGTGGTTATTGGCCGGAGCTCCGGCCGAGCTCCGGCAAGGCCCGAACTCACGAAATTCATGCGATTCGACCAAATTAAACCACCCAATCCCCTCGACCCCATGAATCGAACCCAAACCCCAACCCAATTTGAGTTCCCGCTCGTTGCAAACCTTCCTAATCAAACTAAGGCTAACCGATGTAAACATCCAAATCAAATCCTGTCCAAATTCGCAATTCCAATCAATTAATTATCCCTAAACTTAATACACGGCTTAAGCAATCAATCAATCAATTAGAATTGCAAATTAACAGCTCGAAATCTCTTAATTTGGTAAACTTCGAACGCGGTTTCAATCGAGTGTGTTAAGCCCGAAACCGTGTAATCGAAGCTATAAATTGAGGGTTTCGGATTCACTTTGAAGTTCCTAAACTCCCTGAACCCTCAATTGCACAACAAAACCTCTCAATCATAAAGCCCCAATTCAAGAACTTTCAAATCACATCCGAACTCGAAACCCCCCTTAATCTCATCCAACAGGTAATCAAAACCTGTTACCCACTCGTTTTTGGTCGATGAACAAAAGCCCTATCATGATTCGAGTGTTTAATATCGAATCGAGGGTCTATTTCAGATCGGATGAACCTAGGGTTCATCGGATTAGGGGAAACCGGGGCGACTCGGTTTAAATTCAAAACAAACCAAAGTGAACCAAGGCCACGACCCTGGTTCACTGGTTCCTGCACCCCATGTTTTGGGGGAGGTCCCGGGTTCGACCCCGGGCAACCCCCCCACCCCTTTTCCTTTTCTTTCCATTTTCTTTTCTTTTTTTCTTATTATTATTATTATTATTATTTAGTTCTTTTATTTATTTGAATTCTGAAAATTTCTAAAATTATTTTATAAAATCCAGAATTTATCTAAACCTTTGATATACTATTTCGTGACTAAATTAATTGTTTATAAAATATAGCTGTATTTATAAATACGTTGTTGTATTTAATAAAAAAAATGTGTAATACTTGTATATAAATATATATAAATATATATATATATATAACTATATATATATATATATATATATATATATATATATTTTTCAAACAATTAAAATGTTTTGTTACTTATACATATATATATACATATATATATATAACTATATATAATAATTCTTTTAATGGTTAAATCACCTATCGTAATTATCCAACCTTTATAAATCGGTTTAGCGAACAATAGATTAGGTTTCCTTTATTCATCCTTTCTCATACGCCCAATCAATTATTTATTTCGCGAATAAAAATCCTTTCGTTCCGTTAACCCGGTCGCATTAATAACATGTAATAAATATGAATAGTTATCAACTCCTTTTCAATCTATAATTAAGAACCCTAAAACATAATGATTAATCATCAAACCTATCATAACGCGTTACCTTATTTTTTAGGTGCCTTGTGTCGTTTGTGTGGAAATCTCATTCGTGATTGTTCTTATTTCATCTTCGGGACTTCTTTTATTAGCATGTGAGTTCTTATGCCCCATTTTACGATTATTTCACACCTTCGGGGTGAAACATGTTGATTATACAAACATACTCATACACGCTTTGATACATATTACGCACGTACAATTCTTTACATAGTCGTGGTTGTTTGCATATGATAAGTTGTATATGAGATGTGACATACGTGTGCAATCATTAACTATATCTAGCCTGGCGAAGTCTTAGATCTCTGGGCCTGACAAGCCTATTTGGTGCTAAAGCCGAGGGATTGCCGGCTCCTAGGAGCCGTATGCTTGTGCACTAGGGAACCAATACACTTAGCTAATCATGCTTATTCATATTTTCAGTCAAGTTTGATTGTAACTATGCATGTTCTATATACTTACTATCTTGTGACCATTGACTAGAATTGCCACATTTGTGTATACTTATTGTATTTAAAACCATGAGAACTCACCAACTCGTTAGTTGCCTATATTTTCAACATGTTTCAGTAATGTGCAAGCTTAGCGATGATTCAAGAATGCTTAAACCTAGAACATGGACCTAGGCTTAATAAGGACAAATTGGTTTTCCTATTTTTGTTTGTTTCATTATGAGACTTGATGTATGTGGTGTTTGGAACAATTGATAAATGGCATTTTGCATTTATAATATAGCGTTATGTGGTTGTGAACAATCTTAACCCTCACACCTCGCGTTTCTGCCGTCAAGGTTGGGGTGTGACACAGGGCATTTACAAGAGTTGAGTACTCTGTAAAGAATTGTACTAGCCTTGTGATCCTTTTCACCATGAACATATTCCATTAACTGTCATACTTTAAAGCTATTATCTTTTGAGCAACTTTACCCTTAGGAGTAGACACCTCTCTGATCAGTTCTGTAGTGGTCAATCCTTCTTGCAGTTTCGACTGAGATGGTTCTGCAAATCATTTAGGGTACTTGTGTAGCACAGGGGCAAGTAGTTCTTGGTCTTTCTGGTTCAGCATCATGTCTTCAGCTGATACTCTACTTCTTGGCTTGGTGTTTGCTAATTCTTCTTCTAGCTTCTTATGTTTTTCTTTCTTCTCATTAATCAATTGAAGAGTTGCAACCCTTAATGAGTTGGTCTTCATGTTTCCAATCCTTCTTTTCGTGAACCCCTGACTTGAGAGATATTCCTTCATTTCCTTATCAGACATATTATAAGATCAGGAAATAATGGTTCATGAGTTGGGGATGATTTCTTCATTGAAGACAACTTGTGTAGTGGAGCCCTTCTTGGCAATGGTCTTTCATACCCGGTTGATTTCTTCATAGAGGATTCTTTATGCTTTGGAGTATCCTTGGTGATTGATTTCTCATATTCTGTTTTAATGTTTGGATCAAGCAGCCTTTCACTTTATCTTCTTCTTCTTTCTTTCCTTCATATGTCATTCCAAATACTTCATCTGGATCATATCCTTGATTGATCAGAAACATAGCTTTAATCATCAAGTCATCAGTTTCTGCTTTGGACACCATGTCTTCTACTGCCTGTTCTGTTTTCATGGGACTGTCTGTATGAACATCTTTTTCAGCTTCATATCACCAGCAATCCTCGCCTTCTTCTAAGTCAAGTGCACCAGCCAATTTCTTCAATTGAGCTTCTGCCTGCTCATGCTCTTTCAAAAATTCAGCAATTGCTACTAGACTTCTGGGTCATCCTTTTGTTTTGTTAACTGGGTCTTCTTCAAGTATTGGTCTCTTACCCTTAGCCTTTTCAGCTAATTATTTCCTTTTTCGTGAGTAAGTTTGAAGTTGAGGCTAGAATTTTCAGCTTGTTCTACTGCTTCAGGTACCTTTTCAGGTGTGATTGGCTCTTGATCATTTAGTTTACTTTTCTCATCCTCTTTCTTTTCTGTTTCTTTTTCTTCTTTCTTTTCTTTTTCATTTTCCTCTTTCTTTTCCTTTTTCATATTCTTCTTTCTTTTCCTTTTCATACATTTCTTTTATTTTTTCTTTTTGTTCTTCAGATAAAGAGATAGCAGGGACAATTTGCATAGTCAACTCCTTCTCCAGAGGCACCGGTGACTTAGGGATGAATACAATAGGCTTTGAATCAGCCCTTTGATTGTTTACAATTCCCAAAAGTCATCATCTATGCTAAATTTTTCAGATGAAAAACTATCTAATGCACTGAAGAGTTCTTCAAATTCAGTTTCTCATAGTGAGAATCATCTATGTTTCTAGAGTATATCACCATATCTAGACTTTGATCTTTAAACTTTGTTTGACTTGCATCACCTTCTTTGTAGAGATTAATGAAGAGCTGATGCAACCTAAACATTGTTAGTCTTTCCTGCATGCTGCACAAGTGCATTGAAGTGGAATACTTCGGAAGTTTCACATGTGCAACAGAAATACTCTAAGTGTGAAATCTTCCGAAGCCAGACCAACATCTTCCGAAGCCAAAGATGAAGTCTTCCGAAGCCTCAGAGACAAAGTCTTCCGAAGCTTCAAGTTCATGAAGACAGATTTCTTCTGAAGACTTTTAGTAACATGCTTTATTTGATGTACTGTTCCATAAAGCTGGATACCTTTCGCGCTGCAACTCTGCAAGTCACCAACTAACATGGTTTGGTGAAAAGGTCCATGCTTTTGGTAACTGTACATTGAGGTCTTGAGTCTGTAACTTTCTACTATATGTACTTTATCCTTTTGTAATAGATAAGGATGTGAGCTATGGCATGTCATAGTCACTAGTCAAAAGGCAATCTGCCTTTTGAGTCTACAATTGATTTTGTGTGTGTCTAGTCAATTGTATCCAGCTACCTGTCAAAGTATAGCCGGCTGTAGGATGTTATATAAGTATCTCATGTCCTTGTATCTTTCGAATATGCTTTTGTAATACTTTTAATAGAACATAGAGAAGGTAATATACTGCATTCTTGAAAACCAAACACTTGTGTTCTTTGTGTTCTGTCTCATATATTACTTGTGTTCTTAGTGTCACCACTTGGTTAATCCAGTTTACTGTTTGATCTAAGTTTAGTTTATCTCCTCTTTGTGTTGTTGTGTTGTAACTCTTCACCCTTCAACGATCCTGAATTTGGTATCAGAGCTTTCCAGGCTCTTGATATAAGATCTCACCATATTTAGATCCCTCACACTCACAAATACTAAACTTTTCAAATGGCAGCCATTTCCAAAACTGATATGGAAACTGGAACCATGAACAAGTCCCCACTGATCACTCTTGATGAGTTTGACACCTGGTGTTTAAGAATGGAAGGTTTCATCAGGTCTCTTGACTCAAGAATGTGGGAGTCTATTGAGAATGAACCTTTCATACCCAGCACACCTTCTGCTACTGGTGCTGGTATGATCCCCAAAGATGTGGCTAACTACTCTGATAAAGATAGGAAGAGAGTAGAGATAGATAGAAAAGCCATGACAGCTCTTCAAACTACCCTTCCAAACTCTATGTACAGAGGTTTCAAGAAGTGCAAAACAGCCAAGCAGCTATGGGATGCACTGAAACTAATGTATGAGGGTTCTTCTGAAGCCAAGGAGAACAAGAAGAATCTCCTGAAGCAGCAGTTTGAAAATTTCACCTTCAAAATAGGTGAAACCATGACTCAGCAGTACTTCAGGTATGTTGAGATTGTGGATACCCTAGTGGATGGAGGAGTTTCTCTTGAAAACAGAGACATTGTAAGGAAGTTCATGTCCTCACTTCCTAGGCAGTGGACACACTACTGTGTGGTGATCAAGAGAACTGAAAATCTCAAAACTCTTACTCTAATAGAGTTATATGGGATTCTCAGTGGCTACCAGATGGAGATGAACATGCAAGGTTCATCTGGAGACTCCAACAATCAAATGGGTTCAGCCCTACATGTGATTGAAAGGGATAGCATAGAACCCAAACATCATCTCTTATGCTACCCTGACAACTCACCCAAGGGTCCTTTCATCACCTTCCCAGAGACACCAAAAGAGAACTACACTCAAGGAAGCCCATTCCAAGAGACAAGCTCTTCTCAAGCTTTTATGTCTTCTGATGAAAGTTGTGGCAACTCTCTTTTCACTCTTGAAGACCTGGACTGTATGCATCCAGATGATCTGGAATACATGGAAATAGTCCAGCAGATAGCTCTTCTCACTCATAGAGCCAAGAAGTTCTACAAGAGGACTGGAAGGAAGTTTCCAAGCAATGCAACCAATGGAAAGTTTGGACTGGACAAAGGCAAAGTCAATGCTACACTGTAACCTCATGGGCCACTTTGCCAGAGAGTGTAAGGCACCTAGAACAAATGGTGGCCAAACACAATCCAGACCAAACTACACTGACAAAGCTCTCCATAATGAGAAGTCAAAGCACCACGCTACTATTGCTGTTGATGAAGGAGGCTTTGACTGGAGCTTTCAGATTGAAGATGCCTCTCCAAACCAAGCACTGATGGCAAATCATGATGAAGCCAAGTATTGGAACATCTCTGTACTCCTGAATGCATTGCTAAAGTTAACAGGTATAGGTCCTATAACTTGGAATTGAGATCTGATATTGAGTCCTTAAACATTTTAAAATCTTATTTTAGAAAGTCTGAAAATGATTATAAGCTGAAAATAGAGGACTTTGAGAAAACCATTTCAGTTCTAAAACATGAACACACAGATTTTAGGACTCAAATTAAAGATCTCATAACCAAGTTAACTGAGTGCCAGGCTGAGCTTGTGATCAGCAAAGCCATGGCAAGAAAAGAGTGTTCTTGAAGAAGAGACCTTCGAGAACATGATATCCTCATCCTTGCACAACAAAGTGTGCTATCAAAAAGACAGGGACTGGGATCCAATGAGATAGCTCCTCCACACACAATCTTGTCAGTAAGATCTCCTAGGTGTGGAACTTGTGAAGATGAGCTCCTCTCATAGATCCTATGAGTGAGAGAATGAAGAAGAGATAATGAAGAATCCATCTAAAAGAGTGAAGATGAGGATTCCAAGAAGGGCCACTATCCTTCTGAGGAGAAAGTGAAGACTGTGATGACCAAGTCCATGAGAAAGAACTTGATCAGAAAGAGCAAAAGAAAGGCAAGAAGGCTCAAAAGAGCAACGCTACTTTTGACTCTAAGCAGAAACAAGTTTTTATTTCTGCAGGGTTTAAAGTGGTAGGGACTGAAGACATCAACCAAAACTCTGCTAAGATTTCTGGTTCTTGGTCAACTCATCTCAGTAGCAAGAAGAAGACTGATCTGCTGTGTACCACTGCTACACAGCCTGGTCCATCAAACTCCAAGCATATTTCTCAGCTCAAGAGGACTGTCTCAGCATCTGCAAAGATGAAGGTGGAGAAGGGAACTGACCAAAGACAATCTTACTCTCAAGACAAGGATCTTGTGAAGAAGAAAATGAATTGTGTTATGTGTGACAGCACCACTCACATTGCAAAGGATTGTCCCTTCAATCCTAAAGATACTATCCATATGGCCAAAACAAAGGCTTCAAAGAGTTCTAAGAAGATTCAAGCTTCGGAAGGAAAACCAGTTTCCTTCAGAAGTTCCAAATCTAACAAGAAGGGAAGTGGAAAATTCTCTTCGGAAGAATATTTGGTCTTGGAAGAAAGGAGTTCTTCCGAAGCACTGAAGTCTGCTGCAGTGTTTGCAGAATCTTTCGAAGGTTCAGTCATCAAAAATTTTGAAGCTCCAAAAGCTTCTAATGTTTTTAAGGTCAAGTTCAAGACTCCAAAGGTGGTGTGGACGTCTAAGAAAGACCAAGTGACTGAGATTTCTCCATCAAAAACAGCTCAAGATCCTCTTAGTACAACCATAGGATCTAATACTGTTAAATTACCTTCTGCAAATAAGCCCAAGAAAAGCAAGGCTTGGGTTTCCAGATGTAACTAATCATTCTCTTTTGTGCAGGGACAACTGAAGACACAGAAATGTCTGGATCATAGACAGTGGCTGCTCCAGGCACATGACTGGTAATAGGTCACTACTCCAGAACTTTGAAAGGATTGATGGAGGACCTGTTACTTTTGGAGGAGATGAAGGTGGTTACATTTCTGGTAGGGGCAAGGTCACAAATGGTAAACTCAGCATAGAAAAGGTAAACTTTGTAAAGGAGCTTGGATACAATCTCCTGAGCATATCTCAATTTTGTGATCAGAGTCATAACATGCTCTTTACTGAGCATGAGTGCGTTGTTCTTAAGCCTGGTGTGGTCATTCTCATGAGCATATCCTGCTTAGAGCCCCCAGGAAACATGTACAAGATAGACTTGCAAGAAACCTCTCCCTCTGGAGATTTCATGCTTTCTGTCTAAAGCCAATAGTGATGAGTCTTTCCTATGGCATAAAAGAATGTGCCATGTAAACTTTAAGAACATAATAGTTAATTAAGCATGACTTGGTAACTGGAATGCCAAAGAAAGAGTTTACAAGTGATGACCACTGTGTTGCATGCCTGAAAGGGAAGCAACATAAGGTATCTCACAAGCCTAAGGAAAAGAACTCAATCACTACTCTCTTACACTTGTCACATATGGATCTCTTTGGCCCCACTAGTGTAATGAGTTTAGGAAGGACCTTATACTGTCTAGTGATCATAGATGACTTTACAAGATTCACTTGGGTTTTCTTCCTTAGAACTAAGGATGAGACTCCTGAGATTCTGAAGAATTTCATCTTAAAGATTGAGAATCAATCTGATCACCAGGTCAAGATCATAAGATGTGATCAAGGAACCTAATTTAAGAACCATATCCTTAACACATTCTATGATGAAAAGGGTATTACAAGACAATTTAGTGCTCCCAAGACTCCTCAGCAAAATGGTGTTGCTGAGAGGAGAAACAGAACACTGATTGAAGCTGCAAGAACCATGTTGTCTGACTCTAAACTCCCCATCACCTTTTGGGCAGAGGCAGTCAACACTGCCTGCTATGTGCAGAACAGAGTTTTAGTAGTTAAGACTCATGGCAAGACTCCTTATGAACTTTGGCACAAGAGGAGACCTTTCATTGGTTTTCTCAGGTCATTTGGATGTCCTTGCACCATCTTGAATACCAAAGATCAAATTGCCAAGTTTGCTGAGAAATCAGATGATGGACACTTTATTGTATACTCTTCCCAAGCTAAGGCTTATAGAGTTGTACATCTCAGAACTAGAATTGTTGAGGAGTCAGCCAATGTGACTTTCAATGAACACACACACCATGTGTTACTGGTCTGGTCCAGATTGGTGGTTTGATCTTGATTTGGTTACCATCTATTTTAACAAATCTTGTGAGAATGTTTCAGGATCTGTAGAAAATTTGAATACAGATGATCCTGATCCAAGATTTGAGCTAGGAAGATCTTCAAGACATATATCTTCAGCTCCAGTTGGAACCACTTCTGCAAATAAGGTTTCTATCAGCCCTACAATGACAAATTCAGCTGATACATCTGGTATGCCTTCAAATTCTAGCTCAGAGGCTCTATAACCAGGTAAGAACACCTCAACTATGGAAGACAACAATGGTGATGGTGACAGTGACCAAGAATTTCTTGATGCCACTAACCACACCACAGATGAGAACATCAATGATGTCACACACTGCTTGGATCAAGTTTCACTTGAAAAGTGTGCTGATGTGGTGGGAGAAACATCTGTGCCAGATCTAAATTTTTCAAATTTAGAACTTTCTCAACAACTTGCTGTGATCCCTCAGCTTAGGATCCATAAGTCTCACCCTACCACAAACATCATTGGAGATGTTATCTCAGGGGTAAAGACAAGAGGACAAACCCATGAAGCAAATGTTTGTCTTCACTCTTGTTTTCTATCCTAGATAGAGCCAAAGAAAGTTAATGAAGCTCTAAAGGATGGAAGTTGGGTTGAAGCTATGCAACAAGAGCTGCTTCAATTCAAAAGGCAGAAAGTTTGGAACCTTTGTCCTTTTCCTTCTGGGAAGACACCATTGGAACCAAATGGGTGTTTAGGAACAAGAAAGATGATAGAGGCATCATCATCAAGAACAAAGCTAGACTGGTTGTTCAAGGATACACACAAGAAGAAGGGATTGACTACACTGATGTCTTTGCTCTAGTGGCAAGATTAGAAGCTGTTAGGATATTCCTGGCATTTCCTGCATCCAAGAACTTCAAGGTTTTCAACTTGATGTGAAGTGTGCCTTTTTGTATGGAGTGATAGATGAAGAGGTTTATGTCAAACAGCCACCTGGTTTTGTAGATCCTGATCATCCTGATCATGTTGCAAGCTTGACAAGCTCTCTATGGGCTGCATCAGGCACCCAGGAAGTGGTATGAGACACTATCTGAGTATCTCTGTAAACATGGATACATGAGGGGTACTATAGATGGAACTCTCTTCATCAAAGGAAAGGGAAAGACATATTGCTAGTTCAAGTATATGTGGATGACATCATCTTTGTTCACTAATCCAAAGCTCTGCAAAGACTTTGAGAAGCTGATGAAAGACAGATTTGAAATGAGTGCCATGGGGGAACTCAATTTCTTTCTGGGAATTCAAGTGAAGCAAGTTGAAGATGGCATCTTCATAAGTCAGTCAAAGTATGTTCAGGACATACTCAAGAGGTTTAATATGACTAACTGTAAGACTGCTAAGACACCCATAGCCAGAAACCACTCTCTTGGTCCTGATCTTGAGGGGGAGTGTGTAGATGAGCATTTATACAGGGCTATGATTGGGTCTCTTATGTATCTTACTGCTAGCAGGCCTGATATCATGTTTGCTACATGTATCTTGTGCAAGATATCAAGCCAACCCTAAGATGTCTCACCTCATCAGTGTCAAGAGGATTCTAAGATACCTCAAGGGTGCATCAACACTTGGCCTATGGTATCCCAAGAATTCTAACTTTAATCTGTATGCCTACACAGATAGTGATTATGGTGGTTGCAACATGACTGCAAAGTCTACATCTGGGGGATGTCAATTTCTTGGTGGAAGGGTTGTCTCATGGCAATGCAAGAAACAATCCTGTGTCTCTGCATCAACTGCTGAAGCTGAATACATTGCTGCTACAAGCTGCTGTGCTTAAGTACTTTGGATTCACAATCAGATGCTGGACTATGGGTTAAACTTCAAGGAGACTCCCATTCACATAGACAACAACAGTGCTATCTCAATCACAGAGAACCATGTGCAGCAATCAAGGACAAAGCACATCAATATCAGGTATCATTTAATAAGAGATAACTACGAAAAGGGATTAATTAAACTAGTCAAGGTTCACACAGATGAACAATATGCTGATCTGTTTACAAAGGCTTTTGATGAAGAGATTTAAATATCTTATATTAGCTATTGGATGATAAACCTTGAGTAAGCTTTTCTTAAAACTAATTCTTATTATTTCTTAAAATATGTGTGTCCTAAGTTGTCTAGTTCATCACTTTCATAAGCTCATGTTTTCTTTGGATGAAAATTTCTTTTTGAAGATTTTCCTTAGATTTTTGAAAATTTCTAATACTTGGAAGTTTTGTTTTTAACTTCGGAAGTAAATCATGCCTTCAAATTAAATAATTGTCTAAGAAGTTTACCTTCGAAAGAGTTTTCAAATTTTATCTTCCGAAGCTTAAATATTGTCTCAGACACTTACTAATTTTAAGGACCATTTACTTCCGAAGCAAAATTAACTCTCGGAAGCTTTGTCTGTTTACACACAAAGCACTCAAGTTTTAATTTTTCTTCCGAAGCAAAATTTTCAAACCTCTCAGGAAATTCTTCCGAAGTCATTTTAGCTTCGGAAGCTTTTTATTTAAAACTTCCGAAGATAATTAACCTTCGGAAGCTTTTTGACTTCCAAGAAAACTACTTTTTGAGCAAAAAGTAAACTACTTTTTCAGAGGTGGGACCGACATCCAGATTTCAAAGTTTATATACTCCTTCATTAAACTTTGTCTGAAATCCTTTTCACATATAAACCCAACAGTTTCCCCCTCTTTCTTTCATTTGTTCTTCCTTCAAACCTAAAAACCCAATTTTCTCTATGAAATTTCTTTCTTTCTTCTTCCTTCGTCCTTAATCTACTTCAAAATGGCCAACCTTGCTCACAGAAATGATCCCAACTTTACCATGCAGCTACACAGACAACACAATCAAGTTGGTCTGTTATGCTCTGAGAAAGATCCTCATTTCTTTGAGGTTGTCGTTTCTTGTCTCTGTCGAACTACTTCACCTCCCTCACCATTGATCCTCCACTCTATAAGGATGAGTTGCATGAATTCTGGAAGACCTGCCAAGAGGTCATTATGGATGGGGAGAAGGCACTATCTGCCACAATGCAGGGGAGAACAATCTTCATCACTCCGGCCCTTATCAACCGACATCTTAAGCTGGATGATGAAGAAGGTGAGGTGTTCTATCCAAAGGAAGCTGTTAATCATTCCTTTGAGCAGATGGGGTATGAGGGAGATTTCTCTGTAAAGACCTTTAGGAAAGGGAAGGTCTCATCCCAATGGAGATTCCTGCTCCATGTGGTCATCCACAACTTATCAAACAAGCATGGTGGATGGGACCAGATTCCTGAAGATCTCTCCTTCATAGTCCATGAATGGTTCAAGGGGTCAAGTTTAGGTACTCTCAGTTTGTTTATACAAATTTGCTTGCTAATTTAGACTCCTTAGAATGTTACATGTTTCCAGATATGTTCGGTACATTCTTAACTATGAACTGGGCTCATAGTTAAGGGAAACATGTGACATTCTTAAATTGGGATAGATGAAGCCCGACATCTTTAAAATATTGAGAAAGTCCACTATTGGATTTTCTGGGGTAGAAACAACCCTAGTCCCAAAAATATTAGAGCTCATTGCTCAAGGTGACAACCTAGCAGCACAAGCTAGTGTTGAACCCACACCTCCTACTTTCCAACCACCCACACAGCCTCAAATCTCCATCACCTACCAAAGAAAATACAAACGAACCCCTGCTCAGACTATTCAGTCTGTGGTGGTCCCCATACACTCACCCATACAAGAAGAATAGACACTGGAGCTCCCATTCTCCTGAGGAGCAGACCACTCCCATCTCTTCAAGAATCAGTGCTGAGGTTCCTCATGCTCAGCCTGATGAGCTCATTAGCCCTACTGCCTTAAGCCATCACTCTGAGTCCCAACACTCAAGTGATCAACTTCAGGGGATAGTTACCATCCCCAGCCTATAGATCTTAACCAACCCATTCCCAACCTTGACTTCTATAATGATGAAGATCTAGGTTTCAGTGAGTATAATGAATCTCTCTTTTTTCCCTCTACTCAAAGAGGATGAGTACTACTGAGTCTCCTACATCTATCCCACATCAGTCACCTACAACTGAGGTGGACATTGTTGAACCTGTTTAGGATGTCCATATGGAAGAGGCGCTCACTTCTGAAAGTGACTATATCATTAAGACTTCAACCATGGCAACTTAGCCCACTGACATCTCAACTAAGAATGCTAGTGAGTAGAGGAAATCCAGTAGCCAAGAACTTAGAACTGGTCATGAGAGAAAGGACTCTGGTCCAATCTTCTCCACCCCCGTGATTCTTCTAATGAAGATGAGGGATTTGAGACTAAAAGTGCAAAAACTGTCTAAAACATGCATTTACCTAGTCTCAAAGGTCAGTCACCTTGAATCTCAGGTGACTACCTTACAAAACAGGATCAATGATCAGCAACTTGAGATTTCATATCTTAAGGAAAAACTAGCTGCGAGACCCTTAAGGAGAGCTCAACCAGGAACACAGAACCTGTGGATGTCATTGACCTATCCTCCCAGCTCACCTATGCAAGTGGGTGATGCTACCAAAAAGGGGGAAAGTCATTCCAGTCCCAGAACCTGGAGTTCCTCCGAGAGAATGGACATTGAGGACTCACCATCCTCACTTGCAATTGTGCATTCTCAGCAACCTCCTCTAGTTCACATTGACGTGGACTACACAGACTCCTTCATACAGAGTTTGTTTGAGGATAGGATACCAAGGGCTATGTCACCTTCATCATCCTTCAATCACATTATTGGGTGGAGGTATGACAACAACAGGAAAGCCCTCATTATCATAAGAGTTCAAGAACAGCAAGAAGTCTTTAATTTTCAGAACTTGGACTACTATGATGGTCTGGATCTAGTCAACATGCCACTTGTCAACCCAAGCCAATCAAGACAAGCTGACAGACAGACTAAAAGAATCCAAGACAGGATCATTGCAGAGTTCAGTCTAAGAAGAGATGAAGGCAATCAGGCAATGTCATCGGTCAACTAGATGTTGAGGCAAACCCTAAGATTAGCTTCATAGGGGAAACCTTGACCGAAGGTCTAGCGACAGAACCTAAGAGCCCTATTATCATCTCCAATTGCTGCAGAGATCCATATTCCTTTTGAGACACCTGCTGGTGAAGGTGCTTCTCAACCTCTTTGGCCTGAGCTCAAATGCTGCAACGAGCAATGAAGGCCAAAGCTCTCTCCACCCTGAGTCACAAAGGTCTGAGAGTGACAAAGGGAAAAGAAAGATGACATCTGAGGAGATTGAGGAGGAGAGAGAGAGAGAGAGAGAGAGGAAAAAGAGGCTAAGGGGAGAAAGTTCCTCTACTGAGTCTCCAAGACTCATGGAGTCTGCAATCAGGGCTGTCCCCAGACTAGATACTCAGAATGATGAGTTAAGGGCAGTCAGGATCAACTATCTGCAGATAGGAACTATGACATAGATAATATCATTTCTCTCCCCTGGATGAATTGAATGAGCTGGTTGATCTGGAAAGGTCAAGATAGAAGAAGGAGGCAGAAGATGCAGGACTCCAAGTAAAAGTCAAAGAAGAGAGAGAAGAAAAAGAATGTACAAAGGTATGCCTACCCTCTCACCAGTTCAAGAAAGTCCTAAACAAGAGGATGTGGTTCAACAAGAACCTCGAGTAGATAAGGAAGAAGACAAATCAGATGATTAACTACCTAAGTGCCATAGGCCTCTATCAGGCAGATGCACTCCTTCCCTTACCTTATGACTATATTGAGTTTGAGTACTTAAAACAACTCGAGCTTGAGTTAGTCAAGGAAAGAATGACAACAAAGAAAAAGCTGAGGGAAGAAGCTACAAAGTCAAGAGCCATCATCCAAAAGAGCATGAAGAAGTCTGCTGATAGGCAGAGGATGAGGAGCTTTTTGAAGCTGTACGGATTCTCCGAAAGGAGATTTGGACCCATGTCTCTATCCACTATGGATGAGCATATTAGGGTAATCAAGCAGAAGATTAAGAATGGAGAGATCATTGACTTACACTCCATTCCAAGTCAGGCCCCACCTGAAGTGGAGGTTAAGGTTGAACAAACAGACACAACAAAACCTGGACCTCCTGCTAATGCTCAGCAAGCTTCATCTTCTGATCCATAGCAGGGTCAACCTCCTTCTCTATCTGAACCTGAGAGAGAGGAAGTCCCAACTGTGAAAGACAATGAAGATCAATCTGGTGCTGCAGGCCAGTCTTCTCAGTTAAAATTTGGAAAGAGAAGGAAAATGATGGCTTCTAAACCAAAGTCTAAGAAGAAGAAGAAGCCTGAATCCCCGTCTGAACCTCAGGATGAATCAGAACAACCTAAGGATGTGCAGCCAGAGGAAGCTCAATCAACTCCAACTTCAGTAGCTCCTCTCGCATCAAGAAGACCTATCTTGTCCTGCACATACACCACCAATCCAGAAAGGTGGCATGTTATTAGAGATCAAGGTATTGAAGACATCTATATATGGCAAGATATGTTTCAGTTGCCTCCACATGACCTCTTTGACATAAGAAGACACTTTGATAGCCTGAAGGATCCTGATCATCTTATGAAGAAAGGATGGTGATCATCCTAATAAGGACTTTTAATATCTAAAGTTTTCAAAATGTTTTGGTAGCATCATCCTAGGGGAGTTTGTAGAGATTAATGAAGAGGCTGATGCAACCTAAACATCTTTAGTCTTTCCTGCATGCTGCACAAGTGCATTGAAGTGGAATGCTTCGGAAGTTTCACATGTGCAACAGAAATACTCTAAGTGTGAAATATTCCGAAGCCAAGACCAACATCTTCCGAAGCCAAAGATGAAGTCTTCCGAAGCCTCAGAGACAAAGTCTTCCGAAGCTTCAAGTTCATGAAGACAGATTTCTTCCGAAGACTTTTAGTAACACGCTTTATCTGATGTACTGTTCATAAAGCTGGACACCTTTCCGCTGCAACTCTGCAAGTCACCAACTAACATGGTTTAGTGAAAAGGTCCATGCTTTTGGTAACTGTACATTGAGGTCTTGAGTCTGTAACTTTCTACTTTATGTACTTTAACCTTTTTGTAATAGATAAGGATGTGAGCTATGGCATGTCATAGTCACTAGTCAAAAGGCAATCTGCCTTTTGACTCTACATTGATTTTTTGTGTGTCTAGTCAATTGTATTCAGCTGGCTTTCAAAGTATAGCCGGCTGTAGGATGTTGTATAAGTATCTCATGTTCTTGTATCTTTCGAATATGCTTTTGTAACACTTGTAATAGAACATAGAGAAGCCAATATACTGCATTCTTGAAAACCAAACACTTGTGTTCTTTGTGTTTTGTTTCATATATTACTTGTGTTCTTAGTGTCACCACTTGGTTAATCCAGTTTACTGTTTGATCTAAGTTTAGTTTATCTCCTCTTTGTGTTGTTGTGTTGTAACTCTTCACCCTTCAGCGATCCTGCATTCTTTTTCTTCATTTTCATAAACATACTTGTTATCATCCATATCTTCCTTTTCTTGTTCTTCATCTTTCTTTTCATCATCGCCTTTACTTCTTTGACTTTCAATTATCAGTTCTAGTTCAAAGATTCTTCTATTTTGTCTTTGAAGCTCTTATTCAAGACTAGAAATGATTTCTGCTTGTTCTTCAATGATATTTTCTTGTTCCTCCATTGCTATAGTCTGAATAGCAAGAGTGTCCACATGACCACTGATTTCTTCTCTAGAATGGTTTAGTGCTGCTTTTAAGTACTCAATCTCCTTGTCTTTTTCTTTTCTTTAAGCTGCATATTTCTCTTTTAGTTCTTTCAATTCATTTTCTTTCTCATCCAACTCTAAAATTCTATCATTGATGATTCCAACTCTCCTGTTTAAGGTTCTTTCCATCCTTTCCACTTTCAGTAAGAGCTCAGATATTAGTTCATCCTTTTTATCAGGCTGTTGATGTTAGATTTAGCATAGCTCTCTGAAGGAGCAGCCTCAGAAGGTGCTTTCATATCAGGGATTTGATCATGATGATCCTTCTCATCAGAAGATGGTTCGGATGATTTAGATGCACTTTTTGATCCTTCTATTCAGCAGGGTGATCATGGGATGATGGTAAAGGTTGGTAAGGTGACATAGGTGATTGATGTGGTGGTGATATTGGAGATTGATGATGAGGTGATATAGGTGTAGGTTGAGGGTTGTTGTGGTGTTCGTTGTGGTGATTGTTGTGGTTGTGGTTGTGGTGATGGTGTGGTAATGTTTGTGGAGATGGTTGTGGTGATGGTTGTGGTGAAGGTTGTGGTAATGTTTATGGAGATGGGTGTGGTGAAGGTTGTGGTAATGTTTGTTGGAGATGTTGTGGTGAAGGTTGAGCTTGACCTGCTTGATTTAATGCTGAATCATCCAAGGAAGAAGGGGTGAGTGGGCACTACTGTAAAGTTCCTTGGGTCGTTTTCTTCTTGATGTATCTATAGGATCTTGCATCATAGTGAGGGATGTTAAGCACAGGTCCTTCATTAACAATGTCATGGAATGATTCATTGATTAGACATTGAATGAATCTGGGATACATCAAAAACTTGTATCTTAATCCTTCTTGAATGATAGAAATTAGGCCATTGAACACATATGCAGACATTAAATGGTCTGTTGGTGCGAGAGCACATATTGTAGAAGATGTGAGGACTGGATGTCATTCCATCCGTTTTCTTTTTGATAGACAGTGTTGGAACTATGAATTAGGAACCTCCAAGGCAGATCCACTTATCCTCTAACTATCTGTTTTGCTTCAAAACCCCCTTCATGTTGGACCAAAAGAACCAATGAGCCTGATCAGAAAACTTCTAAGTCCCACAGACATCATAACAACTGCTGAATACTTGATCAGCTATTGACAAAGTCTGAAGACTTCAACAGCTGAAGACTAAAGTACTGAAGACTTCAACAGCTAAAGACCAAAGTCTGAAGATCAACAGCTGAAGACTAAAGTACTGAAGACTTCAACAGCTGAAAACTAAAGTACTGAAGACTTCAACAGCTGAAGACCAAAGTCTGAAGATCAACAACTGAAGTTCAAGTATTGAAGCCTTTAGAGTTTGTTACAACAGCTGAAGAAGCATTCTTCAGTTGTTGTGATGGTTTCCTTTCAGTAGTTTTCTTTCTGTTTCAGTATTTGTAAAACGACTGAAGAGCATGTTCTTCAGTCATTGTAGTTTCAGTAGTTTTCTTTTCAGTAGTTGTAGTGATAGTTAACACTTAGTATTTTTGTAAGAAGATGTCAGCTGTTTGACATCTTCAGTAGTTGTGTTAACTATCAGTAGTTTGAATAAATTTGTTAGATGTCACTATCAAGTGACATCAGCAGACGTCACATCTCTTATATAAGAGTGTTTGACGTACTTGTATGTGTGACATTCTGTACCATGAAAGCGAATATTGAATGAAATATCTTTTGCAGAATTCTCTCTGTCTATAACCGTTTGTTCTTACCTTGAATATCTTTTGTGTTCTTGTGAATTGGCTAATTCATTGTTGATTTACGTTGCTATACTCTCTAATCAATCAAACGTAGATCACTGATCCTAACAAATGGTATCAGAGCTGGTTAATTATTGATCGATCTAACAATTGATCATTGAAACTGCTATTTGATATCTATGCTTGATCGAATTAGCACATTTGCAAGAACTGGTTATAGATTATTGAATTCCTGCCGCTTTCGCTTATTCATTTTGAGATCTCTCTTGGTTCAATTAGGTTTGTTGTGTTTTGTTCTAAATCTGCTATAGCTTAATTGAATTTGGTTGATTCTGAGATGACTACTCCTTCTAATGACCCTCACAATACCGGTTCCTCACCAAGCCTCCGATGCTGGTTAGGACTGAGTATAACATATGGCAATGAAGGATGCTTCATCACCTGTCTGTTAACAATTCAGGTTGTTGGACATCTGTGGTACATGGACCACATAAGCCTATGGTGAACAATCTGGAAACCAATCAAATGGTTCCAAAGAAGAAGGAACAATACTCAGATGAAGATCAAAACTGTTTGAGATTGATGCTAAAGCCCATGGAATTCTGGCCATGGCACTGCCGAATGAAATCTATTCAGGGCTTATGCATCATGAAACTGCTCATGACCTCTGGAATGCACTAAAGGGACAATTTGGTGGAACTGATGAGGTCTTAGCAAACAACAAAGAAATCCTTGCCCAACAATATGAGACATTCTCTCATAGAAAGGGTGAGACACTGACTCAATAGTTTTGAGCTTCTCCTGTTTGATCTCTGAGCTGAAAATGGTGAACAGGAATACACCAACAGCCAGATGAATAACAGATTCCTCAGATCACTGCCTGAGAGATGGGACATACTATTGTCCTACGCTCTAGTGCAAATCTGGATAGCCTATCTCTTACCCAACTTCATGGGAAACTGCTTACATTCGAAAGAGAGATAGAGCAAAAAGGAAACTATCATCATCAGGAAAGCTCACTGATGACTTTGTACCAGGGAACACTGCCTTGGTTGGTCATGAGTCAGAATATGCTGCATCTGAAAGCAATTATGATGAGCATATTGATATCTCTTCAAACAGTTCTGATCATGCATTTGTTGGTATTGATAGTCATTCTGGCAGTAATAGTGACAATCTATGCTTCATCATGGATGATCTGAAGGGAATTGCTGATGATGATTTAGAAGAGGTGGATATTCTAAGCCAAATGGCCTTGATTAATATCAGATCTCAGAAGTTCTACAAGAGAACTGGCAGGAAATTTCCTGGACTCTCTGGCAAAACCAAAGTTGGTTTTGACAAGAGTAAGTTGAGGTGTCACAAATGCCAAAGGCTTGGACACTTTGCAAGAGAGTGTAGATCAACTGGATCTAACTCTTCTGCACCCTTTGTGACTTTTCCTAGCACTAGTCCACAAAACAGAGGGCAACATCCTCCTGGTTCTGATCATCATTCACACCCTGTATCTCCTGCATACTTTGTCCCCCAAGGTCCAATGTCATATCCTTTTCCCTGCTATTACATGCCTCAGCCAAATCCGGTTCAAGCTCCTATTGTACAACAACCCACATGCATGCCTGAACTCAACCTTCCGAATCTCATCAACAAACTCCACCTCAACAACACAGCTTTTTCACCCCAGGAGTTGTTGACTGGAGCAGTTTACCAGATGATTTGTCTTGTCATGAACAACTGTTCTCTGGTGCTGGTCAACATGGTGGTGATAGTCCTTTGGAAATCTAGCTCTTATGGCTTTGGAGTCTGCTGATACTTCATCCTCTAATGCCTCTACACCACAGGTATCACAGGTATCCTCTGAGGCAAAAGCCAAACTATGTTCTGAAACATGCATAGCCGCATTTGCATCTATTAGAGAAGCAATGTAGCTTTAATAACAAGAACATTGAGCTAGAACAAACAATTTCCAAAAGCAAAGCTGAATTTGAGTCTGTGATTAATGATAAGAATGATGAGATTTACAAACTTAAATGCCAAATCACTGATGATAAGGCTAGGGAAGAGATACTTCTAGAGAAGTACAGAGACCTCAAAGAAACACTTGCAACTACCCAGGTAGAGTGTGATCGATGGGTAAATTCTTGCAAGGGTTTTCAAAATGCTTCTTAGTAAGCAATCTGCTTCCAATGTGAAGTTTGGCATTGGTTATAATCACACTGCTCCTCCTACAGATTTTACTCCCCGAGCAGAGGTAGAATCTGATGGTGAAAGCAATAACCAATCCTTTTCATCATGTGATCTACTATCTGATACAACACCATCAGAAGTAGAAGCCAACATTAATTCCTCTCAGAACCTATCAGCTGATGTTGATGGTTCAAATGCTAACACCACATGATCACTAAGTTGATCACTCCAGGTGATATTCACAAAGTACTGAAAGTACTAAAAAGAATGTCATAACACCTGGAGAACAAGCCCAAACTACTATGTACTAAAGGAAAGAAACTGCAAGTAGAGAGGTGGGAAAACTACTGAAGAGATATCAAGAAAGCAGGTACTAAAGGGAAGAAAACTGCTAGTACTGATAGCAAACTGATGAAGAACAAGTCTTCAGTAGCTTCATCTTCTTCAGCAGATGATCAACTTAAGATGATGAAAAAGCCATGTGCATATGTGGCTTATTCAATCATCTTACTCATGATTGCTGGTACAAAAAGGGCTCCAAACTCAAACAAATAAAAACATTAAAGAGAAAATGGATAAAATGAAAACTGAGTTTGAAATCAAATTTGTACCAGCAACATCAAAACCTGTGACCCCAAAATCCAAAAAGAAATCCAAAAAGAAAGGGGTTAAACAGGTAACAGCTGAGGTTGCTCAAAGAGAGATGGTACAACACAGGAACCCATCAAACTCAAGCACTAATGTGTCTGATGAGCTGAAGGCTTTATCACAAAATCAGACACAACTTGTTATGATGGTTCAACATCTATGGGGGAGAGTCAACCAATAAGATGCTCCTGTGTTAAACCACAGAGAAGAAAATCCATGCCAAAGGATTCTTCTTCTTCACCATCTTCATCCCCTCAGGCTGTTATTCATAGCAAGTTGTTAGTTTACCATTGTGATGTGAATAGACCCAAAACCAAAAAGGTTTGGGTCTCAAAAACTAACTAATTGTTTATGATTGCAGGGTTCTTCAACATGCCAAAGTAGCATCTGGTATGTAGACAGTGGGGGATCTATGCATATGACAGGGAACAGCTCTCTTCTTAATGACTACTCTCAAGGAAAGAAGGGTTTGTTTCTTTTGGCAATGATGCTAAGGGTTACATCATTGGAAAAGGCTTTGTCTCCAATGGAGAAATAAAGTTTAATCATGTGGAGAATCTTAAGTAAATCTCTTGAGTGTCAGTCAAATGTGTGATAAAGGCCATGTTGCTCTTTTCACCAGTCAGAACTGCAGGATTTCTCATCCAAAGTTTGAATTTGATTGATAAGGGGTTGGATGATCACACTCTCCTTAGGGCCAACAGGACAGGAAGAGTATGCCTTAGATCTTTCCAAGAAAATAATCTCAGAGGCCATCCTTGCCTATTTTCCAAAGCCTCTCCTCAGGAATCTAAACTGTGGCACAGATGTTAATTTAAAACATGAATCAGTTGATCCAAATAGTTTAGTGAGAGGTTTACCAATAAAGGAGTTCCACTGTGATGAAACCTGCACTGCTTGTTTAAAAGGAAAATATCACAAAGTCTCATTCCCTCCTATTGAAGAGCCTAAGTCCATTGCCTGCTTGCAATTAATGCATATGGATCTATTTGGTCCTGTGCGAGTGATGAGCATGGAAAAGAAGAAATACTGTCTGGTAATTGTGGATGATTACTCCAGATTTGTATGGACTTTCTTTCTACATTCAAAGGATGAGGTTGCTCAGAAGATTATCAACTTTGTGTTGTATGTTGAGAAGCAGTATTCCCTTTCAGTCAAGTGTATCAGGAGTGACAATGGAACTGAATTCAGAAACCATACACTTGATGAATTTTATCTATCAAAGGGAATCAAAAGGCAGTTTAGCATCCCAAGGACTCCAGAACAAAATGGAGTAGTGGAGAGAAAGAACAGGACCCTAATTGAAGCTGCAAGGTCTATGTTGGTTGACTCTGGTTTGCCACTGACCTTTTGGGCTGAAGCTGTTAACAAAGCTTGCTATGTGCAGAATAGAGCCTTAGTAAATCAGAGGTTGATGAAGACTCCATATGAAGTTCTACATCACTTGGCTCCTCCAATTTCATTTTTCAAAGCATTTGGGTGTCCTGTTTTATTCTCAACACAAAGGATTAACTCAAAAATTTGATCCTAAGGTGGATGCAGGGTATTTTGTTGGTTATTCATCTACTTGCAAAGCATACAGAGTCTTCAACTGCAGAACAAAGATAGTTGAAGAGACTTTGCATGTGAAGTTTAATGAATCTCCAATGGACAAGATTCCACAAAACCCTGTGGAGTTGTTTGATTTGGACATACTACAATATGTTCCTATCAACCTCCAGTTGTTGCAGATCATGTGGATAAATCATCTCTGCAGCATGTCTTCCACCTGATGGTATTGATGATGATGATGATAATATCAATACTCACCTATTCAAGTTTAGTGACCAACTGCCTGAGTCTGCTAAACTTGATGTTCCTTTAGCTTCCGTAGTTCCATCCACAACAAATGCTGATGAGATTTCTGATTCCTCTACATCTTTTAAGTTACCATCAAATTCTTGGTTTCAAGAGTCTGCATCAACATCTGCTGCTGCTGAAGGTTCTACAAACACTTGCACAGATATCATTGTTTCAAGAGCTGAAGAATCACCCAATGTCTCAAATCATGGTGATATCAATGCTGGAGTTTCAACAAGAAGTCAATTGTCTAACTTCTGCTTCTATGCTCTCTTCATCAGTCAGCTAGAGCCAAAGAACTATCATGTTGCTTTAAGAGACAATGGATGGGTTGAAGCCATGCAGCTTGAGCTACTTCAGTTCAAGAAACAGCAAGTGTGGGAACTGGTTCCTTTACCCCCAGGTAAGTGTGCAATAGGCACTAAATGGGGTTTAGGAATAAAACTAATGAAAATGGGCTTATGTTAAGAACAAGGCTAGACTGGTTGTACAGGGGTTTCACAAGAAGAAGGTGTTGATTATGATGAAACCTTTGCCCCTGTAGCCAGACTAGAGGCAATTAGATTGTCTTAGCCTATGCTACATTCCACCATCTTAAAGTTTTTCAAATGGATGTCAAAAGGGCATTTTTATATGGTAAAATAAAAGAAGAAGTTTATGTGTGTCAACCACCAGGTTTGAGGATAATAAACATCTTGAATGGGTATAAACTTGATAAGGCTCTTTATGGGTTGAAACAAGCTCCTAGAGCCTGGTATGAGACACTTTCCACTTTTCTTCTTAAGAATAATTTCACTAGAGGCTCCATAGATAAAACGTTGTTTATTAAGAAGGTGGATCAGCATAAAACTTGTTCAATTTATGTTGATGATATTATTTTTGCATCCTCTGATCCCCAGTGTGTGATGATTTTACCAAATTAATGAAAAAGAGGTTTGAAATGAGTGCAATGGGAGAATTACACTTCTTTCTAGGCTTGCAAATCAAACAAAAGGTTGATGGAACCTTTATTCATCGGTCAAAATATACAAAAGATCTTTTGAATAAGTTTGATTTAAAAATGTAAGCCTTGTTTACTCCCATGTGCAACACCACACAACTGGATGCAGATCAAAAAGGTAAAGCTGTTGATAAAACACTTTACAGATGTATGATTGGGTCCTTGATGTATTTAACAGCTTCTAGACCAGACATCATGTTTGCTACTTGTGTCTGTGCTAGATTTCAGGCTGCTCCTACAGAGTCTCATTTGATTGCAGTCAAGAGGATCTTTAGATATTTGCAAGGTACACAATCTTAGGTTTATGGTATTCCACTGGACACTCTTGCAAATTAGTTGCTTTTTCAGATAGTGACTATGCAGGGTGCAAGTTAACTAGAAAGTCCACTTCTGGTGGATGTCAATTCCTAGGCAACTGTTTGATTTCTTGGCAGAGTAAGAAACAAACATCTGTTGCTACATCCACTGCTGAAGCAGAGTACATTGCAGCTGCAAGTTGTACTTCTCAGGTACTCTGGCTTCAGAACCAACTTTTGGATTATGGCATTACATAGACTAAGACCATTATTAATGGATAGTGCTTCCGCTCTGTGCATTGTCAAAATCCAGTCCAACTCTAGGACCAACATATAGAGATCACATATCATTTTATTAGGGATTGTTTTGAAAAAGGTCTGATTGATCCTAAGTTTGTGCCTAGTGCTGATGAGCTTGCAGACATTTTTACTAAGCCTTTCGATAGTTCAACGTTCCAAAACCTAGTGTTACGGCTTGGTATGCTACAGCTAGAATAAGTGATAACTACTGATGATCTAAGTAAATAAGTACTGTTGATCATTAGTGACTATATCACATATAGTACTGATTCCGTTAAAATGACTGATAAAGTTACAACTACTAATGTAGTTATAACTACTGATGTCCGTAAAAACAGCTAAGTACTGATGTGCTATGAAACAACTTAAAATAGCAAAAAGGCTGATGAGTAAGTATTGAGGACAGTATGAAACAGCTGAAAGGCTATGAATTGACGAAAACTACTGATGAGAACTTTCTATTCAGTTGTTTCTACAACTACTGTTTCATCCTAAAACAATGATGACAAAACCATGTCTACAGTAGTTTCACAACTACTGATGACTAACACCAAGTCATCAGCTGTTTACAACAACTGATAACAAAACCATGTCTTTAGTAGTTTCACCCTACTGATGACTAATAACAGTTATCAGTTGTTTACAACATCTGAAGTCAAAACCATGGTTTCAGTAGTTTTATAACTGCTGATGCCTAAAACCAAGACTTCAGTTGTTTCAACTTCTGAAAGGGTAATACCATGTCATCAGTCGTTTAACAACTACTGATGAATAACACCAAACCCCTCAGTCATTTTCTAACCTTACCTTATAAATACCCAATACCTATCCTTCAGAGCTTCATCTTCAAACCTACGTTCAAATCTCCAAAACTTCTCTCTCATTAATGGCGACCATGCAGCTCAAACCACAACATAACTGTGTTGCCTACTCACAAAATCACCCTTTGGACAAAGTTCGATAACGCCATTGATCTAATGGTCCAATCTCCCTACCAAACGGCCTTCTTCTAAATCCCACCATTCATGCCGAATCCTTACACAGTTTGGACGAACGTCACCTTATAACTAGGGAGAACAACACCGAGTCTCTCCAGTCGTTCGTCAAAAACATCAAGTGGTCATCACTCCGGAAATCATTCGCCAAACCCTAAACTTGGATGATGCCATTCCCGTGGGTATCCAAAGGGCACAACTGATTTATCCTTTGCCCACCATGGATATCAGGGAAACCTCAGTGCCTCTACCATCCTGAAGAAGCATTTCCATGATGCAGAACGTCTTATCTTTCACATGGGTAATGTTTGCTTAGCTCCTAAGACATCCTCTGGGATCAAATGTCTACAGGTGGCAGCAGGTATATTCTCTATCCTTGAGCAACAAGACTTAAACTTTTCTGAAATTATTTTTCTTGAACTTAAGGATATGGCCTCAAAACCTCTTTCTAATCGATGGATATATATCTCGGTTCATTATGGCCATCATAGAGAATCAGCTGAAAGTTGAGGGACTTGTTGGCCTTGGAGTCCTGCAATGGTTGTATTGCCTGAAGTATACTCCAGGCACAAACTCTGACAAACACTGAAACAGGCTGCCAAACTGCGAAAACCCACGCAGTTGGAACCCACAGCCACCACCTCCAGATCCAAAGTCCCAACAAACCTAAATCCAAAAAGCCAAAAACTACTCAGGGAGATGAGTCCCCTGAGGATGCCCCTCCCACAACACAGGAACCACATACTGGTATTAACCCCCAGTTGTGTCAAAGACTCAACCTGCCAAAGCAGCACAGGTATCCTCTCAACAGGATCCTGTTGCAACCAATATAGGGAACCCACACTGCTGGAACCTCTCTCACTTGAGAGGGTTACCATTGAAGCGCACCATTCACCCCGGGTGCAATCTGCTTCTACCCAATCACCACATGCAACGCCCCCAAAGTCCTACATTAATTGTTGCACAAGTGCTGAGTCAGTTGCACTCCTCACCCCTCCCCAAGATACCAATTACAACTGGGAATACCTCTACCATTGAGGGGAGGACCAAAGTGCATCTGATAACCCACAGCATAGGGGTTACAATGTTCCATATCCTAGTGTAGAAAAGGAGATTGGAACTTCTGGTGAGGCTGCCACTTATCCTGCTTCAGCATATGATCAGGATGTAGTGGTACCATCACTAAGACCTTCCAGAGGCAACTGCTGATGAAGGACATAGTCCTGAGGCAGGAAGTCCCCAGTTCCAAGACAAAGGGGCACATGCTACAACTGATCTACACTCAGTGCATGTTCATCCTGATATATCAGGAGGTCAGGTGATTCAGTAACTATGATGATGACCTGGGCTTCTTTATGATGTGTTAGCCCAAAAACACCATCCTGGAAGAGGAGGTGAGCAGACTCAAAGAGGCTTGCCAAAACTTCGAGGATCAAAGACCATCTGCCTCTCAAACCCACAGATGGCACCTTCATCTGAAGGTCTCCAAACACAGAGCCACTCCAAATACTCAGCCACCTGCCTCTGCTTCTGGCACTATTTCTCAGGAACAAGACCCCCCTGAGCAAATAGCTGCTATCTTCAAAATTCCTACCTCTCATCACACCTATAATCACTGATATAGTGATCAAAACCATTGATGAGAGGCTTTCCTCAGTAATACAACCCTTGATAGAGGAAGTTGTGGGCAAAAAGCTTTCTGACAATCAAACCTTGCAACCAATGCAAACAAAAAGGGGGAGATTCAGTCAGTGAAAGCAAAAAGAAAGAGGAGTGCAGAGAGGAAAAAGAAAGAGAAAGAAACAGAAGTGACAGAAGTGGAAAAAGAGAAGGAGTTGGCTGTGGAGACTGAAAAAGAGAAGGAGAAGGAAGCTGACATGGAGAAATCAAAGAAAAGAAAGAATGAAAAGGAGACTGCCTTGGAGCTGATGGTAAAAGAGGCTGATGCCGAACACAGCAGATCAATGGATAACATCATTGATCAGTTGTTTAGGCAAGGCCATGACACTGACAAACTTGACTCTGAGATCAGAAGATTAGAGATTGAAGAAATCCAAAATAGATGGGCAAGTTATGATGTGTTAGAAAGAGAAGGCTGGAGATCATGTTTATAGCAAAATATCTTGGAAGATCAATGATCGAAATCAAGGCTTGGTCCAGGGACAGCATCTTGGCAATAACCACCAAGATCTGTCGTCTGAAGTACACTAAAGGATTAGTTATTGAAGCTTTGAATGAAGCTGGTGCTGGGAGCAGGACTGAACTAGCAAGCAATCTAAAGCCACACTCACCTCCAAAATGCTAGAACAGCCTGTCAACATTCCCACACCAAAACCACCAAAACAAAAACCACCAAACCAACTCCCTTACCCTCAAAAAAAAGCCGATTGATGTACCCCAGAAGAAGAAGAGAAGGGTATTGAGGTAGAAGATGATGAAGAAGATGATGATGAAGATGAAGATAGGCTGCCACTCTCAGCTGTTATACAGTTGCCGAAGGGCACAAGTCACTCTCCCAATTACTCCTGAAACTCAAAGACAAATTGTGAAAGTGAAGCTAGAAGAAGAAGAGCTTCACAAACAACATGATGAGGAATTGTTGAGGAGGGTTGACAAAGCATATGCTGCCACATCTTCTATCATCAACATGAAGAAGCATGCTCTCAGATTATACACTCTTAAGCATACATTTCAATATCAAAAGGAGAGAGTGAGGATTTGGCCTGATCCCAGGATCTGGCCTGATCCACAGAGATACATTGGCCAGGTGAAAAAGATTGTAGATGAGTGATCTCACTGGTCTTTGTAGTATCACCCTGGAAAATCCTAGAGACTTCAAGAAAGCTTATAAAGCTAACCAAACCCCACAGAAGATGCTGGAAAAAAAATGGTGAAAAGGGGTTAGTATATAAGAGCTTGAAGAAAGTCAGAAAGAATGAGCTCCAGTTGTTCTAGAGGGTAATCACCTGATGAATTTGCTTATAGAATAATAAAAACAATGGAGCTAAAGAATGGGAAACAGGTCAAATACCTATCGAGTACTATGGGCCTGAATCATTATTTGAAGGAGGTGCTGAAGAGCTGACCATGGAGGAACAAAATACCTTCTTGAGGCATACAAGAGAGTCATACAACTCATAGTTGGGAAGTAGATCTCATGGATGGGGTAATAGCTCTGTGTCCAGTTCCCCAAGACAGAGTTCCATCATACTTTGCCAAACAGATCATTGAGACTCTTCCCAGGCATGTGCTTACAAGGGTCACTTCTGAGCTGATCTAGAAGACAAAAAGACCAATCCTTCTGCCATAATAAGTGGGACATCTTCAATAAGTTTAGAGGTTTTGGCTGCATTGGTTCAGGGGGAGTTTGTTGGACCAAAAGAACCAATGAGCCTGATCAGAAAAACCTCTAGTCCACAGACATCACAACAACTGAAGACTTGATCAGCTGTTTGACAAAGTCTGAAGACTTCAACAGCTAAAGACTAAAGTACTGAAGACTTCAACAGCTGAAGACCAAAGTCTGAAGATCAACAGCTGAAGACTAAAGTACTGAAGACTTCAACAGCTGAAGACTAAAGTACTGAAGACTTCACACTGAAGACCAAAGTCTGAAGATCAACAGCTGAAGTTCAAGTACTGAAGCCTTCAGAGTTTGTTACAACAGCTGAAGAAGCATTCTTCAGTTGTTGTGATGGTTTCCTTCAGTAGTTTTCTTTCGTTTCAGTATTTGTAAAACGACTGAAGAGCATGTTCTTCAGTCATTGTAGTTTCAGTAGTTCTTTCAGTAGTTGTAGTGACAGTTAACACTTAGTATTTTGTAAGAAGATGTCAGCTGTTTGACATCTTCAGTAGTTGTGTTAAACTATCAGTAGTTTGAATGAATTCTGTTAGATGTCACTATCAAGTGACATCAGCAGCGTCACATCTCTTATAAGAGGTGTTGACCTAATTGTATGTGTGACATTCTGTTACCACGAAAGCGAATATGAATGAAATATCTTTTGCAGAATTCTCTCTGTATACCGTTTGTTCTTACCTTGAATATCTTTGTGTTCTGTGAATTGGCAAATTCATTGTTTGATTTCCGCTGCTATACTCTCTAATCAATCAAACGTAGATCACTGATCCTAACACTTCATAACCATTTCAGTGAAAAAAGTGGTTATTTCTTCATCATCTAGTTAAAGATATCATTAGCATTATCACCAAATTATATACATCTTCTAACAGACTCTTTTATGATCCTTAGAGTGAGCTCATTGTTGATTCTCCCATTAATGTTCTCACACCATCAACTTCAACTACCTTGGCTGAGTCGCAAAAGACCAGATGAGTTCTCATAGATTATTGGTCTCACAGTCTGGCATATGCTACCCATTTGTGGTATATAAGAATCTTATCATATCTCTAAGTCCTTCGGCTTCAGCACATTAGGGTTTAAATAACCACTGACGGTATGGAGCTTTCTCCATGTAAGATTTGCCATGTAATCTGCACAAGAACATGTGTGTTAGTTATCATTTGACTTTGAATTGGCAAGAAAGACTGCTTGTCATTTCTGATGCATTGTTGTCATGTCAAATAGTGAGTTTGTCATTTAACAATCACAGTTTCTATGTTTGAACCATTTGAGCTATGTTTCACTGATTTGTTTCAAATGTTTCAATTTTAACATGCCGTTCTTACTACATGAATGTCAAGATATTCATGATTATAAGACTTTCTGTTGGTTTTCATGCTCATTGAAGTCGAAAAGGTGTATTATGTTACATCAATAAAACATGTTTCTGTGTTCTTCCTTATCAGTTGGTTCATTGACTGATTTAGTTTAACATTCTGAAACTTAGGTCTTGATTAAAATTTTTTATGAAAGCTTCACCTTATTTTCAATAGGAATGTTGTTTCAGAATCGATAACAGAAGTCGATTGAGTAGATTCACACGAAAATCTTTGAATGTTTATGATGATGATGATTGAAGATGGTGTACGGTATGTTGCGCTCGTCTCACTATAAAGTCTCTCAAATTTGAAAAGTATTAAATGACCCTTTTGAATTCTTTAAATAGTCAAATAATACATTTTGAAAGATTTTACAAGTTTAAAGCAGATACAGTCACCACTGTGCAAATGCTGAAGGTTAATTTGTGTTTGACTTTTGGTCATCCGCATTTGTTAACTGTAGAAAATGCGGAAGACAAACTTTTGACATTGACGGTCCGCATTTGGCTACTGTTGTAAATGTGAAGTTTTTGTTTTTTATTTTTTATTTTTCCGCATTTGTGTACTGTTGGAAATGCGAAAGTTAAAACTTGAAACCTTTGACTGTCCGCATTTGTGTTGTAGTAATGCGGAAGAATAATTGTGATTGTGTTCATCAACATCATTGTAACAATGTGGTAGAGTTACTTGTTTTATCCTATCCGTATTGTACACAGTAGCAAGTGCCATAGAACAAAGTCAATCCACATTTGTGCAACTATAAACAATGCGGTTGACAACACTTGGTCAACATTGCACTGTAGCAAATGCGATAGAGACCTGTTCATCCCGCATTTGTTAACTGTAGCAAATACGGTAGAGTAAATTCCACATTTACTTTACACACTAATGTGGTAGAGTAAAATCATTGTCCGCATTAGTTGCACTTGAAAATATTGTTACCCGCATTAGTTACATGCATGGGTTACATTCACCCGCATTAACTAATGCACCTACCTGCATTAGCTTTTGACTTAATCAAAAGTTATGTGATTGAATTGATTATTCATCTTATGAATGGTGTTCTTATTGATTTTTCTTATGAAGTTGGCTGTTGAAGTTGTCAATTCTTGCTTGGATTGACTTGTATGTCACCACCATTGATACAAGCTTCCCAATTTTGACGGATCTTGGACTTATCATGCTTCTAAGAATCTGTATAAGCTGAGATATAATGGTATGACTTATTGCAACAACACCAACTAAAATTGTTTTTGTTTTGTTTTTCAATATCAGTTAATAAACAAATGGACTTACTCAAAAATTTTAAATTACTCCCACTAAAGTTTATGTCCACATTAAAGAGAAACTTTAAAGATTTAAAACCTTTTGAATATTATTTGATTAATATTAATAATGAAGAGAAAAATCTCTTTGTTGGGATCATATCAGTCTTACATTACACTTGTGCATCCTTTATGATTAAATGGACATGATCATGAACTTGAAGTTTAAGGTATGTTTGTCCTCTTAAACCCATACCTGGTTGATATTTTGATGCAAATGACTTTTATCATGTTTTGGTTGATTACATATTCAATGTGTACCTCACACACATAAGCATGAAATGATCAACCCTCCTTATACAATGCACGGTAGAACTTTTTCCAGCTTTTCTTACCAGGTTACTTAACTCATGAAATCTTATTTTCACTGATCCTTATTGGGATTCTTTTAGTTTGATCCTTTTTCATGTTGATCCATATTGGGATTCTTTTTACTTCACTTTGGAAGGTGATCCATGATAGGATTCTTTTGTTCATTCACTTGGAATGTATTACTTTGTTGATTCATCCAATTTTGGATGTGTTCCATATTGGGAATCTTTTCGATCATAACATCTGCACTATGTGCAAGTTTCATCAGGTCCTTGCTCAGCGAAACAAAGATGAAACATGATATGGTGAAAGAGATTCATAAAGGGTCAAACAACTTATCCAAACCAGGTTGAGGGTGTAGGAAGTAGTCAAAATGTTCAACATGTGGTGTTCAATGATCTTCAGTAGCTTGATTATCAACAGCATTATGATTGTCTTCTACAGGAGCTGTAGTGGCTTCTCCAAAATCAGTCTTCTCTTCTGTAGGAGTTATAGGAACTTCTCGGAATCATTTATCTCTTCCGTAGGAGTTACAGGAACTACTCTGGAATCATTTATCTCTTTCGTAGGAGTTACAACAGCTTCTCCGGATGATAAGTGATCCTTTCCACTGCAAGTGTCAGTATCTACTACTGAGGTGTTTCCACCTGAGGATGTGTGTATCCTTGGAGGATCAGCAGATAATGTTATTTCATTCATATGAGCTGGAACAAATGGATAACATACCTCATCAGATCCTATAGTGGTCAAATAATCATAGTTAAAAGATTCAGTCAGAGCATCTATGTCAAACAACATGATGAACCTTTAACTGATTTAGTGAATACAGATTCATCAAAGGATACATTAGGAGTTCTTCAACAATGTTATATTGTGGAATATAGATCCTATAAGATTTAGATGTTGTAGAATATCCAACAAAGAAACCAGCATATGCTTTTTCTAAAAATTTTCCCAATGACTCTTTTATGTTTAAAACAGATACATAACACCAAAAACTCTAAGATATCCTATGTGTGGTTTTCTTTTAGATAAGAGCTCATAAGGATTTTTGTGTGTTTTTGACGATTAATGTTTTGTTTTGAACATTGCATGCACTATTCACTGCTCAGCCCAAAATGTGATGGGCAATTATGAATCAGCTAGCATTGTTCTGGCTGCTTCATTGAGAGTTATGTTTCTTCTTTCAGCCACTCCATTTTGTTGTGGAGTTCTTGTTGCATTGAATTGCCTTGCAATACCTTTGCTCCTGCAAAACGAATCCAGTTCAAAATTGACAAATTCAGTACCATTGTCACTCTTAAATATTTTAACTTTTGCATCAAGTTGATTCTCAATCTTGATCATAAAGTCCATTAATGTATGTTTCACTCTTTTGTTTTAAGAAAAAGACCCTTGTAAATCTTGTGAAATTATCAACTCTCACCAAACAGTGTTGCCTTTTTCCAATGCTCATCATATTGGTAGGACCAAACAGATACATGTGAAGCAATTTGAGTGGTGTAGTATTAGTATTGATAATTTTGGATTTATGTGACACCCTATGTTTTTTTCCTTTGTAACAAGAAGAACAGTGAGTTGAGCAATGAAACTCTTTCTTTGGTAATCCAATGACTAAGTCATTTGTCACCAGTTTGTTCCTGTTCTTCATGTTAGAGTGGATAAGCCTTCTATGCAACAATTGAGAATACAGGTCCTGATAACTTAGATAGAAGGCATGTTTCATGTTTTTTGAGTTAGGGGTTGTTCATGTCCAAAATATAAGTGTTTCCTTTTCGTGATGCTTTGAGAATGACCCAATCTTCTGGAATAGAAAAACCTGGATTAAGAATGTAACAGTTAGCATTATCAAACAATGTGGTATATTTTAATCACAAATTTGAGATACACCTAGTAAAGTATACTATAAAATTTCACAATAATTTACTTTCTCAAACTTGAGTACACGATTGTTACCATTCCTTCACCAACAACTTTACCTCCCATTTTATCCCCACCAAATGCCACATAAGAAGCATTTCAATGTTTGAAATCATGGAGAAGTGAACAGTTTCCTATCATATGCCTGGAACAACCACTGTCAACATACCACTTGTTGTCAGCTCTCCAATATTGTTCCTGCATTCATAAATAAATTAGTTGGAATTAACAACCCAAGATTCAATGATCTTGGTTTGCCAGCAGTGTCTAAAATAGTTACTCCTTCGTGAATAAGTCTTGAAGTTTCAATTTTAGTTTTGCTTGATTGATTCTGAGTTGTTTCAGATGAGGATGATTTTGTTGAAGGGGATGTTGATGAAGTAGGTTCTTGTTTCCCAATTTCTTCTTGATTCAACTTATTTTTGTTCATTTGCAGCTTTGGTTTTGATAATGAAACTTTATGACTAAATGTCTCACAATCTTTTGTTTTTGAATAAGATATATGAATTCCTTTTACAAAATTATCAAAGAATACATCATCATCCTTTGTTCCCTTATCAGTCAAATCTATCCTTTTGGGAGGTGTTTTTGATTGCTTGAAAATTAATCTTTTCTTTGATGGATGATCACTTGTGGATGTTTTATCCTTTGATTTTGACTTTGATTTTTCTTCAAACTTCTTCAGTTTAGAACCCTTTTGTTAGGATCGTGTATTGAACGAAATACTAACTAATATACATGTATACCAAGACAAATAGTGCGGAATCCTATTTGATTGGTGATCAAATCAGTGAGAACGCACGTAGAAACAATTGTAGATTGAATCTAAATGTTAAGAACGATTAGTAATCAATCTAAGGCGATCTATGAACTTGGAATAGGTTCTTAGAAGTCTCTCGACGGCTAGGGTACGATTTAGTATGTAGGTTTTCGAAGTGTTCTGTTTTTCCATGATTTAAGTGGTATTTATAGGTTAGGCTTTCTCATTCGGGCGACTGAACCATTAGCATGGTTCAGTTGTGCGATTGATTCATGGGTTGATCCATTCGCACGACTGAGTGTTCAGTCGTGCGACTGAGTGAATCTCATGTTACAATCATGTGACTGATCTAGTTTCCTGGTTCAATCGTGCGACTGGTTCTTTAGCATGAAGTTGTTCATGAGTATGGTCCATTAGCATGGGCCATTCGCATGAGAACTTCATATGTTTAAGTTTGAATACGTTTCACAATCATTATTTGACTTAGATCTATTCAAACAACCACAAACCTATATAGTTAGTTCAATAAGCGTTAATACACAATAACCAATGAAATATTAAACATTATAAGCATAAACCACACATTGTATTTCATTCAACCATCCATTTACATATATGTAAGACAATAAAGACATTTTACATTAAGCTTAGAAACTTGGTACACATGTATCTACAAACTCCCCCTTGGACCTAGTTTCATCTATCGCCTTACATTCTTCATAAGCTCCTCATATTTCATGTACTTCTCCTCTCTTGTGACTCCTACATGTATTTCAAAAGCAAAGCAGAGCCGTATCAGATTCTAGAAGTGGAGAGCTTGTACAATATTCTGCGAGTCATAGAACAGTGGCCACTTGTATAAGGTGTAAACATCATCAGCCGACAAGTTAGTGAACCACATAGGGTCAAACACCCTGATAGTTTCCATACTACCATTTCTGTTCAACACTATGACTACCTTGCCTGTTCTCCAATCGTAGTACCACCACTTGAAGTGTGGAGTGAAGTCCTGTGGCATTTCCTGTAGAGGGATTCTAGACATCGTGCGCGGAGGACTCCACTTCAGTAGTATTTTTGGTTTTCCAGTAATGGCATCAACTTTAGATCTTCTGATATACCTCGTTGGGTGTTGAGGTTTGAAGTTGACCCACCTGGTGTAGTACTTTCTCTTTAAACCAGCTTCAAACTAGCCTGACATCTTATGAGGGTCAGCATATAGCAACTTCAATTTTGCTAGCTAGTTAAGCTCAAAACCCGAAAGAGTCTTCAAATCGTGTGGGAATTTGAAGTACTCAATCCCCTCTCTCTTTTAACAGCATATTCAAAATAGGCCCACGCTATAATTTTTCCTGACACCTTGTGATGCTTCTTCACTTTATAGAGTTTGGTGTAGACATTTGACTTCGGAGCACTACGCTAGGCTTCGATTTCTGCAAAACATGTTGCCCATTCAGCCTTTCCGATATTGACATCGGCGTTTGAGGCTTGGGCCTGGTCTTCGTTCTCTCTAACTCTTGCTCCATGTTATCCAAAGTTTCAAAAGTATCACTAACAAGGGAGTCACCCAGATTGGGGTGTACATTTCCCTCATTGTCAGTATACTCTGGATAATGCTGGGCCGTGACATCTTCAATCTCTATCTCGTCTATGTCATTTAGCTCATTGTCACTTTCCACGTTTAATGTAGGAGCATCCTTCACGATCTTGTCAGGGTTCAGTTGGAACATTTCGGACAATTTCTCATCAATGAGATCATGAGTTATTTCTCCTTCTTCAGGAGTGTAACTCACAGATCTCCTGACTATCCCTTGTAGATCAAGAATCATTATGAGTTGAGTCTTGATTTGTTGAAGGGGAGAAACATTGTATTCATCTCTTTGAAAATTTGGATCTGCTTGATTTAAAACATGTAACACATCAACCATTAGTCTATAATCAAAACAGTAAACATCAAATATATCATAAACATTAATTACATAACATTAATCCAAAATTCCATTACAAAATTTTCAAGTACATAAATATCTAAACATTACTTTTCCCTTGAATAGCCGACGCGCCAGTAGGAGGGGCAGAAGATGAGGCTCCTTGGTCTTGATGTCTCTTTGTACGTCTTTCTTGACCTTGAGCTGATGTAGATGTAGCTGCATCTCCTTCTTCATCATCATCACTGTTCTGCCCTTCCTTTCACTGCCTCATCATCATCATCACTATCATCATCTTCACCATCATCATCATCATCATCATCATCAGCTCTCTTATCTTGAGTGGCTCATCCTTTGAGCCCTTGAGCTTGAGCATGATGGTCTTGTTTGATGCCTCCAACTCCTCTATCCTCTTTGATGAGTGGACGTTTTGCTCCTGGAGTTGGGCAATTTACTCAGCTTGCTGTAAGATCTGCTATGTGCAGAACAAAGTTCTTGTAGTTAAGCCCCATGGAAAAACCCCTTATGAGCTATGGAAAAAGAGGCCACCGTTCATGGCTTTCTAAGGTCCTTTGGCAGCAGGTGTACCATACTTAACACAAAGGACAATTTAGCAAAATTTGCTGAAAAGTCGGATGATGCTATCTTTGTTGGATACTCTTCTAGCTCTAAAGCTTATAGAGTATACAAGATTAAGAATCAACAATTTGAGGAGTCATCCAATACAGTTGTTAATGAGCACACTCCTTGTGTTAGGGGGAATGGACCTGATCACATCTTTGATTTAGATTTGTTTCCAAACTATTCTAAACCCTCTTGTGAGAATGTTTTAGTTGGAATAGGTGCTCAAAATGATGCTGATGCTGCTACTAATGATCAATTGTTTGAGCTTCCTAGGCCTAGACCAAATTCTCCAAGTGCTGCAATACATCAAGCTTCCACTATTCACAGATCCGATAGTTTAACTTTATCAAGGAATAGTGAAGCCTCAACAAGTGAGTCACCCACTGAGCCTCAAAACTCATCAGGTGATCCACCATAATGCCAGGTAGAAGGAAGTGGTATTTTGAAGGAACATGCAACTATTAATACTACTTCACAGCCAACTATTGATGATGTTTCTCATTCATTCAATCAGTCCTCATAGAATGACTTTGAAACAACAGCTGGATAGAGTGTTCCAGTTCCTGAGCAGAATATGTCTAACCTGGATCTATGTCTACAACTGGAAGTGATTCCTCGTCTTAGGATTCACAATACTCATCCAACTGAGAACATCATAGGGAATGCCTCTGAGGGTGTGAGAACAAGAGGACAGACTCATCAAGGAAATGTTTGCTTGTACTCATGCTTTCTATCTCAGATGGAACCCAAGAAGGTAGAAGATGCTTGAAAGATAGTAGCTGGATTGAATCGATGCAAGAGGAGCTGCTTCGGTTCAAGAGACAGAAGGTATGGAACCTATGTCCGCTACCATCTGGTCAAGTACCTATAGGCACCAAATAGGTTTTCAGAAATAAGAGAGATGATAAAGGCTTGATCATCAAGAATAAGGCAAGACTTGTGGTTCAAGGATACACTCAAGAGGAAGGAATCGATTACACTAATGTCTTTGCACCAGTTGCAAGACTTGAGGCAGTTAGGATCTTTCTTGCTTATGCTGCATCCAAGAACTTCACAGTATACCAACTTGATGTAAAGTGTGCTTTTCTATATGGGGGATATAGATAGGGAAGTCTATGTATGCCAACCTCCAGGATTTGAAGTTCCACAACACCCCAACTATGTGTGCAAATTGGATAAAGCTCTATATGGGCTGCACAACCACCTAGGCTGTGGTATGAGACTTTGTCTCAGTTTCTTCTGAAGAATGGCTACACTAGAGGAACCATTGATAAGACTCTCTTCATCAAAGAGTCTGGAAAGGACATTTTCTCGTACAAGTCTATGTTGATGACATCATATTGGTTCCTCAAATGACCAATGTGCAAGGACTTTGAGAGCATTATGAAGAAGAAGTTTGAGATGAGCTCCATGGGAAAAATGGACTTTTCCTTGGAATTCAGGTAAAGAAACTGAAGGAAGGGTTCTTCATTAATCAATCTAAATATGTCTCTGACATCTTAGAAAGATTTGAGATGAAGGATTGCAAGCCTGCCAAGACACCCATACCCAGAAACCATAATCTTTGTCCTGACCTTGAGGGCGAGGATACTGATCAACATCAGCATAGGGAAATTATTGGTTCTTTGATGTATCTAACAGCTAGTAGACCTGATATCATGTTTGCTACTTGTATTTGTGCAAGATATCAGGCTGCTCCAAAGATGTCTCACCTAGCTGTTGTTAAGAGAATCCTCAGATACCTCAAAGGAGCGCCTAAACTAGGTCTCTGGTATCCCAGAAACAAGGATTTCAATCTTTATGGATACTCTGACAGTGACTATGGAGGCTGCAATATTGACAAGAAATCAACATCAGGAGGATGTCAGTTTCTTGGTGGAAGGATCATCTCATGGCAATGCAAGAAACAATCCTGTTTCTCTACATCAACTGCTGAAGTTGAATACATTGTTGCTGCTAGCTGCTATGCTCAACTACTATGGATTCAAAATGAGATGTTAGACTATGGATTCAACATTATGAGTACTCCTATCCCTATTGACAACAACAGTGCTATCTCCATTACTGAAAATCCGGTGAAGCACTCCAAGACTAAGCATATTGACATAAGGTATCATTTCATTAGAGATATTCATGAGAAAAATCTAATCAAGTTAATCAAAGTTGATTCAAATGAACAATATGTTGATCTATTTACCAAAGCTTTTGATGAACAAAGGTTCAAGTATCTCATAACAGCTATTAGGATGATAAACATTGATTAATTTGATCTCTTTTGAAAATCTTTCTAATATGTAAGTCTTGTGTCAATACAATTTAAGCCCTGTTACAAGAAATTCTCTCTGAAATTTTCTAAGTGTAAATTCCTTCTGAAGAGAAATTAACCTTCGGAAGACATTCTCATATCTTCCGAAGCAAAATTCTCAAAGGATAACTTTTTTCTCGGAAAAATTGTTAGCCTCGGAAGAAGCGATTGATTGTATATCAGATCTACTTCCGAAACTTACAAATTCCTATTCGGAAGTAACTCTGACCTTCGGAAGCAAAGTTTGGCTTCGGAAGACAATTACCTTCAGAAATGTTTACACTCGGAAGAGAGATTTCACTGTGTAACGTATATTTCTTGGGCCCCACACTGTTAAAAAGCAAAGATTTTGTTAATGATGTCGTTATTTAACACATTTTAACCTTACCCCCACTGTCATTTCATCACTAAACCATCACATCACGTTATCCTTACCCTCATTACCGCCTTTACACAATCTTTTAAATAATCTCGACTATTCAATTTCATTCTCTTACTTGCAAATTTTACTGCCCTAGAAATTTCTCCTACTCAACTTTACCCCAGCTCAAATCATCCCCATTCATCTTTCCAAATGGCATTCAACCCTCAGCACAACCAAATCGCACTTCTTGATTCTTCAAGAGATGCTGACTTCTCAGATATCATCTCCTTTCTAACCCAATCTTCTTACTACATCGCTCTGACTGTAAACCCCACAATTTACTCAAACCATATCTCTGAATTCTGGGCAAATGGTCATTGAAACCCTAAATAGGGTTCGTGTCATTTGATCGAGCATCTGTGACCAGGAGTTGGCCGTTTCTGAACAGATCATCAGATCATCAGGGAGCATCTAGAGCTTCATGATGAGGGTGCTCCAATGGAATTCCCCAACATAGATTTGGACAATTCTTATCTCCAAATAGGATATGATGGAGATGTTAGTAGGTCAACTGTCTATAAATTTAACTTCTCGTAAAAATGGAAGTTCTACTACACATGGTCCTTCATTACTTGTCGAATAAATCTGGGGGATGGGATCAAATCCCATATGAACTTGGGTGCCTAGTTCAGGGGTTGGTGAAAAGCCTCCACTTCAACTATTCAAGATTTATGCTGACTAACCTCATGGGAAATCTTCAAAAGGATAGATTCTTCATGTATCCCAGGTTTATCCAGCACATAATCAACTACGAGCTGGACCAGAGCAAGCTTGTCTATGCAGCTGCTCTGACTGCTCCTCAAATGAGGCCGACCATCTTCAAAACTTTGTAAAGTGTGTCCACCAACTTCACCGGAAGAGATACTACACTTCTTCCTGGTATGATTGAGCCAATGGCTCCTAGTGACATCCTTGTTAACCCCAGGTGATGAACCCACACCAACAACTACCCCCACTTTGCCAAATCTACCTTCCCCAACCATTACCTTTACTTATCAGAGACGTCCCAAACGAACCCTTGTTCAATCTTCTCTAATTGAACAAGCTCCTCATGTTCTACCCAAAATGGCTAGAGTGGAACAAAGGGCTCCCACTCAGCCTGAGGTCCAACCATCCTTCACAATTGACATTGAGGGTCTTGAGTCTCTTAGTCTCAGACCCATGAGCCCACAACCCAAGCTGAAAGCCCTCAGGGTGAGTCTCTTACTCCCCTGAGCAGCCAAAAAGGACAGCCCTATCATAGGCTCAATGCCTTTAGATATTGATCAAAGTCCGGGTCATTAGGTTCACTTCCATATCCTTTACTTACCTTTTAATTGGAACTGATGAAGAGATTATGTCTCTTAAGGGCAATGACATTGATCCACAACACCCTCTCAAGGATCAACAGAGCCTTGAGAGACCTCTTATCTCCGGGTCATTAGGTATTTGATCCATTCGCTACTGAGTGTTCAGTCGTGCGACTAAGTCAATCTCATGTTACAATCATGCACCTGATCCAGTCTCATGGTTCAGTCGTGCGACTGGTTCATTAGCTTGAAGTTGTTCATGCGTATGGTCCATTAGCATGGGCCATTCGCATGAGAACTTCATATGATTAAGTTTGAATATGTTTCACAATCATTATTTGACTTAGATCTATTCAAACAACCACAAACCTATATAGTTAGTTCAATAAGCATTAATACACAATAACCAATGAAATATTAAACATTATAAGCATAAACCATACATTGTATTTCATTCAACCATCCATTTACATATATGTAAGACAACAAAGACATTTTACATTAAGCTCAGAAACTAGGTACACATGTATCTACACCTTTTCACAATCAGTAGATTGAGTGTCTGATTCAGACTTATCTGATTCTTTCTTCTTAAAATAGCATTCCTGAGTGGAATGGTTATTTTTGTTGCAGATGGTGCCTTCTTTCTTGTTCTTCTTGTTAAAATAGCATTCCTAAGTGGAATGGTTATTTTTGTTGCAGATAGCACAATGTTTGTTGAAGAAGCAGTCAACAGTCATGTGATTGTTCATATTACAAATAGAATAATAACTACTAAAGTAACAATCTTCAATATTATGATTTTTCATGTCACACCATTTGCAATACATCTCAACTGATTGTTTCTCATTTATTTTCTTATGGTTTTCCAACTTTTGAGGCTTTTCATCCTTCTTTAGCTTTAGTGTAGACTCTTTCTTTTCCACTTTATGCAGCTTTTGTCTATTTGTTGCTGAATTCCTCTTCCGTATATCATCTACTGAATCAGCATTAAGTTCCACTGAAACCGTTTTCTTCTTCCGCACATCTATTACTGAAGAGAGGTTCTTCTTTTACAGATGATCGGCTGATGCCTTTGCTTTTCTTTTTCAACTGATGACTTGTGTCTTTCCTCAGTAGAGGCACACTTCTCATTTCCTTCATTGGAAGAATTTTATTGCTGAGATAGCTCTTCAAGACCTTCATTTAATTGAGCTATTCGCTTGCGGATGGTCTTGTTAGATCTAGGACTTATAGGTCTAGATCAAATTGTATAGGCTTATAATTTTAATTAATTCTTGTAATAACTATTTGTAATTGTCTTTTATTATGCATGCAATAAATATATATGCTAACCCATATATGTGTGTTATAGATAATTGCAGGTACAAACATTATTCTTGGTCAATTTATGAAATTGACCAAGTATAAGAAACATCTACGGATGAACATTTTGTTCTTCCGTAGATATGTTTCTTACAAGTAACCTTACATTCGAAGAGCCTCTACGGATTAACAACCAGAACTGAAGAACAAGTTTCCTTCGGAAGAACAAGACTTCTACGGAAGAACAAGACTTCTACGGAAGAACAAATCATCTACGGAAGAACAAGACTTCTACGGAAGAACAAATTCCTACTGAAGACTATTCCTGCGGAGTACAAAAACTTGTAAACAAGTGTTACAAGTCAACAAGTCAACAAGGCAGTTATGCGAATCTGGAGAAATCCGATGATTCCTTAACTGAAACAAATCAAATCCCAAGAGATCCAGTGTTTCCTATAACGGAAACATCATTGTCTTATATATGGATCCTAGGATTCGATTCAAGGACGATGGTTTTTAGACGATTGATTGAACAACAACAGCAATTGCAATACGCCAATCACAGTCTCTCAATCAAACCCTAAAAGCCGTCACATCATATCAAACTTTGATATCATGCATTCATTATTTTGTAATCATCAACATATTTTAATAAAATACATATTATTCATTAATTGTATTCTGTTAGTGTGTCTTGAATATTATTGTTATTTAAAGTTATTACAAACAATTAAACAAAATAACATTGATTCCGCAAACGTTGACTTGCCATCAACGACACTGATAATTTTTGATTGCGATCCTTGGATTCACAGGTGGTATCAGAGCCAAGTGCTCATTGATTTAGATAAATTGATCTATTAGTGTTGGTTGTGTTTAATTGCTTTGAATTCTGTAGATTTGTCAGTTTTTGCTGTATTAGATCTACTGTTTTTAAAAGAATTTTGTGTGAAACTTGTTTGTTGTTCAACTGTATTAACTTGTATCTATATTCAAATCATTGAATAGCAGATCTAGTTGATCATTCTCATCAACTAACATCATGAGCAACTTCAGTGGATCATCTTACCAACCACTAAAGTTGGAAACAAAAGCAGACTTCAAGTCATGGAAAATCAAGTTTAGGAATCATGTAAACTATACTGATTCTGACTTACGGATCTCCATCACTGAAGGTCCTTATATTCCACCCACCTTTGGGCCGGATTATAACGACAATAATCAACCAATCAGTACCAAAGATCTCTCACCTAATGATGTCAAAAAGGTCAAAGTTGATATCAAAGCATATAGTCTGCTTAGTATGGCTTTACCTGAAGAGATATTGATCAGGTGTGAGAACTACAAAACAGCAAACTCCTTCTGGAAGACATTTCATACTCTCTACGAAGGGAGTGATGAGATCAGAAGCATAAGGAGAGACACCCTCAGGTCAGAATATGAAACATTTCATCATATTGAGGGTGAATCAATTCCTCAACAACTTCATAGATTCATGCACTGGTAACTGAGATGAATATTTTGGAGTTGAATATACCAATGAGGAATTAAACAAGAAAATGCTCCACACTTTGCCAGAAAGTTGGAAGCAAACAGTTTCCATGTTCAAGAACACAATAGATCTAAAGTCAACTGGTCTAGATACTCTGGTTGCAAAAGTGGAAGCTCTTGAAATGGATGAAAATCAAGAAACAAGAGTGTGAGAACTCATGTCTCACCTATCACTTTAAAGAAACAAATAATGTTGGAAGTGCATTTATTTCAAACAATGAAAGTGATAACTCTTGTGCTTGGAGGGATAATGAGGGGGAAGCTAGCTTTTATGCTTCTAAACCTTCAAAGAAATCATCTCAAAATAAAAATCAAAAGGATAAAGGAAGAACTGCTGAGAGAAAAGATACAACTGCAGCACAGCTAAGTCTTCACATTCAAACAATCAGTCATAACCAATCACTGTGATATTGTATTTTGAAGAACAAAAAGCAGCCTTTGCAGCTTTTAGTTCTAGTTTTCAAGCATATCTGGGAAGCTCTCTAACTTCAGCAAATATCTGCCAACAAGACTTAGAAGAACTACATCCTGATGTAGTGGAAGAAAGGGACCTACAATGGCAGATGGCAATGATTGCTTATAGAGAAAAGCATATCTCAGGAGAAACAAGAACTTGGCAGCAGCCAATAACATCAAAGATGGGTGTTGACAAATCAAAGGTAAGATGCTTCAAGTGCAATCTCTATGGACATTTCTCTAGAGAATGCAATAAATAGTCATTCCAGTGATGAGACACATCAGCAGCATTAGCAGCATCAGACTGAACTTCATCAACAATCAAACTCTCAAAGATCTCTGCACAAACAATCTCAATTGATCAATACATCCCCACCAGCCACCAATGAATCAGTGGACCAAGCAATTCAAAAGAGTCAGGGCTAATCATACTTCAAGACGGAACGTGTGACTGGAGATATGAAAAAGAAGTCTTGGAAGAGAATCAAGCATTGATGGCTCATATGGAACACAAAGTTCCTCCAATGGCCAGAGAGATAAAAGAAAGGTTGTGTTCATCAACATATGTTGAGGAAGTTGAACGTATGAGTCCATGCTCAACAGTTGACTGACAAAGTAAAAGAAAACTATGATTTGAATGAATCCATATTAGAGAACATAATTGTATCAAATAAAAATTAACTCTTTGCAAAAGGATTTAGAAAAATTGTTTCTGAAACTATAGCCTAAAAGCCCAAGTTTGAGCATCTGACCACTTCGTTAACAAAATCCATGGATGATCATGCTTAACTGAAGTGAAACTTCAGAAGTTTCAATTATCATCTCAGCAATATGAGAAATTACTAAATTCTCATATTGAATAAAGAAAGGTCTGGGTTGGGTTTAATGCTGTTGCACCACCTGTGAATGATAATTACACATCTTACCTACAATAATGACAAACACCCTATCAAATCATTTTGTGCCTAGCACCATGAAACAGAATCAACTCAAATCAACATAACAGTGAAGCTGAGGTGAGTGAAACTGAATCCTCTAAATTAGAATCCTTATATCAAAATGATTAAGAATTGATTGCTAATGTGATGACTGGATGATTCTGATGAACCTGATGTTGATCAAATGACCATTGGTAAGAATGTTGACATTAAAACGGGGTATTCAAGCGTGCTTGAAGAATCAAAGTTGCAATATCCTCCAAAGCAGAGAAGAAAAAACAAGCTAAAAGACTATATGCAAGAGGATTGTTGAACCAATGAAGGACTTCAAGAACTGAATCTTCAAAAAGAAGTTGATAGCTGCGGATCAAGTGAAGAAGTACTTTTATTCCCATACGATTAAGTAAGGAAAAACAAGTAACAACTAAACAAAAGAAAATTCTTCAGTAGAAGATCTGCGGAAAAGCAAAGTCTGCTGAAGCCGTAGAACTTCTGTGGAAGACAAAAGCAAAATCTACGGATGATGGTACCAAAAAGATTAGTTGCTAACAAACAAAAGATGTTGAATCCGAAGCAATAAAAGTCATCAAATGAAAAGAAAGATTCAGTTGCTGATATTTCAAGGACCAGCAAGAACAAATCAAGATCTTCAAAAGAGGAAACAAAAGCTCCCAACTGAACAAGAAAAAGAAGAAAGATGAGCCTGAAGAGAATCTAAAGAAAGTATTGCAAGTGTTGTGATATGACAAATCCAATACAGAAGACTGCTACTTCAACAGTTACTATTCCATATGCAATATGAACAATCATATGACTTCAGAGTGTACTTCAACAAATTCTGTGCTATTGGCAAAAAAATAATCATTCAACTCCCAGGAATGCTATTTAACAAAAAGAACAAAAGCCAAAGCATAAAGAAGTCAAAAACTGTTGACAAAATCAGACTCTCAATCTACTAAAAGTCAAGTGATCAAAGCAAAAAGAAGGTAAATCAAAAGCAAAAGTCAAAACAAAGCAGAAATCTTCTGAAGATGCTAAATTGTGAAGAAAGAAAACAACATCAAGCCAATCCAAAACAACTCACAAAAAGGTGGATTGGCTGAGAGAAGAAGTCAATCATCAGTGATAATTTCTTGATCATTTTGAAAAGAGATCACATGTGTCTCAATCAAAAGCAAAAAGATGATGAAACCTTCAAAAGTGTAGGTTATCTTCTAAATCAAAATATCACCAAAGAAAAGATAAGGTGAAGGAAGAATCCAATTAAGAAAGAAGACTCCAAAGCTTCTACATTAGCTTCAACAGAATCATCCTCACCATCATCAAATCCAAAATGAATCAACTAGATATGAAAAATACTAAAACTTTAGGATTAAGTCATGAAGGAGTAAAATTTTAGACACTGTTGACAAACCAAGATCATTCAAACTTGGGTTGTCACTTCTAACTGATTTATTTCTGAATGCAGGGAACAATGTTGGAGAGCTAACAACAGTGGTATGTTGACAGTGGTTGTTCCAGGCATATGACAGGAAATGTTCACTTCTCCATGATTTCAAACATAAAAATGCTTCTTATGTGGTATTTGGTGGGGATAAAATGGGAAGTAAAATTATTGGTGAAGGGATGATAACAAATGTGTACTCAAGTTTGAGAAAGTAAGTTACTGTGAAATTCACAGTATAATCTACTTAGTGTGTCTCAAGTTTGTGATCAAAATTAAACACATTGTTGGACTTCAGATTGTTGAAACAACGAGGACTTGGTAGTAGTCATCAGTAGTTGGAAACTACTGAAGACCGTGGTTTTGCCGTCAGTTGTTGTAAACAACTGAAGACTTGGTATGTATAGTCATCAGTAGTTGTGAAACTACTGAAGACGTGGTATTGCTTCAGTTGTTTATAAAGAAACAGCAGTTGTGAGCTACTGAAGAGAGAGTACTCATCAGTAGTTGTCGTCAATTCTAGCCTTTCAGCTGTTCATACTGTCCTCAACACTTACTCATCAGTCTTTTTGCTGTTTTCAGTTGTTCATAGGAATCAGTACTTATCTGTTTCTACTGAATTCAGTAGTTGTAACTAACATCAGAGTTTAGAATAGAAAGTACAGTACTTAAAGCATTTAGCCTTCAGTAGTTTTAAAAACTACTGAGGTAAAATAACTCATCAGTATTATATGGACATGGCTACCAATGATCATCAGTAATTACTGAGATCATCAGTAGTTGTCACTTATTCTAGCTGCAGCATACCAAGCCTTAACACCAGGTTGTGGAAAGTTGAACTATCCAAAGGCTTAGTAAAAATGTCTGCAAGTCATAGCAATAGGCACAAACATAGGATTAATTAGACTTTTCAAACAATCTCTTATAAATGATGTCTAAATTCTATATGTTTGGTCCTAGAGTGCTGGACAGGATTTGGAATGCAAAGAGCTGAAGCACTATCCATTAATAATGGAGTCTTAGTCTCTGTAATGCCATAATCCAAAAGTTGATCTTGAAGCAATAGTATTTGGGATGTACAACTTGCAGCAGCAATGTACTCGGCTTCAGCAGTGGATGTAGCAACAGATGTTTGTTTCTACTCAGCCAAGAATCAACAGTTGCTAGGAATTGGCATCCACCAGAAGTTGATTTCTGGTCAACTTACACCTGCATAGTCACTATCAGAGAAAGCAACTAATTTGCAAGAATGTCCAGTGGAATACCATAAGCCTAGAGATTGTGTACCTTGCAGATATCTAAAGATCCTCTTGACTGCAATCAGATGAGACTCCTTAGGTGCAGCCTGAAATCTAGCACAAACACATGTACCAAACATAATATCTGGTCTAGAAGCTGTTAAATACATCAAGGAACCAATCATACATCTGTAAAGGGTTTCATCAAACCTTTACCTTTCTGATCCAAACATCCAATTGTGTGGTGTTGCACATGGGAGTAGAATAGGATTTACAAGTTGTAAATCAAACTATTCAAAAAGATCTTTTGTGTATTTAGACTGATGAATGAAAATTCCATCAGCTTTTTGTTTGATTTGCAAACTAGAAGAACTGTAATTCCCCCATTGCACTCATTTCAAACTTCTGTTATTAAGGTTTGGAAATCCTCACACAATTGGGGATCAGAGGATGCAAATATAATATCATCAACATAAATTTGAACAAGTAGCTTATGCGATCCACCTTCTTAATAAATAAAGTTTTATCTATGGAAGCTCTAGTGAAATTATTCTGTAGAAGAAATTTGGATAAGGTCCTCATACCAAGCTCTAGGTGCTTGTTTCAACCATAAAGAGCTTTATCAAGCTTATATACCCATTCTGGGTGCTATTATCCTCAAAGCCTGGTGGTTGACACACATAAACTTCTTCTTTATTGTAATATAGAAAACCTTTTGCATCCATTTGGAAAACTTTAGATTGTGAGTGCCAGCATAGGCTAAAACAATCTAATTGCCTCCAGTCTGGCTACAGGGGCAAAGGTTTCATCATAATCAATACCTTCTTGTGCAAACCCCTGCACAACCAGTCTGGCCTTGTTTAAACATTAGCCCATTTTCATCAGTTTTATTCCTAAACACCCATTTAGTGCCTATTGCACACTTACCTGGGGGTAGAGGAAAAGCTCCCACACTTGCTGTTTCTTGAACTGAGAAAAGCTCAAGCTGCATGGCTTCAACCCATCCTTGTCTCTCAAAGCAACATGATAGTTCTTCGGCTCTAGCTGACTGATGAAGAGAGCATAGAAGCAGAAATGGACAACTGGCTTCTGGTTGAGACACCAGATTGATATCAACGGATTTGAGATATTGGGTGATTTTAGCTCTGGTAAACAATCAAATCTGTGCAAGTGTTTGTAGGGTCTTCAGCAGCAGCAGATGTTGATGCAGATTCTTGAAACCATGAAGATGGTGGCAACTCAAATGAAGTTGAGGATGCAAAGAAATCTCATCAGCATTGTTGTGGATGGTGATGCTGGAGCTACAGGGAGCATCAGGTTAGAGGACTCAGGCAGTTGATCACTAAACCTGAAGAGGTGATTACTACTATCATCACATCTTCAGTAGTAACGCCAGGTGGTGAACTGTTGACAGGAGGCAACAGCAGGAGATTGATAAGGAACATATGCAGTATGTCAAATCAAGAGCTCCATAGGGCTTTGTGGAATCTGTCTTTGGAGATTCATTGAACTGACATGGAAGTCTCTTCAACCATCTTTGTTCTGCAGTTGAAGACTCTGTATGCCTTGCAAGTGATGAATAAACAACAAAATACCCTGCATCCCACCTTAGGATCAAATTTCTGGAGCTGATCCTTTGTGTTGAGAATAAAACAGGGACACCCAAATGCTCTAAGAATGAAATGAGAGGGGCCAAATGATGTAGAATTCATATGGAGTCTTCATCAACCTCTGATTTATTAGCACTCTATTTTGCACATAGCATGCTGTGTTGACAGCTTCAGCCCAAAAGGTCAATGGCAGTCCAGAATCAGCCAACATAGACCTTGCAGCTTCAATGAGGGTCCGTTCTTTCTCTCCAAACATTCTGTTCAGGAGTTCTTGGAATATAAACTGTTCTTTATCCCTTGGAAAGGTAGAACTCATCAAGTATATTGTTCCTGATTTGTTCCATTGTCACTTCAATACACTTGACTGAGAGGGAATACTGCTTCTCAGCATACAACACAAAGTTTATGATCTTCTGCGCAGCTTCATCCTTTGAATGTAGAAAGAAAGTCCATACAAATCTGGAGTAATCATCCACAATTACCAGACGTATTTCTTTTGTGCCATGCTCATCACTCTCACAGGACCAAAGAGATCCATGTGAAGAAGTTGTAAGCAGGCAGTGGACTTTGGTTCTTCAATAGATGGAAATGAAACTTGTGCTGTTTTCCTTCAAACAAGCAGTGCAGTTGTTTTCACATTTGAACTCCTTCATAGGCATAGTCCCCTTACTAAACTATGGTGTATCAGTTGATTCATGTTTTGAAGTTACATGTCCCATCTTCTATGCCATAGATTAGATTCTTGAGGAGAGGCCTTGGAAAATAGGCAAGGATGGCCTTTGAGATCAATTTTCTTGGAAAGATCTAAGGCATACACTCTTCCTGTCCGTTGGCCTTCAGGAGTGTGTGATCATCCAATACCTTGTCAATCAAACTCAGAACTTGGATGACAGAATCCTGCAGTTCTGGCTTGTGAAAAGGGCAACATGGCCTTTGTCACACAATTGATGACATCAAGAGATTATACTTGAGATTTTCCACATGGTTGACATCATCAAACTTTATTTCCCCATTGGAAACAAAGCCCTTCCCGATGATGTAACCTCTTGCATCATTGCCAAGGAACAAATCCCTTCCTTCCTGGAGAGTAGTCATTAAGAAGTGAGTTGTTCCCAGTCATATGCATAGATCCCCCACTGTCTACATACCAGATGCTACTTTGGCATGTGAAGAAACCTGCATAAATAAACAATCAGTAGTTTTGGAGACCCAAACCTTTTGGTTTTGGGCCTGGTCATCAACAGATGGTAAACTAACAGGTTTATTGGACACAATAGCTTGAGGTGAAGGAGATGGTGTAGAAGAAGAGGAGTCTTCGGCTTGGATCTCCTTTTCTGGGGTTTCAACACAGGGCCATCAAGTTGGTTAACTCTTCCCAACAGATGTTGAACCATCATTACCAGCTGTGTCTGATTCTGGGAAGAGAGCTTTCAGCTCTTCAGACACATTGGTATTGGTATTGATGATGAGTTCTTGTGTTGCAACTTCTTCTTTTGGAGCAACCTCAGCTATTTCCTGTTGCACTCCTTCCTTTTAGATTTCCTTTTGGTCATAGGAGTAACAGGATTGATGCTGCTTGTACAAACTTGGACTCAAACTCAGTTTTCATTTTAGCCAAGTTTTCTTTATTTTTCTTTTGTTTGAGTTTGGATCCTTTTTTGTACCAACATCATCTGTGAGATGATTGAATAGACCACATATTTCACATGGTTTTCTTCTTCATCTTCTGTTGATCATCAACTAAAGAAGATGAAACTACTGAAGACTTGTTCTTCAGCAGTTTAGAAGCACTTTTGCCTTCTTGTCAAACTCCTTAGTAGGCTTCAAATCCTTCATACTGACAGTTTCTTCTCTTCAGTGCTGTCAGTCATTAGGATTTGAAATCCAGATGTTTATCCCTGCACTCCAGTACCCTTAGTACTTCTAGGGATAACACTTGGGTTGATCAACTCATGATCATGTGAGTGTCAGCAGTTGAACCATCAATTCAGCTGATAGGTTCACAGAGGGATTACTACTGACTTCAAACTATGCTGGGCTATAAGTAGTGAATCACATGATGAGGTGGATTGGTCATTACTTTCTCCATCAGATTCTGCTCCTGCTCTTAAGCAAAAACTGTAGGAGGAGCAGTGTGATTATAACCAATTCCAAACTTCACATTGGAAGCTGTTTGCTTACTAAGAAGCATTTCAAAGCCTTTGCAAGATTGTACCCATCGATCAACTCTACCTGGGGTGACAGCAAGAGTATCTTTGAGGTCTTTTACTTCTCTAAGAGTACATCCTCCCTAGCCTTATCATCAGAAATTTGGCATTTAATTTGTAAATCTCATCAGTTTTCTCTTTTAGCACAGACTCAAAACTCAGCTTTATTTTTGGAAATTATTTGTTCTAGCTCAACATTTTTATGATTAAAGCCACATTTGCTTCTCTAATAGAGGCAAATGCTGCTATGCAAGTTTCAGAACATAATTTGGCCTTAGCCTCAGAGGATACCTGTGATACCTTTGTTGAAGGGGTACTTGAAGATGATCCATCAGAGGATTCCAAAGCCATGAGAGCTAGATTTCCAAAAGGATGCTCACCACCATGTTGACCAGCACCTGAGAACAGTTGTCATTACCAGACACATCATCTGGTAAACTGCTCCAGTCAACAACTCCTGGTGTGAAGAAGCTGTGTGTTGAAGTTGATTAGGTGATGAGATTGGGATGGTTGAGGCTCAGGGAGTGCATGTGGTTGCTGAGCAGTGGGTGCTTGAACCTGGCCAGGTTGTGGCATGTAATAGCAGGGGTATGGATATGGCATTGGCCCTGTGGAACAAAATATGCAGGAGATTATGGTTGATGATGATAACAGAATTGACAGGTTGTTGCCCTCTGTTTTGTTGACTATTGCCAGGGAAAGTCACAAAAGGTGCAGGAGAGTTAGATCCAGATGATCTACATTCTCTTGCAAAGTGCCCAAGCCTGTGGCATTTATGGCACTTCAACTTACTCTTGTCAAAACCAACTTTGGTTTGCCAGAGAGTCCTGGGAATTCCTTCCAGTTCTTTTGTAGAACTTCTGAGATCTGATATTTATCAAGGCCATTGGCTCAAAATATCCATCTCTTCTAAGTCATCATCAGCAATCCCTTGAGATCATCCATGATGAAACATAGATTGTCACTATTACTACCAACAGAATGACTATCAACACTCACAAAGGCAGGCTCAGAAGTGTTTGTAGAGAAATCAATATGCTCATCATACTGGCTTTCAAATGACGCATATTCTGACTCTTGATGTCCAATCAGGGCAGTGTTCCCTTGGACAAAATCCTCAGTGAGCTTGCCAGATGAACCAATTTCCTTTTCTGCTCTATCTCTCTCTCAAATGTAAGCAGTTTCCCATGAAGTTGGGTGAGAGATAGGCGATCAACATCAGCATTTGAGCGTAGAACAATGGTATATGTGTTCCATCTCTCAGGCAGTGATCTTAAGAATCTATGGTTATCTGACTCCTGGTATATTCATGTTTAACCATTTTCAATTCAGAAATTAAACATGAAAACCGCTCAAATTGTTGAGTCAGAGTCTCACCCTTTCTATGAGAGAAAGTCTCATATTGTTGGGCGAAGATTTCCCTGTTGTTTGCTAAAACCTCATCAGTACCACCAAATTGTTCTTTGATGGCATTCCAGAGGTCATGAGCAGATTCACAATGCAGAAGCCCAGAGTAAATCTCATTAGGAATAGCCATAGCCAAAATTCCATGGGCTTTTGCATCGATTTCAAACAACTTCTTGTCCTCATCGGAGTATTGCTCCTTCTTCTTTGGAACCAACTGGTTTGTTTCCGGATCATTTACCATTGGCTTATGTGGTCCATGTACCACAGATGTCCAACACCCTGAGCTATTGACAGACAGGTGATGGAGCAATCTTCTGTGCCAAATGTTATACTCATTCCTCACCAAGATCGGAGGCTTGGTAGAGGATCCAGTATTGAAAGGATCATTCGAAGAAGTAGTCATTGTGAAAATCAGACAGATTCAAGTAAAATCACAATAAATTTAGCTCAAAACCACACAGAACCTCAAAAAACGACCAGAAGCGATACACTCTCAATCTCTATAACAAATCCTTGCGAATTTGCTAATTCAATTAAACTTAGAGCGATTGAACAGTTTCAATGATCAATTGTTAGATTGATCAATGATTAACCTGCTCTGATACCATTTGTTGGAATCTCAGCCCTTGGTTTAATCGATTGAATAAGATATAGCAGCGGAATAGCTCAGAATTAGACAAATTCAAACAAGAACAATTGATATAAAACGATAAGAGAATTTTGTTATAGAGAAAGAAATATCCGACAAAAGGAATATTGCATTAAGATTGTCGGCCTCAAAGGCACGATTACAGGTGAGTCATCCTTCCTTATAAAGGAAAGAGTGACGAAGGCTGATGTCACTTGAAAGTGACATGTAACCGTTTGATAACTACTGATGTTTAACAACTACTGAAGATGTCAACAACTGACATCTTCTTACAAATGTTCCTCAGTGTTAAACATCTTATTTACAACTACTGAAAAATATAAAACTACTGAAACTACAACAACTGAAGAACAACCTCTTCAGTTGTTTACAAGTACTGAAAAGAAAAGTAAACAACTACTGAAAAGAAAAGAAAACTACTGAAGAAGAAAAAACCATCACAACAACTGAAGAAGCCCTCTTCAGCTGTTGTCATCAGCTGTTAACATCAGCTGATGTCTTCAGTACTTGAACATCAGACTTTGTTTTCAGCTGTTGATCTTCAGTCTTTGTCTTCAGTACTTGTTGAAGTCTTCAGACTTTAGATCTTCAGCTGTTGTCTCAGTCTTTGTCTTCAGTACTTCAGACGTACTTCAGCAGTTGTATTCTTCAGACTTTGTAGAACAGCTGATCAGGTCTTCTTCAGCTGTTGTGATGTCTTGTGGGACTTAGAGATTTCTCTGATCAGGCTCATTGGTTCTTTTGGTCCAACACTGTTGACAAACCCAAGATCATTCAAACTTGGGTTGTCACTTCTAACTGATTTATTCTGAATGCAGGAACAATGTTGGAGAGCTAACAACAAGTGGTATGTTGACAGTGGTTGTTCCAGGCATATGACAGGAAACTGTTCATCTCCATGATTTCAAACATAAAAATGCTTCTTATGTGGTATTTGGTGGGGATAAAATGGGAAGTAAAATTGTTGGTGAAGGGATGATAACAAATGTGTACTCAAGTTTGAGAAAGTAAGTTACTGTGAAAATTAACAGTATAATCTACTCTAGTGTTCTCAAATTTGTGATCAAAATAAACCACATTGTTGATAATACTAACTGTTACATTCTTAAGCCAGGATTTATTGTTCGAGAAGAAGAATGGATCCTCCTCAAGCATAAGAAAAGGAAACACTTATGTTTTGGATATGAACAACACTTCTCTCACAAAACATGAAACATGCATTATACTAAACTATCAAAAGATTTGCCTCAATTATGACATAGAAGGCTTTTCCATTAAACATGAAGAACATGAATAAATGGTGAAAAATGACCTGGTCATTGGATTACCAAACAAAGAGTTTCATTGCTCAACTCACTGTTTTTCTTGTTACAAAGGAAAACAACATAGAGTGTCACATAAATCCAATATCAATACTAATTACTACACACTCAAATTGCTTCACACGGATTCTGTTTGGTCCTACCAATGTGATGAGATTGGAAAAACGCAATATTGTTGGGTGATAGTTGATGATTTCACAAGTTCACATGGTCTTTTTTAAAACAAAAGAGTGAAACATCAAAAACAATAATGGACTTGTGATCAAGATTGAGAATCAACTTGATACAAAAGTTAAAATTTTTAGGAGTGACAATGGTACTGATGGGTTTGATAGAACACAAAATAGACAAGTTTAACCTTTTAAACTTTCTGAAAAACGCAGCGGAAGTATAGCATTATAACATGTTTATAAGCTGAAAATTCATGTTCTTAATGGTGTTTTAGATGGAAAAACAAACCAAATCCAAAGGATCTTTAATATGTGAATGAACAAGCTAAGAACATATGTAAATGACATAAAATCACAGCTACATAAAGCTGTGATACTACCTTTCTCCAGCCAAAATGTCGACCAAGGAAGGGTTGAATGATGCTTGTGAATCGGCCAAGACTCCAAGGAAGAACCCCTCAAGTTTGTATACCCCAAGATTGTGCACAAACACTCTTCTTGTTAGGGAGATGAACACCCAAAAACCAAGAAAGGACCCCAAATCTGCTACTAATTGCCGAGAACTAGAGAGAGAAAGGAGAGTGTTTTGGTTTTTGTTTTTGCATGTAATGAGAGTGGTGAAAAGGGTTCTAGTCAATGACTTGCTTTTGTGTATGTGTTCAAGAAAAGAAAAGGGGCCAATAACCCTTGATGGGCGGCCGAAAGTTTCAAAGGGAAAAGAATTTTCCCTCTCAAACACACACACACAAATTAAATTAGTCATCTAATAATTTATACAATAACTATTAATTAAATAAGTTATAAACCCCTTTTTTTAATTATTTGATGTTATCTAATTTGTTTAAATAACATTACAAATAAAAATCATGAACAAAATATAAGTTGTTCCATCTCATATGCAACTTATTTAGAAGACCCATTTTTCTAAATTGGTGTTGTTATTTAATTGCATGATCATATCATCAATTGAATAATCGTTTGTGTTTGTAAAGCTTGTTATTGGGTATAACCCGACTTGGATCATGACATACTAACCGCATCAATGTTCTATGTGTCTTGGGCATACGGAATCCAACAATATCCCACTTGCACAAGATTCATAGAAAATTGATGCAAGCAGTAAATACCGCCTAACAACGGTTTACTACCCTTAATACGCATGACTTATAGCCATTCAATAACATCATCTTATTCAAGTAGCCTACTTGAAATGATTTAGGTGAATTAATCATCTATCCTTTTGTTACAGATGTCATGTAAATCCAAGAACACAGAGTGATCAATCCTTGTTGATTTAACTTATTAGGCCTTAGACATCTAACTCTCAACGAATAAGAGGAACAAATTCCATCTTGACTACATACGTTTCTCACAAACACCTCGTGTCATACCTGAACATACCCTTATGTGCTGTCCACTATTTCAGGACAGCGAAGAATTAGCTCAAGGTATAATACTTGGTGAATATCAAAACCCAATATGTATCTCAGGTCAGAGGATACCAAATGATATTCGCCTTTACTCAAATTTACTTATGATCAATCAATAAGATTCCATGCAGTAAAGTTTGAGATGCGGGTTAGTCCAATATTTGTATCCCACAAATATCTATGAACCTTGGTAGCAACCTATGCTCTATATTCATCCTTATGAATATCAACCAATCCAAGTTCATAATAATCTTACCCTCACACTTGTTCCCACAAGTATGAATGACTACGGACATTTAGAGTAAACAATTTACTCATGGATTAAACATGCTAAATTGGAACATTAATTGAAACATTATAACCAAGTAATTTTATTCAAATAATAAAGAGTTCCATATATCCAAATACAAATTTTACAGATCAAATCCAATCACTAGAATATCGAAGTCCCATGGCACAAGCATGACCTTCCTGCTTTGCCTTTTCAAGGAGCTTCGTGAGAGGATCCGCAATGTTTTGATCCGTGTGAACTTTGCGAATACATATCTTTCCCTTTTCAACTTCATCTCGTATGTAGTTGAATCTCCGCTCAATGTGCCTAGTCTTTTGATGAGCACGAGGTTCCTTGATTTGAGCAATCGCACCCTCGTTATCACAAAAGATCTCTAGGGGGTCCTGAATGGAAGGGACAACCCCAGATCAGCAATGAATTTCTTTAACCATGCAGCTTCTTGAGCTGCCAATGAGGCGGTGACATATTCTGATTCTGTAGTTGATAGAGCCACCACATCCTGCTTGGAGCTCTTCCAAGAGACCGCTCCTCCATTAAGAATGAAAATATATCCCGATTGTGACCGAATATCATCACGATCGGTTTGGAAACTCGCATCCGTGTAACCTTTTACAACGAGTTTCTCATCACCAGATCCATAGATTAGGAACATATCTCTTGTCCTCCTTAGGTACTTAAGTATGTTCTTAACAACCATCCAATGACTGTTTCCAGGATTTTGCTGGTAACGACTTGTCATGCTTAAGGCAATGACACGTCCGGTCGAGTGCATATCATTGCATACATGATGGATCCAATAACAGATGTGTATGGGATTGCCTTCATTTTATCTTGCTCATCCTTTGAGCTAGGACATGAGTCGTACTCAATATCGTTCCTCTTTGAATAGGTACGGTACCTTTCTTAGAGTTCTCCATCTTGAACCTTTTCAGATCTTATCAATGTATGCACTTTGATTCAAACCAATCAACCGCCTTGATCTATCCCTATAGATCTTTATTCCAGAATATAGGCGGCTTTTCCAAGATCCTTAATGGAAAAAAACTTCCAAGCCAGGTTTTTACACCTTCCAAGGTTGGAATGTCATTTGCAAATAGTAGTATGTCATCAACATACAATACTAGGAAAGTTATTGTGCTCCCACTAGCCTTCTTATACACACAAGCCTCATCAGCGTTTTTGATGAAGCCAAATTTCTTTACCTCCTCATCAAAACGATGATTCCAGCTTCTCGATGCTTGTTTCAATCCATAGATTGATTTCTTTAACTTGCATATTTTATTAGGATGTTTTGGATCGACAAAACCTTCAGGCTGAACCATATAGACATCTTCCTCAAGATATCCATTTAGGAAAGCGGTTTTGACATCCATTTTCCAAATCTCATAATCATAATGAGTAGCTATGGCAAACAATATCCTTATAGACTTTAGCATCATACAGGTGAGAAAGTTTCATCATAGTCAACCCCTTGAGTTTGAGTGAAACCCTTTGCTACAAGTCTAGCTTTATAAGTATCCAAGTTTCCATGCATACCGGTTTTCTTCTTGAAAACCCACTTGCTTCCAACTACTTTGGAATTAAGAGGTGGTACAACAAGTTCCCAAACTTGATTGTCATACATGGATTGCATCTCTACGTTCATGGCCTCGAGTGCTAGTTCTACTACTTCTGCGAACGTTTTTGTGATTGATCAACCATTTTATCATCTTCAACATCCTCATGTTGAGTGCTAGTTTCAACCAAACGTGCATCGGGTTGTGGTTCTTGATCCTCCTCAAGATCCACTGTTCTACTGCTAGTTCCTTCCATAAGGAACTTTGCTTCTAAGAACTCACCCTTTCTGGCAACAAACACCTTTTGTTCCAGTGGATCATAGAAATAATATCCCATAGAATCTCTAGGGTATCCTACAAAGATACACTTGGTGGATCGGACTTCCATTTGTTTGGGGTGGGAGCCTTAACATAAGCCTCACAAGCCCAGACCCTTAAGTATGATAGGGATGGAACTCTTCCATGCCATATCTCAAAAGGTGTCCTTTCCACCTTTTTGGTTGGGGCCATATTTAGAATACAGGTCGCAGAGAGTAGAGCGAAACCCCAAAATGATAGAGGTAATGTGCTTCTAGCCATCATAGATCGAACCATATCCAATAAGGTTCGATTCCTCCTCTCAGACACACCATTATGTTGTGGTGTTCCAGGTGGAGTGAGTTGTGAGACAATCCCCAACTCCTAAGATAATCTTGAAAAGCATCACTTAGGTATTCACCTCCTCTATCGGGCGGAGAACTTTAATCGACTTGTTGAGTTGATTTTCTACTTCATTCTTGAAGATTTTGAACATTTCAAAAGCTTCATCTTTGTGCCTTAATAAGTACACATACCCATAGCGACTATAATCGTCAGTAAAGGTAATGAAGTATCTTTCACCATTCCTAGTCATTGGTTTAAAAGGACCACATACATCCGAATGTATGATTCCTAATAAATCTTTTGCCCTTTCGTTAGTTCCACTAAAGGGTGCCTTAGTCATTTTACCTTGTAAACAAGATTCACAAACATCAAATGAATCACATTCATTCGTTTTTAAAAGACCATTCTTTTGAAGTGTTTGTATACGTTTCTTGTTTATATGACCAAGACGACAATGCCAAAGATAGGTATCACTCAAATCCAACTTGAGTTCTTGGTGTAGTATGGTACAATGAACTATTTAAAGCATTTTCATGAACAATCATAAATACCATTAATGGGAATTGCTTTAAAATAGAACATATCATTTAAAGAAACATGAATATCATTTTCAACAAAAGATAATACATAATCATAATGTCTTAATTGGGATACAGAAATAATATTCCTAGTCAAACTAGGAGCATACAAAACATTCTTCAAAATAACATCCAAGCCACTTGGAAGTTTTATGATGTAGTCCCCACGAGCTTCAACTTGGACTTTGGTTCCATTGCCCATGAAGAGGCTAACATCCCCTTGATTGAAGTCCTTACTTCTTTTGAACCCCTACAACAAATTGCAAATATGAGTTCCACATCCGGTATCTAATACCCATGTGTTTGAAGATGTAACATTAAGATCAATATGAATCATGTATATTGTAACTGAGGTCTGCCGGCATCCCTCCTTGCTTTCAACTCTTGGAGATGGACAGGACAATTCCTTGCCCAATGTCCAATCTCCCCACACTTGATGCATGGGTCATTGGTAGCAACCTTTTGCTTCTTCTCATGTGGTTTGGGTGGCACCTTGTCACCCCTTTCCCCTTTCCCCATACGGGTCCCTTACCCTTGGCAACCTTTGCCTTGGGTGCGGGATGAGGCCTTTTCTTGTTCCCACCTTCATTGATGGTGAGAACGGTAAAACCCTTTTACCCATGGCCGCCTCGGCCATTTTCAGCATTGAGTGAAGCTCACCAATGCTTTTGTCCCAAGCATTCATGTTGTAGTTCAACATGAATGTCTCGAATCTTGGTAAGGCCATTAAGGATCAAATCCGTGGCCAATTCCTTCGAGACAGGACAATTAAGCCTCTCGAGGCGGTCAATATGACTTTTCATTTAAGTACATAAGATGAAACAGATTGGTTGTCGTCCATACGACATGCATGAAGTGCTCGAACCGTTTCGAAGCGCTCAACCCTTGCTTGCTGTTGGAACGTTTCCTTCAGCTGGGTTATCATGTCATAAGCTCCATGATGTTCATACTCCTTTTGGAGATCCGGAGTTATGCTCGCTAGCATGAGACAAGACACTTGGACGGAGTCCTCAGTGTACTTTAGCCAATCGTTATAGGCTTCCTCATCATCCTCAGCAGGTTGATCGAGGATAGGGTCGTCTAAAATATATGATCGTCTTTCTTGCTTGAGAACGATTCTCAAGTTTCGATACCAATCAATGAAACTATTATGATTTAGATGTTCCTTTTGGAGAATCGCTCGCAATGATTGGGCAGATGCAGATGAATTATCTTGATTATCATTATTGGTGGCCATCTACAAAATTTAACAAAGATCTATTTTAGTATTTTCGATATTGTATTTTTAATAATTAATGCCTTTTAAGGTCATTTTAATATTAAATCTAGAACCCAACATTATATTTAAATTGTGGTTAGGTGACCTTTATCCCACGATTTAAATTAATAAGGTGGTCAACGATTGATGGTTGCAACCATTGCAACTTCTAGAAATATGGGATCGACTTGAAACATCATATGTAAAGTCGGCATGTTAATCCCATCAACACATTGGAAACCACACCGTAGGTGATCCATTTGACATGGTTTGCAAATCAAGATACCCTACTTACACCTACGTGTGAGTTTGCCAAAATAAGTGGTTAGGTGACCTTTATCCCACAAATAAGGCATTCTCACCTCAAGTCGCAAGTTCCCTCAAAATGGTTAGGTGACCTTTATCCCACTAAGAGTTCCAAGTGACTCAAGTGTTGTGTAAAAGGACAGTGTTGATCTTGTTGAAATATAGTTTGGAAAAAATTAGAGATTTCATAATCTTAGTTTAGAAACTCTATGTACTTGTACTTGCATGCTTTCAAATACAAGATACCTTATGGTCTTTTGATTAAACCCATTTTAATCTTTGAAATCATTAAATCAATTTATAACCTTTTATTACTTTTAATGATTAAGAACCATTAATTTTCAGCTTGTTATTAGTTGTTAATGCATGTCAAAATATCAACCATACAATCAAATAACAAACATTCAAACAAGCATAAGCATACAAACATGAATGCATACCATAGCCACTAAGTTGACAACACTTGTTTGCCATTAGAAGTGTCATCATTAGGTCTTTCCTAAGGGTTGAAATCAACACAAAATTGAGGTCATCATTAGACCCCCACTTGAACTTGCATCCATATGCTTCAAGTTCCATGTCTTTAATGTCCATCTTTGGGTCTTGATCTTGTGCATCTTCCTTTTACAAAATTGTATCCTAATACATTTTTCTAATAAAAGAAATGCACCTAATCTATTATTACATAACCAAATGAACAAATAATTACAACCCAAATAATAAACATAAAAATTACAACCCAATTGAATGAATAAAACCAACCACAATCATCCAAAACAAAAGGCCAAAGGCTAGGTTATGCACACTAACACCCAATGATCATATCATCCAAACATATAATGAAACCCCACTTAAAACCACCAAATTTCAGCCAACATAAACTGAAATTTTGGGTTTTAAACATTGTCCAAACAATCAACATTTCATAATATATATATATATATATATCTTTCAAGGTCTAATCACTAGCATGTGTGATATGACCTTGAAAGTTTGGGGAATCATTTATACAAAATATAGCAGCTCAAAATCAGCCTATAATAAGTTGAAAATACATCTTTAAAACCAATTTTAAAGACAAAGAACAAGCAAGTTATCCACATAACCGGCTCTTGATGCCATTGATGGGTTTGATAGAACACAAAATAGACAAGTTTAACCTTTTAAATTTTCTGAAAAACGCAGCAGAAGTATAGCATTATAACATGTTTATAAGCTGAAAATTTCATGTTCTTAATGGTGTTTTAAGATGGAAAAACAAACCCAAATCAAAAGGATCTTTAATATGTGAATGAACAAGCTAAGAACATATGTAAATGACATAAAATCACAGCTACATAAAGCTGTGATGAACTACCTTTCTCCAGCCAAAATGTCGACCAAGGAAGGGTTGAATGATGCTTGTGAATCGGCCAAGACTCCAAGGAAGGACCCCTCAAGTTTGTATACCCCAAGCTTGTGCACAAACACTCTTCTTGTTAGGGAGATGAACACCAAAAACCAAAGAAAGGACTCCAAATCTGCTGCTAATTGCCGAGAACTAGAGAGAGAAAGGAGAGTGTTTTGGTTTTTGTTTTTGCATGTAATGAGAGTGGTGAAAAGGGTTCTAGTCAATGACTTGCTTTTGTGTATGTGTTCAAGAAAAGAAAAGGGGCCAATAACCCTTGATGGGCGGCCGAATGTTTCAAAGGCAAAAGAATTTTCCCTCTGAAACACACACACAAATTAAATTAGTCATTAATAATTTATACAACTAACTATTTATTGTATAAGTTATAAACCCCTTTTTTTTCATTATTTGATGTTATCTAATTTGTTTAAATAACATTACAAATAATAATCATGAACAAAATATCCTAATAAGTTGTTCCATCTCATATGCAACTTATTTAGAAAACCCATTTTTCTAAATTGGTGTTGTTATTTAATTGCATGATCATATCATCAACTGAATATCGTTTGTGTTTGTAAAGCTTGTTATTGGGTATAACCCGACTTGGATCATGACATACTAACCGCATTAATGTTCTATGTGTCTTGGGCATATGGAATCCAACAGGTACTAAATTTGTCAATTTTGAACTTGATTCCTTTTGCAGGAACAAAGGTATTGCAAGGCAATTTAGTGCACCAAGAACTCCACAACAAAATGGGGTTGCTGAAAGAAGAAATAGAACTCTCATTAAAACAGCCAGAACAATGCTAGCTGATTCACAATTGCCCGTCACTTTTTGGGCTGAGGCTTTAATACTGCATGAAATGTTCAAAATAGAACATTAATTGTCAAAGAACATAACAAAACTCCTTATGAGCTTATTTAAAAGAGAACCATACATAGTATATCTTAAAGTCTTTGGATGTCATGTAACTGTTTTGAACATAAAAGAGTCATTGGGAAAATTTTCAGAAAAAGCATATGATGGTTTCTTTGTTGGATACTCTTCAACATCTAAATCATATGGGGTTTATGTACCACAACATAACATTATGGAAGAGACTCCTAATGTATCTTTTGAGGAAACTGTATTTACAAAGTCAGTTAGAGATTCATCATGGTTGTTTGACCTAGATGCTTTATCTAAATCATTTAACTATGATCATTTGAATAATGCAGGATCTGATGCAGAATATTATCCATTTGTTCCACCTCAATGACTGAAGTAACCTTATTTGCTGATCCTCCAAGAATACCCCCATCCTCGGGTGAAAACACATTAGTAGCAGCAGATACTACATTAGCAAATGAACATGGTACATCCAAAGATGTGAATGCCATCCTTTCAACAGAACCAGGCTCTCAAGCGAATACAACAAACATTGGAAATGATTCACGTCCTCACTTATCATTTGGAGAAGTTCTTACGGACGAGGAAAATGCTTCCAGAGAAGTTCGTACGGAAGAACAACGTGCTTCGGGAGAAGTTCCTACGGACGAGGAAAATGCTTCCGGAGAAGTTCCTACGGAAGAACAACATGCTTCAAGAGAAGTTCCTACGGAAGAACAAAATGCTTCCGAAGTAGTTCGTACGTAAGAGCAAAATGTATCCGGAGTAGTTCCTACATAACAGCAATCCAAGACTGGAGATGCTCCTGCAGCCCATACAGAAGACTCTCATGATCCTTCAACTCATGTTGGACATGTTGACTATTTCTTAAACTCTCAACCTGAGTTGGATCAGTGTGAGGCAATGGAAATGGCTAATCTAGGATCATCTATACCAGTTGAATCAACACCTTCCATGAGAATCCATAAGACTCATCCAATCAACAACATCATTGGAAATCAAGCAAAGAGAACTACAAGGAGCCAAAGTGGTCCTGCCAACCTTTGTCTCTTCAGTTGTTTTCTTTCTCAAATGATCCCTCCAAACATCACTGCTACTTTAAAAGACAATAGTTGGATTGAAGCTATGCTAGAAGAGCTTCAACAGTTCAGAAAGCAAAAGGTATGGTCTTTAGTTGATTTGCTTGAAGGTCAACATCCTATTGGAACTAGATGGCTATACAAAAACAAACTAGATGATAAAGGGATTATTGTAAGAAACAAAGCAAGGTTGATTGCACAAGGACACACTCAAGAAGAAGGAATAGACTATAATGAAGTTTTTGCACCCATTGCAAGAATTGAGGCCATAAAACTGTTTCTGGCTTATGCATCATATAAGAAGTTCACTGTGTATCAGATGGATGTCAAGTGTGCATTCTTATATGGGAAGATTGATGAGGAGGTTTATATGTCACAACCCCCTGGTTTTGAAGATCCTCATTATCCCCATAGGGTATACAAATTAGATAAAGCCTTGTATGGTCTTCATCAAGCACCAAGAAAATGGTATGAAACACTATCATCTTTCTTGCTCAAGCATGGCTACAAAAGAGGAACTATTGACTAGACACTCTTTCTCAAACAAGAACATCAAGATCTCTTAGTAGTTCAAATATATGTTGATGACATTATATTTGGTTCAACTAATAAGAGATTGTGTGTAAATTTTGAAGAGATGATGAAATCTGAATTTCAGATGAGTTCAATGGGTGAATTAAGCTTCTTTCTTGGCCTTCAAGTTCATCAAAATTCCGATGGGATCTTCATCAATCAAGAAAAATACATACATCAAATTCGGAAGAAATACAATCTTGCTGAAGTATCCTCATGCAAAACAACAGCATCAACAATTGATAAGATTATTCCTGATCCTTCTGGAAAATCTATTGATAAAAAATTATATAGATCAATGATAGGTTCACTTATGTATTTAACTGCCAGTAGACCTGATATTATGTTTGCTGTGTGTGTATGTGCTAGGTACCAATCTGATCCCAAGGAGTCTCATCTCAATGCTGTAAAAAGAATTTTCAGATACGTCAAAGGAAAACCAGGACTTGGTCTTTGGTATCCAAAGGATGGAGACTTTACACTCTACTCATACTCAGACAGTGACTATGGTGGATGTAACAGTAACAAAATATCAAGAACCGGTGGATGTCAATTCATTGGACCAAGGCTAGTGTCATGGAAGTGCAAAAAGCAAACCAATGTTTTTGTATCCATAGCTGAGGCTGAGTACATAGCTGCTTCAGTTGGTTTCTCTCAAGTTCTTTGGTTGCAAAACCAATTGCTTGACTATGGTTATAACTTCCTTCAAACTTCAATTTATATAGACAATTCAGCTACTATGTTTATACTGCTAATCCTGTGCAACATAGTAAAACAAAACATATTGAGATAAGATATCATTTTCTGAGCGATTGCTCAAAAAAGGGTTTGATTAAGTTAGTCAAAGTGGATACAACAAATCAGCTTGCTGATTTATTCACCAAAGCCTTTGACTTAGTCAGATTTAACTTTCTGGTTGAGTCTGTAGGCATAATTAACTTAGATTAATCAAATTAAACAAACAAAATATTGTGTGTAATGATACTTAAGCATGACATATGCATGGAAATGATAGTACACTATAGCTTTGCTTATTCCTGAATTCATAAATAATAATAAATCTCAGCAAGTTTTTTGATATGTGAGTAGATTCATCTTGAGTGGAAACTAAACTGAGTGCATGCCAAACATAATGCTAAAGTGATTGTTTGTGGGATACTTCATTTTGAGAATACAAGGTGAGTCTTTTTCTGATGTGACCAAATCATTCATCTAAACACACTATGTACCAACACTTTATAATAGCTATCTTTGCAAATCATACTCCCTCTATTTTGTGTAAACAAAGATCTGGGTGTATGATCACCATACTGAGGTTCAGTTACAAACAGTGAAAAGATCATGATCCTCATCATCCCTCTATTTTGTGTAAACAAAGACCTGGGTTAAAGGCACCTCTATTTTACGTGAGTAAAGACCCGGTGACCTATTGATGATCATATCTAAGCTCTTAAAAGAATCTTACGTGATCAATTGTATATTATCTTGAGCTTTTACATCATTCCATTAATGAGATGCCAAATGCATCTCAAGATAGAACTTATAACTTAAAGTACATAGTTCTTAAGTGTGAAAAAGTGATGATTTGACTTACAAAGGGAGGACAAAACCTTTGTGAATTGAATGTGAAGCCCATAATAGTTATTTCCAAATCAATATGAAAACATGATAATCAACATGCCTAGTTGATACATGAGCTCTTGTATGGATTTAAGTGGACAATATACTTGCAATCAGAACATTTTTAGGTATCAATTCAACAAAATAACTCATCAGGAAGAGGCTTAGTATTATAGTATGATCCCATCATATGCGTATATATGTATGATCATCGTTATACAGTTAAAAATCATGTTATTCCTCTGAAAGAAATTTATGATAAATGCTTAATTTCACCATTAATCATAAATTTAGGGGGAGTAGAATACATGAAGTTTAAGTTTTTTTAATCAGCAGCATTGTCTATCTCATTATCAATTTGAAGGAATTGGAATCTGAGCATCATCTTAGCGTCTGGATACATGAAAATTTTATTAAAATCATTTTAAGCTTTCTTGTGCTATATTTCCATGTATACAAATTCAACAAGGTCCTAAAGCAATAAATGGTTCTAACCAATGGACTTGGACCATACAAACAACAATATTTCTCTGCATTTTGTTATCTTAAGCATCAGCAGAAGCTACAGTGCTATCTTAAGCATCAGCAGAAGCTATAGTGCTATATTATGCACCAGGAGAAGCTACAATGTGGAAAACTTAAATGTTTATCCGTAGATTGGTAAACTACGGATGATCAAAGATCAACAAATGTAATTTAATTTTAAATGTTCATCAACAGATGTTGTTGATCCGTAGATGTTCTACGGAAGAATACGTTGACGGTCCCATTTAATTAATGAGATAAAATTAATATGTTTGAGAGTATAAATGATGTGGTCTGACTTCTCAAATTCATTATTCACTTTTTAGCTCACTTTTCAGACCTTGAAAAACTCACTCTCAAAAAAGTTTTCCCTCCTCCATAGCATTTAAAATTTTACCATATCAAAACATTAACAAACATATATCTATGTCCCTAATCTGCCGTTATTAAGGTAAAACATGTTGTAATGTTCAAGAATGAACTGCTTAATTCGTGTTTTATCTCTCAACTGCTCGTATTCTCATATCAATAATGTGATTCTAACGAAATCTTCTTTTTATTATAAGATGGATAATCGATTTGCGAGAGAACACAACGTGTGTGCCTTCTTAACCCTGACGATCCTGTTTCATAAGGGTGTCAAGAAATAATCAGATATTTGAGAAGATCAAGACTATCCTATGCCTTACTAGCAGAGCCTGTGATTTATCGATCACATATTACTGATTTCTGGAACTCTGCATACGTAGAAGAAGATGGTGAAGTTATTGTTGCTGAGGTTAAAAATCAAAGGCTGAGAATCAATGAACAAACAATAAGAAGGGTTCTTGAGTTGGGAGATGTTGAAGCAGGACACCCTGATATGTTCGAAAATGAATACATAGAGAAAGTTTTTCTCAAGATGGGGTATGCTGGTGATTTTGAAAAAAGAGAATCAAGAAAGGAAGACTTTGTAAGCTTTACAGATTTCTCTATCACACATATTAAAGTGTATTTTGAACAGAAAATCTAGCCTTGATAGATTTTCAAGACATATCTCTTCTGGCATCATTGGTATTTTTGAGGGAAGAACCTACAATTACTCAAAGTACATCTTCAACTGCCTATGTGATCACATTAAAGTGCAGAAGGCTGATAAGATGTATATGTTTCCAAGGTTTGTTCAATTGATCATTAATGCGGATCTGCCTGGAACTTCTATGGATGGTGGTGTTTTTGTTCAAGCACACCTTGGTAGATCTGTTCTGAACAAAATTTCTGGAAAATACGAAGGAGGTGACATGGAAATGTTTGCACATGTGGTTGATGCTGCTGCAAATATTCCTCAAGCGCTTGTGTGGGATGTTAAAAAGCAGACTCTTAAGCCAATTCAGTTCAAGACACTCATTCACCTGTTATATCACCCATACATCGTCAATCTCATCATCCCTATCAAATTCACCAGCAAGCCAAAACACTGAACCAAACTCTCCCTTTCACCCTCTATCACAAAACAACCAAACACTGAACCAATCTCTCCTATCCACCATCAATCACCAAATCAACAACTAACATCCTAACCACAATCACCAGCCAGCCAAAAAAAAGAGCCAATCTCTCCAATCCACCCTCCATCACCAAATCAGCTTCAAATGCAACTATATCAACAACCTCCAAATCTTGAAAATTCAGCTTCTGAGAGCATTTACACTGGGGAACAGAGTTAGCCTCACAAGCAAGTACAGTTAAACTGTCATTCCAAATCTAAATCCCCTGTACTCTCAATAAAACTGCACCAGTCCCTCCGATCATTGATCATCATCAACAACAACAACCATATCAAGAACCAAACGTTCAAGTTATTGAAATTAGTTCAAGCTTGACAGGTGAAGCACATAAAGAAGTAACAGATGATGAGATTGCTTCTCAACACGAGGAAAGAAAAGAAGAGGCAAACTATGTCGATGTGATTGCATACAATGAAGATGATCTAAATGATAATGATATCCCTGTTAGCAAGAATTATCTGGTTGTTGAGTACAATAAGCTAGTGATGAAATCGAACAAAAGAAAGCGGAATACAGGAATGAAGGGAGTGATCAGAGAAAAGGATGAAGAGCTGATGAAACAAGAAGCTAGAATAAAAAGGTTGAGAGAAGATGCTCAATGAAACAATGAAGTCATTGATGCTCTACTTGATAAGGAGTCTGAGCTAAAGAGTCAGCAGAAACTGAAAAGGAAGAAAAAGAAAGGATGATGATGAAGCTTGAACAAGCAAATAACTCTATTTCTGCTCAATCAAATATGATAAAAAGAAAAGAAGAAGAGACTGAGCAGCTCAAAATGAAGATCTGTGCATTAGAGTCAAGTGCTGATGTTTCAACTGTTCAAACAAAACAATCTGCTGAGGCATCAAAAGAGTTAATTCAGTACTCAAGGAAGAGAAAGTTCTTCCAAGAAACAAAAGCTCACATCTCCTAACCTCACACCTTCAGTAGATTTATCTACTGTGAAGTCTATCTCTCACGAGGATGATGACAGTGATGAAGAGTGGAAAGAGCTGATCAAGGAAGACTCTCCAACATATCAGAAAGTCTCAAAGGCTGATGATCTTTTGTCTTCAAAAGACATATTAGAAGAGAGGCCTGAATCAACCATGTTCATGAGTCTCATAAACCATGGTTTCCCTTATGACATGGTTGAGAGGCTATACATGACTGATATGAAGAATCTATTGAAAGAATTTGAGCTTGCGTGCTTTATGATTCCAAATTGTGACTATAAGGCCTTCAGCACCTTTCAATCCATCCAGAAGATAAAGAAGGAATTAGGACATTGTGACACAGCTAAGCTGAGTAAATTCAACATGACTTTCTGGTTACAAGGCCATAACTACAAACCTCATGAGCTTAAGGGAAGGTCAGTAGGAGAACTTAGAAGGATGATGGAGCATGTGATGAAAGTTGAGCTGGATACTGGTGTAATATTCAGAACTAAGGCTCCACATCCATCCTATGAGCAACAAAGCAAACTTCCTGCTGAACCTATAACTGTTGAACCTAAAGATCAGCACAAAAGAAGGACAATTGATTAGAGAGCCAAGAGAAGTAATACCGGGCAAAGTATGGCCACTTGGCACTACAGTGAGGGAGATAACCGAACAGAAATCCACTCTGATACAACTAATAGACCACCTCACAAGTCCCAGTTCTATGGAAGAGAACAAGATCATGGCCTGGAAATATGATCCAGACTGGGATTGTGCTATTATTAAAAGAACATCTGGAAGAGTTGAATACTTCCATGATGTATTTTCAGTGGTGAGTCTACAAGAGAATGACATCAAAGATCTTCAAAGCCTAATCATCTGCAATTATCCAATTCACTCTAGAGGAAGAGACTTCTCAACTCTAGTGCGAAAGCTCAAGACTAAATTTAAAGATGATGTACTCAGAGAAGCTAAAAGAGAAGATGCAGAGCATGAGAAGAGAATCAAAGGGCTTAAAAGATACAAGTCCAATGCCTCAGAATCTGTAGAGGATGAATTCTTGAGGAGGGTTGGCTACAAAAGTAGAACTACAGCAGCAATCAAATGCATTGAAGGGACTCAATGCACATACCCTATAACTGAATGGGGTTATGTTGAGAAAACAAAGGAATTGGTCCTGCTAAGAAATGCTGAAAACAAGAAAGTTAACCAGATCAGGATCTTCGATCCTGTGGAAATCAAATTACTTCATCCCAGCTACACCTCGTACCTTAATGAGAAATTCTTTCCCAAGCTGGCTCATGAAAAGGCACAAAATGATTTGTTCCTGCATGTCATGTGATACAAGTGATTGACAAATTACATGCCAAAGCCTACAAAAGAAGAAGATTCAATGCTGGACTGCTGAAGGGAACAACTTTTGATGAAGTCACAGATCTCAGAATTTTAGAGCAAGATGAGCTAGAAGTGGTGAATAACAACAATGTGTTAGACACACTCACTACGGAGGAAGATGTTCTGCGGATAAGCTTTGAGACTCTGAAAAGTTCAACAAGATGAAGATCAACTACAGTATGATGATCAAAAGACTGTTGTGTCTTACTTCTACAACAAGATCATTGCAAGAGTCAAGGAGCTTTCTGTCTTGAAGGATTGATTACAAGTATCTAAGCCTAAGGGGGAGTATTGTTAGATCTAGGACCTATAGGTCTAGATCAAATTGTATAGGCTTAGAACTTTAATCAATTCTTGTAATAACTATTTGTAATTGTCTTTTATTATGCATGCATTAATTATATATGCTAACCATATATGTGTGTTATAGATAATTGCAGGTACAAAAATTATTCTTGATCAATTTATGAAATTGACCAAGTGTAAGAAACATCTACGGATGAACATTTTATTCTTCCGTAGATATGTTTCTTACAAGTAACCTTACATCCGAAGAGCCTCTGCGGATGAACAATCAGAACTGAAGAACAAGTTTCCTTCGGAAGAACAAGACTTCTATGGAAGAACAAATCGTCTACGGAAGAACAAATCGTCTACGGAAGAACAAATCGTCTACGGAAGAACAAGGCTTCTACGGAAGACAAATTCCCATGAAGACTATTCCTGCGGAGTCCAAACACTTTTATAATAAGTGTTACAAGTCAACAAGTCAACAAGGTAGTTATGCGAATCCGGAGAAATCTGATGATTCCTTAACTGAAACAAATCAAATCCCAAGAGATCTTGTTTCCTATAACTGAAACATCATTGTCTATATATATGGATCCTAGGATTCGATTCAAGGATGATGGTTTTTAGACGATTGATTGAACAACAACAGCAATTGGAATACGCCAATCACAGTCTCTCAATCAAACCCTAGCAGCCGTCACATCATAACAAACTTTGATATCATTCATTCATTATTTTGTAATCATCAACATATTTTAATGAAATATATTATTCATTAATTGTGTTTCTGTTAGTGTGTTCTTGAATATTTATTGATAATTAAAGTTATTACAAACAACTAAACTAAATTAACATTGATTCCACAAATGTTGACTTGCCATCAACCGACACTGATAATTCCTGACTGCGATTCTTGGATTCACAGTCTTCAGCATGTTTCTTTGTTTAGGAGGGTATGGCAGCTTTGTTTCTTCAAGCACTTTTGGAATTTTTGATTCAAAAGCAATATTTTTACCCTTGTTGACAAGATCATTATCATGTTCATTAGAATCATCAAAGTCATCCAACTCATCAAAGTCAAATTCTGAATTCATTTGATTAATATTTTCTGATTCAGAAGACTCAGTTTCATTCACCTCAGATTTATTATCAATTTTTGGTTGATTAGAGCTAGTTCCTATATTGGTGCTTGGCACAAAATGTTTTGACAAATTATTTATCATTGATTCAGGCAAAGGAACATAGTTATTGTTAACAGGAGGTGCTACAGCACTATAACCCAACCCAGACTCGTTCTTTGCTTCAATATGAGAATTTAGTAATTTCTCGTATTGTTGAGATGAGAGCTGAAACTTTTGAAGTTTCACTTAAGTTGATGCATGATCAGCCATGGATTTGGTTAAGGAAGTGGTCAGATGCTCAACTTGTGCTTTCAAACAATAATTTTCAAAAACAATTATGTCCAAATCCTTTTGTAAAGAGTTAATTTTAATTTGATATAACTTATGTTCTCTTACATGAGATTCATTCAAAATCATTGTTTCTTTAACTTTATCAACCAATTGTTGAGCATGGACTCTATATCTTTCTACTTCCTCAACACATATTGATGAACATAACCTGTCTCTTACCTCACTTGCCATGGGTGGAACTTTGTTTTCCATGTGAGCCATTAGAGCTTGATTTTCTTCTAAGACTTCCTTCTCATACAAACTCCATTCACATGTTCCATCTTGAAGAATGATCAGCCCAGATTCTTTTGAGCTGATGGTTCCTACTGTTGTATTGGTGGCTAGTGGGGATGAGTTGGCCAGTTGGGGCTGTCTGAAGAATCTTTGACTTGATGGAGGTTGGTTAGCCTAATGATTCTGATGTTGTGCTGAGACAGAGTTTTGTTGGTTGCATTCTCTTGAAAAGTGTCCATAGAGATTGCACGTGAAGCATTTAACCTTTGACTTATCAACTCCAATTTGTGATGATTTACTTGCAACTGCCAAATTCTTGTTTCTTCTTAGATATTGTTTGGCTCTATAGGCAATCATTTCCATTTGCCATTGAAGATCCATCTCCTCCATTACATCCGGAGCCAGTTCTTCTAAATCTTGTTGACACAAGTTGGTAGTGGGTAATGAACTTCCTAGGTAGCTTTTGCAAAAAACTACTTTTTGTTCTTCAAAGTCTAGAACGACAATGATAGACTATGTTTAATTGTTAGTTGATGGTTTTTCGAATGATTTATATCTTTGATCATCTGTCTTTTCTTTCTCTTTTCTTGACTTACTTTGAGTAGATTTTTAGGAGGTTTTGAAGCATAGAAACTTACTTCCTCTTCATCTTCACTCAATATACAAGAGTTATCACCATCGTACTGGATATGAAAGCACTTCCAGCACATCTTGTTTCTTTAAAATGATATGGTGAGACATGAGTTCTTACACTCTTGTTTCTTGATTTATCATCCATTTCTGCCTCAACTTTAGCCACTAGAGTATCTAGTCCAACTACGTTGAGATCTATGGTGTTCTTGAACATGGATATAGTTTGCTTTCAACTTTCTGGTAAAGTATGGAGTATTTTCTTGTTCAGTTCCTCATTTGTGTATTTCAACTCCAGAATGTTCATTTCTGTAACAAGTTGCATAAACCTGTGGAGTTGTTGAGGAATTGATTCACCCTCAATATGATGAAATGATTCATATTGTTAACGTAGGGTGTCCTTCCTAATGCTTCGGATTCATCACTCCCTTCATAGAGTGTATGAAGAATCTTCCACAAGGAATTTGCTGTTTTATAATTTTCACATCTGATCAATATTTCTTCTAGTAAAGCCATACTAAGCAAGTTGTATGCTTTAATATCAACTTTAACCTTCTTAATATCATGAGGTGATAAATCTTTCGTGCTTATGGGTTGGTTATTATCATTATAATCTGGCCCTAGGGTGGGTGGAATATAGGGACCTTCTGTTATGGAAACCCATATGTCAGAATCTGTATAGTTTACATGATTCCTAAACTTGATTTTCTAGGATTTGAAATTTGCTTTAGTTTCCAACTTCGGCGGTTGGTAAGATGATCCACCAAAGTTGCTCGTGATTAGTTAGGATCTAAGATGTTAACTAATGAATTTGTTCAAAGGATATGAACAAGTTGTTGATATGATCAATAACTAAGATCTGCTATTCAATTAATTTAAATATAGATCCAAGTTAAACGACAGATTAAATATCACACACACTTTTGCTAAAAAATAGATTCAGTAAGTAAAACTGATAAATCTAAAGATTCAGGAATAATTAAACACAACTAACACTGATAGATCAATTGATCTAAATCAATGAGCACTTCGCTCTCATAACACTTGTGAATCCAAGGATCCCAATCAAGAATTATTAGCGTTAGTTGATGTCAAGTCAAAGTTTGCAGAATCATCGTTGACTAGGTTTAATTGTTCAAATCAAAAGTTTATCAATATAAATAAATATTCAAGAACATGATTGATGAAATACAACTAATGATCTGCTTAAATCAATGTATTTCATTAAAAACACGTTAATGATTACAAACAACTAAGAATGATTGATATTGAATTTATATGACGGCTGCTAGGGTTTGATTGTGTGATGTTTTTCTATTGTGAAATTGTCGTATTGCTGTTGCCGTCACATGATTCAAAACCTAGGATCCAAATATATAAATAATGATTTTCTGCTAAGGAAACATCGGATCTCTTTGGATTTGAATTGTTTCAGTTAAGGAATCTCTGGATTTCTTGGGATTCACATAATTGACTTGTTGACTTCTAACATTTGTATTGTTTGAGTGCAAGTATTTGGACTCCGCAGGAGTATTGTCTTCCGTAGTTGGTTCTTTCGAAGCAAACTGTTATTCTGCAGGAATCTTATTCTTCCGAAGCAAACTGTTCCTTCCGCAGGAATCTTGTTCTTTCGAAGCAAACTGTTCCTTCCGCAGGAATCTTGTTCTTCCGAAGCAAACTGTTCCTTCCGCAGGAATCTTGTTCTTCCGAAGCAAACTATTCCTTCCATAGGAATCTTGTTCTTCTGAAACAAACTGTTTCTTCCGAAGCAATTTTGTTCTTCCGAAGCAAACTGTTTCTTCCGAATCAATTGTTCTTCCACAGGAATCTTGTTCTTCGGCAGGAATCTTCACTTGGAATTCTCACTTTACTCCAGTTGATGGTTCATCCGCAGATGATCTTCGGATGTTTGTTACTTGTAAGAAACATATCTATGGAAGAACAAAATGTTCATCCATAGATGTTTCTTACACTTAGTCAATTTCACAAATTGATTAAGTATATTGTATGTACCTGAAAACATACATAAATCAACACATATATATATGGGTTAACCTATACATTTAATGCACACACAATAATGAATTACAAGCATTCATTACAGATATTAATTCAAGTGCTAATCCTATACAAAATGGACTAGATCTACTCATCCAAGACCTAACATAACTTATATGCCACGAGATCAGTTCTTGCTAGTATCTCGAATGGTCCAATGTATCTCGTGCTTAACTTTCCTTTCTTTCCAAACGTCACAGTTCCCTTCCATGGTGCTACTTTTAGTATTACCCTACTACCCACTTGAAACTCTAATGGTTTTTGTCTTTTGTAAACGTATTTCTTTTGATGGTCTCTGGCTGCTCTTAAACACTACTTGATTTTAATATCTTGTCGGTGGTCTCAACATGATGTCAGGTCCCATTACTTGGCTATCACCAATCTCATTCCAACTTAATGGTGATCGCCATTTCCTACCACTAAGGCCTTATACGGAGCTACCTTTATACTTGCATTGTAACTAATTTATAGGAGAACTCCACTAAAGGAAGATGGTTTTCCCAGTTCCCACCAAAGTCAATCACATAAGCACTTAGCATATCTTCCAAGGTTTGAATGGTTCTTTCACTATGACCATCAGTTTGTGGGTGGTATGTAGTGCTTAAATCCAGATGGGTTCTTAAAGTCTGCTGTAGTGATTTCCAGAGACAAGTGAAGCAGATATCACAGTCGGAGATGATTGACACACGCACACCATGCCTAGTCACTATTTTATCAATGTATAGTTAAGCCAACTTCGTCAGGTCGTAGTCTTCTTGAATTGGCAAGAAGTGAGCTGATTTAGTTAGCCTATCCAATATTACCCAAATAGCATCATGACCCCTAAAAGTTTTGGGTAACTTTGTAACAAAATCCATCATGATGTTGTCCCATTTCTACTCTGGAATTTCGGGTTGTTGCAGCGTCCCTGATGGTTTTTGATTCTTAGCCTTCACCATAGTGCACTTCAGACACTTGCGAACATATACAACAATTAATTTCTTGATCCCAGGCCACTAGAAAAGTGCCTTTAGATCTTGGTACATCTTGTCACCTCCGGGGTGAATCAAGTACCTATACTTGTGGGCATCATCAAGGATTACCTCTCTAATTCCCCCGTACTTTGGTACCCACATTCTCCCTTCATATTTATATGTACCATCGTTACTTCTTTTGCCATGAACAACTAGCACTTTCCTATCACTCAAATATATCTTAAGTAGGCATTCATCACACACGATCTCAACTCTATGCTTAGCCAACCAATCCATGCCAACGACCACATTGAATCTTCCTAGTTTAATAGGCATCAGGTTTATCTTAAATGTACTACTTTCTAGATTCATTAAGCAATCCTTGATGACTTCATTAGTTTCTATGATGTTACCATCAACTAATTCTATGGTAAACGGATCAGTCAGGATGCATGCACTCAAGTCAATCAAAGGCCTAAAAGTACTAGAGACAAAACTACCAGTTGCTCTAACACCCGACCCCTCGTATCAACAATATTGTCCGCTTTGCCCACGAGGAGCTCACGGATTTTCTTTTGTTTGCCCGGGTGAAAACTTCACAAGGAGTTCACCCATGTCTGGATTGCTCCCACATGAGTACGCTTAACTGTGGAGTTCTCCTCTCATCCACAACCAATACGCCCAAAACGGGTAGTTGATATTATAGGCCAAACATTCCTTATGAACCAGGAATCTCTCCTATCCACGGCCGATGTGGGATATTTGTAGGCTATCACAAGCACCCCTGTTTAGACTCATCATCCTCGATGAGCCCGAGAAGTCACCATCCTTGGTGAGGTATGTCCCACACCCCTTCCACAACATGAGTTGCTCTGATACCATTCTGTAAGACCCGCCCCTCATATCAAGAATATTGTTCGATTTGCCCATGAGGAGCCCAGGGATTTGCTTTTGGTTGCCTAGGTGAAAACTTTCCTGGGAGGTCACCCATCCCTGGATTGCTCCCACCTGTGCATGATTAACTGTGGAGTTCTCCTCTCATTCACAACCAATATGCCTAAAACGCGTTGTAGATATTAGAGGCCAGACATTCCTTATGAACCAGGAATCTCTCATGTCCATTACCGATGTGGGATATTTTAGGGTGTCACACTTGCTCCAGTATCAAATAGAACGGTAGCAGGATGATTGTTTATAAGGAACGTACCATTGACCACATCAGGTTCTTTGCCAGCATTGGCGGGTTCCATTACAAATGCTCGTCCCTTAGGCTTATTGGGTTTGGCTTCCTTATCTCTCCCTAGCTTAGGACATTTATTTGTCATATATCTTAGGTCTGCACATTCATAACATTGTTTACCCGGAGCATACATACAATCTTTGATTAAATTACCTGGTCATTTACATCAGAAACAGGGCATCGGGTTGCACTCCCCTTGATGATGAAGTTTGCACTTGTTGAAGAAAGGGCTTGTACCCGAGTATAGCCTCCGTATCCTACCACCTTGGTCATCGCACCTCATACCTTCAAAACTCTTCTTGCTTGACCCGCTACTACTGCCTATTGGTCTCTTTGAATCAAATCACTTCCTTTTCTCACACATCGGCTTCCTCTTCTCGCCAACCTTGGCTTGCTCAGTCCACCCAGCCCTAACTAATTCATCAGTAAATTACTCGTGATGTCAACCGCAACTTACTAGGTTAAAGGCCTCGACAATCAAACCATTCCCCTGACTCTAGGATGTAGCCCTTAGATTCTAATGTCACATGGTGTGGTACTAGTCGAACCAGGGCTAAGAAGTGGTTGATGTACTCAGTGTAATTAGAACCTTTCATTTCCAGGCTTAGAAATTCCGACTCTAGCTTTTCGAGTTGATTGACGGGGCAATACTTGTTGGTTATCAGCTCCCAGAATTCGGTCAAACTCATTCGATTAGCATCATTTCTTCCCCAGGGCTGAGTAACAATCTTTCACCATTCCAGAGCCAATCCCTTGAGTGATTTGGATACGAACCTCACCATATGGTCCATCTTACATCCACTAATGTCTAAGACAACTTCAATTTCATCAATCCATTGGTACGTCTCTATTGCACCCTCGGTGCCATAGAATTCCTTTGGCTTGCATGCCATGAAGGTTTTGTAGGAGCATCCACTCTTCAGTGCTTTAGCTTCCTCATTGTTGCCCTCTTTGTTTCCAAATCCATCATTACCATCGAGGTTACTCTGGTCTGCATTGATCTAAGTGATGATGGTTGGGATGGCATTAGCAATCTGTTGTGCTACGAGGTTGGCAATTCTCTCATCATTCCCTTAGCTAACATTCTCCTCACGAGGTGTTCTTGGTGGAGTAAGGGATTCGTATCTGATCGTCTAGCCCTTCACGGCGGCCTCTAGTAGTTCATGGTCTTCCAATGTGGGTTACTCTCCTAGTTGGCTTTTTTATAGCATCACAGATTAATTTTTGTTTAGCATCTCATAATTGGTTTTGAGTAGTCCATGCATCATTTACCCTAATATACCGCGTCCTAGAAGGAGGGAGTGTAATATACACACCATTAACTATCTCTACCAATGTTCCATTACATCAATTTTAGACAATTCATCCAGAATGGACACAGGTGAAGATTCCCTAAGCATAACATGACACATAGCAGTTCTATACAAATAGCTCAGCAAAATTTAGCACCCGCAAAAATAGTTTCATAAATAAATTGAGTAAATTATATCAGCAAACATAGTTGAATTAGAGTTATACTCATACAAATTGGAAGGTACCATCACCCCCATAATAATAATAGTATTAGATAATAAATGAAATAATTCCCTTTAACTGTCTAAAAGACAGATAATCCCGCATCCTCTCCACGCCCTCACATTCACTTGTTCTTCAGCTACCCTAGCCATCATGAGTTCTTCTTCCTTTATTCTTGCTCCAACTGCTAGACCCCGTGCAAAGCCATCATGACCTGACACTAGGCAGACTGAGAGGTACGTGAGGCGTGCTAGAGGGTCAACTCGTGATGACGGACGGTATTCAGAATCTCATCTAGTGTAGAATCGGAGGGACCTACGTCGCTTACTCGATGGCTAGACTGGGAGTGCTCATCATGTTGGTGGTGTCAGAATGAGTCAAACATCAGTGATGCAGCTATTGGAATCCTAATAGGTGGTGGAGGAGGAGGTGGCATCCTAAAGGAGACTAAGGGTCCTAGCCTAGCACTCTTATGTGAGCGGGTGATAAAATGTGTGCCCCTATCCCCGATAGGTGGGATAGGTGAATGGGTAGGAGCTACGACATGTGGTGAGTGGGAGTGTATCCAGCTCCTTGAGAGGGATGTCGAGGAAGAGTCTTCTGACGGCTCAGTGTCGTCAGATGTAACGAATATCTAGTCCGGATGTCCGCATCTCCTCATATATTCCTCGTACTTCGTTCACGGCGTCACCTTCCTGAGGCTCCCAGATGGTGTAGTACCATTAGTTGGGTATGTCGGTGCCCTCCTTTTGTCAGCCATAGCTTTGATCTCCTGTAAGAGATAGCATGAGTAATTTGGTTTCTCATAGCTCATGATTGTAATAATAGAGTACTTATGTTAGTGATGGCAATAGTATCAGATATCCTAATAGTATCAATAACCAGAGGTATCAGTAAGTAATAGCATAAGATATCAGTAGTTTCTTCAAATAGCAACGCGTCTAGTAAATTCATCATTACGTTGATCAAGTGTAATCATTAATTTACTGTTAGGATCAGTGATCTACGTTTGATTGATTAGAGAGTATAGCAGCGGAATTCTAACAATGAATTAGCCAAATCACAAGAACAAAAGATATTCAATGTAAGAACAAAACGGTTATAGATAGAGAGAATTCTGCAGATATATTTCATTCAATATTCGCTTTTGTGGTAACGAAATGTCACACTTACAATTAGGTCGACACCTCGTATATAAGAGATGTGACGTCTGCTGATGTCACTTGATAGTGACATCTAACAGAATTTATCACAAACTACTGATAGTTAACACAACTACTGAAGATGTCAAACAGCTGACATCTTCTTACAAAAATACTAAGTGTTAACTATTATTACAACTACTGAAAAGAAACTACTGAAACAATAACAACTGAAGAACATACTCTTCAGTGTTTTACAAATACTGAAACAAAGAAACTACTGAAAGGTAAACCATCACAACTACTGAAAAAGACCTCTTCAGCTGTTGTGACAACGTCTGATACTTTGGTCTTCAGCACTTGTGTCTTCAGACTTTGTCTTCAGCACTTGTGTCTTCAGACTTTGTCTTCAGCACTTGTGTCTTCAGACTTTGTCTTCAACACTTGTGTCTTCAGACTTTGTCTTCAGCACTTGTGTCTTCGACTTTGTCTTCAGCACTTGTGTCTTCAGACTTTGTCTTCAACACTTGTGTCTTCAGACTTGTCTTCAGCACTTGTGTCTTCAGACTTTGTCTTCAGCACTTGTGTCTTCAGACTTTGTCTTCAGTACTTGTGTTCAGACTTTGTAATCAGCTGTTGTCTTCAGCTGTTGTTGTCTTCAGTAGTTGTTGTGATGTGTGTGGGACTTAAAGGTTTTTCTGATCCGGCTCATTGGTTCTTTTGTTCCAACAAACTCCCCCTGAACCAATGCAGCCAAAACCTTTAACTTTATTGAGGTCCCACTTATTGTTGGCAGAATGGTTGGTCTTTTTCCTTCTTGATCAGTTGAGAAGATGACCCATATAAGCACTGGCCTGGGAAGAAATCTCAGAGATCTGTTTGGCAAGGTATGAATGGGAACTCTATTTTGGGGAACTGGACACAGAGTTGTTACCCTATTCATGAGATCTATTTCCCCATGATGAGTCTGTACGACTCTCGAACATAGGCCTCAAGGAGAACAACCTGTTCCTCCTTGGAGATTTCTTCTACTCCTCCTTCAAAGAAGAACTCTGGACCATAGTACTCAGATAAGTACTTTACAGTCCTGCCATTCTTCAACTCCACAGTAGTTATCTCCCTATAAATAAATTCATCAGGATGAGTGTCCTCAAGAAGTAACTGGAGCTCATTCTTCTTAATGTCTTGAAGCTTCTTATATAATAACCCCTTTTTGATCATCTTGTTTTCCAGTAAGGCTTGAGGGGTCATTTTTGATTGATGAGCCTTCTTGTATTCATCGATTATTTCCCAGGATGAGACTACAATGGCCAACATGATTGTAGAGTCTATTGTTTTTCTAACCTGGCCATTGTATCTATGTGGAATGGATCTTTTGTGGATTCTAGAACTCACCTTGGGGTCTGGCCATACTCTCACTCTCTCCTTTTGATACTAAAATGTGTGTCTGAGAGTGTACAGCCTCTGAGCATGCCCTTTCATGGCTTGTATAGATGATGTCTGAGGAAATTCCTTGTCAACCATCTTCAGTAGTTGCTCATCATGCTGCTTCTGCTGTTCTTCATCTTCTATTTTGACTCTAACCGTTTCCCTTTGTGAGTCAGGTGTGATCATGAGTTGACTCCTGGGTTCTGGTAGCCTTAGAACAGCAGAGAGTGGCAGACTATCATCTTCATCCTCTTCTTCTTCATCTTCTTCTATCCTCAGCACCCTTCTCCTCCTTCTAGGTGCATCACTGGATGATGGTTAGGTTGGTTTTTTCTGGTAAAGGAATTGGTTTTGAAGGTTGAGGATGTTTGGATTTGGTTTTGAGATTGGTTTGGAGATTTGAGGGGTAGGCTGTTTTTGAGTGGGTGATTGGGAAGGTTGTTCAGCAACACCAAATCCTGTAACCCTTAAGTCCATAAAGAAATCCAAAAAGGAAGGGGTTAAACAGGTAACAGCTGAGATTGCTCAAAAGAAGAAGGTGCAACATAGGAACTTATCAAACTCCAATGGCAATGTGTCTGATGAGCTGAAAGCTTTATCACAAAATCAGACACAGCTGGTTATGATGGTTCAACATCTATTGGGAAGAGTTAACCAATTAGATGTTCCTATGTTGAAACCACAGAAAAGGAGGTCCAAGCCAAAGGATTCCTCTTCTTCACCATCTTCTTCCTCTCAGGCTGCTGTTTCCATCAAACCTGTTAGTTTACCATCTGTTGATGAGAACAGGCCCAAACCAAAAAGGTTTGGGTCTCCAAAACTAACTGATTGTTTATAATTGCAGGGTTCTTCAACATGCCAAAGTAGCATCTGGTATGTAGACAGTGGGGGATGTATGCACATGACTGGGAACAACTCTCTTCTTCATGACTACTCTCAAGGAAAGAAGGGGTTTGTTTCTTTTGGCAATGATGCTAGGGGTTACATCATTGGAAACGACTTTGTCTCCAATGGAGAAATAAAGTTTGATGATGTTAATCATGTGGAAAATCTCAAGTACAATCTCTTGAGTGTCAGTCAAATGTGTGATAAGGCCATGTTGCTTTTTTCACCAGTCAGAACTGTAGGATTCTGTCATCCAAAGTTCTGCATTTGATTGATAAGGTGTTGGATGATCACACTCTCCTGAGAGCCAACAGGACAGGAAGAGTGTATGCCTTAGATCTTTCCAAGAAATAGATCTCAGAGCCAATCCTTGCCTATTTTCCAAAGCCTCTTCTCAAGAATCTAAACTGTGGCACAAAAGGCTGGGTCATGTTAATTTCAAAAACATGAATCAGCTAATCCACAATAGTTTAGTTAGAGGCTTACCAATAAAGGAGTTCCACTATGATGAAACCTGCACTACTTGTTTAAAAGGAAAACATCACAAAGTCTCATTCCCTCCTATTGAAGAGCCTAAGTCCACTGCCTGCTTGCAATTACTGCATATGGATCTATTTGGTCCTATGAGAGTGATGAGCATGGCAAAGAAGAAATACTGTCTGGTAATTGTGGATGATTACTCCAGATTTGTATGGACTTTCTTTCTACATTCAAAGGATGAGGTTGCTCAGAAGATTATTCACTTTGTGTTGTATGTTGAGAAACAGTATCCCTTCCAGTCAAGTGTATTAGGAGTGACAATGGAACTGAATTCAGAAACCATACACTTGATGACTTCTATCTTTCAAAGGGAATCAAAAGGCAGTTTAGCATACCACGGACTCCAGAACAAAATGGAGTAGTGGAGAGAAAGAACAGGACCCTAATTGAAGCTGCAAGGTCCATGCTGGCTGACACTGGTTTGCCACTGACCTTTTGGGCTGAAGCTGTAACACAGCTTGCTATGTGCAGAATAGAGTCTTAGTAAATCAAAGGTTGATGAAGACTCCATATGAAGTTCTCCATCACTTGGCTCCTCTAATTTCATTTTCCAAAGCATTTGGGTGTCCCTGTTTTATTCTCAACACAAAGGATCAACTCCAAAAATTTGATCCTAAGGTGGATGCAGGGTATTTTGTTGGTTATTCATCTACTTGCAAGGCATACAGAGTCTTCAACTGCAGAACAAAGATAGTTGAAGAGACTTTGCATGTGAAGTTTAATGAATCCCTATGGACAAGATTCCACAAAACCCTGTGGAGTTGTTTGATTTGGACATACTGCAATATGTTCCTTATCAACCTCCAGCTGTTGCAGATCCTGTGGATAAATCATCTTTTGCAGCATGTCTTCCACTTGGTGGTATTGATGATGATGATGATAATATCACTACTCACCTATTCAAGTTTAGTGACCAACTGCCTGTGTCTGCTAAATTTGATGTTCCTGTAGTTTCAGCAGTTCCATCCACAACAAATGCTGATGAGATCTTTGATTCCTCTACATCTTTTGAGTTACCATCTAATTCTTGGTTTCAAGAGTCTACATCAACATCTGCTGCTACTGAAGGTCCTACAAACACTTGCACAGATCTCATTGTTTATCAAGAACTGAAGAATCACCCAATGTCTCAGATTATTGGTGATATCAATGCTGGTGTTTCAACAAGAAGTCAATTGTCTAACTTCTGCTTCTATGCTCTCTTCATCAGTCAGCTAGAGCCAAAGAACTACCATGTTGCTTTGAGAGACAATGGATGGGTTGAAGCCATGCAGCTTGAGCTACTTCAGTTCAAGAAACAGCAAGTGTGGGAACTGGTTCCTCTTCCCCCAGGTAAGTGTGCAATAGGCACTAATGGGGTGTTTAGGAATAAAACTGATGAAAATGGGCTTATTGTTAAGAACAAGGCTAGATTGGTTGTACAAGGGTTTTCACAAGAAGAAGGTATTGACTATGATGAAACCTTTGCCCCTGTAGCCAGACTAGAGGCAATCAGATTGTTTTTAGCCTATGCTGCATTCCACAATCTTAAAGTTTTTCAAATGGATGTCAAAAGTGCATTTCTATATGGTAAAATAAAGGAGAAGTTTATGTGTGTCAACCACCAGGTTTTGAGGATAATAAACATCCTGAATGGGTGTATAAACTTGATAAGGCTCTTTATGGGTTGAAACAAGCTCCTAAAGCCTGGTATGAGACACTTTCCACTTTTCTTCTTAAGAATAATTTCACTAGAGGCTCCATTGATAAAACTTTGTTTATTAAGAAGGTGGATCAGCATAAGCTACTTGTTCAGATTTATGTTGATGATATCATTTTTGCATTCTCTGATCCCCAGTTGTGTGATGATTTTACAACATTAATGAAAAAGAGGTTTGAAATGAGTGCAATGGGAGAATTACAGTTCTTTCTAGGCTTGCAAATTAAACAAAAGGCTGATGGAACCTTTATTCATCAGTCAAAATATACAAAGATTTTTTGAATAAGTTTGATTTACAAAACTGTAAGCCCTGTTCTACTCCCATGTGCAACACCACACAACTGGATGCTGATCAGAAAGGTAAAGCTGTTGATGAAACACTTTACAGATGTATGATTGGGTCCTTGATGTATTAACAGCTTCTAGACCAGATATTATGTTTGCTACATGTGTTGTGCTAGATTTCAGGCTGCTCCTAAAGAGTCTCATTTGATTGCAGTCAAGAGAATCTTTAGATATTTGCAAGGTACACAATCTCTGGGTTTATGGTATTCCACTGGACACTCTTGCAAATTAGTTGCTTTTTCAGATAGTGACTATGCAGGGTGCAAGTTAACTAGAAAGTCAACTTCTGGTGGTTGTCAATTCCTAGGCAACTGTTTGATTTCTTGGCAGAGTAAGAAACAAACATCTGTTGCTACATCAACTGCTGAAGCCGAGTACATTGCTGCTGCAAGTTGCACTTCTCAGGTACTCTGGCTTCAGAACCAACTTCTGGATTATGGCATTACAGAGACTAAGACTCCATTATTAATGGATAGTGCTTCAGCTCTGTGTATTGTCAAAAATCCAGTCCAGCACTCTAGGACCAAACATATAGAGATCAGACATCACTTTATTCGGGATTGTTTTGAAAAAGGTCTGATTGATCCTAAGTTTGTGCCTAGTGCTGATGAGCTTGCAAATATTTTTACTAAGCCTTTGGATAGTTCTACTTTCCAAACCTTGTGTTAAGGCTTGGTATGTTGCAGCTAGAATAAGTGACAACTACTGATGATTTCAGTAAAAGTACTGGTGATCATTGGTAACCATGTCACATATAAGTACTGATGAGTTCTTTCACCTTCAGTAGTTTTTATAACTACTGACGGCTAAATGTCTCACAAGTACTGAAGTACTTTATCTGTTCTAAACCACTGATGTAGTTACAACTACTGATGTAGTTACAACTACTGAAATCAGTACAAACAGATAAGTAATAACGTCCTATGAAACACCTGAAAAGCAGATGCAAAGTCTGATGAGTAAGTGTTGAGGACAGTATGAAACAGCTGAAAGGCTATGAATTGACGAAAACTACTCAAGAGAACTTTCTCTTCAGTTGTTTCTACAACTGCTGTTTCATTCTAAACAACTGAAGCAAAACCATGTCTTCAGTAGTTTTATAACTACTGATGACTAACACCAAGTCTTCAGCTGTTTACAACAACTGATGACAAACCATTATCTTCAGTAGTTTCACAACTACTGATGACAAACACCAAGTCCTTAGTTGTTTCATCACCTGATGTCAAAACTGTCTTCAGTAGTTTTATAACTACTAATGACTAAATTAGAGACTTCAGCTGTTTCAACGTCTGAAAGGGTAATACCATGTCAATAGTCGGTTTAAAACTACTGATGACTAACAGTAAACGCTTCAGTCATTTTCTAACCCCTACCCTATAAATACCTGTCCTCTTCTCGAATGTTTCATTAGCCGTTATTTTCTGAGCTTCTCTCTCTCAAACATGGCGACCATGAGTCTGAAACCACGACATAATTGCGTTGCATACCTACCAAGTCGGCTTTCTAGAACAAATATGATAATGCCATTGACTTAATGGTGGATTCCCCATATCGCACAACCTTTCTCTTGAATCCGACCATCTACCCTGAATCCCTCAGTCAATTCTGGTCAAATGCTTTTGTTCATACTGATGAGTCTACCGGCCAAATCTCTGTTCGGTCCCTTGTCAACCAGAAACCAGTGGTCGTTATAGCCGACATCATTCGTCAGGCATTACACTTACACGACTCCACCACTGTGACTGAATACCCAAAGGGCACAACAGATATGTCCTTTATCAATCATGGGTATGAAGGTGATCTTCGGGCTACAACCATTCTGAAGAAACATTTCCATGATGCTGAGAAATTTATTTTTCACATGGTAAATGTCTGCTTAGCCTCCAAGACATCCTCTTGGGATCAAATGTCATCCCAATGGCAACAGGTATTGTATTCTATTCTAGAACACCAACCGCTAAATTTTTCTGAAATCGTGTTTCTAGAAATAAAGAACTTGGCTCAGAAACCTACGGCAAACTGATGGCCATTATATCCCAGGTTTCTGATGGCCATTATTTTAGATGAATTAAAATCTGATGGCCTTGTGGCCTTGGAGTCCCTGCACCAGCTGTTTTGGCAGAGGTATACTCCAGCACAACTCAGACCTTACTCTCAAAGAAGCTACCCGAATGCTAAAGCCCAAGCACAGGGAACCCACAGCTTCCACCACTAGAACCAAAGTCCCCACTAAACCAAAACCAAAACACCCCAAAACAGCTATTCACGGAGATGAGTCCCCTGAAGATGCTCCTGTATCACCCAGGCAGGATATACTTGTTGATTTAAACCCCCCAGCAGTATCAGAGACTCTACCAGCCACAGCCGCTCAGGATTCCTCTCAAAAGGAGCCTGCAGCCACCTCAGAAGGGGTACCCACACATCTGGGATCTTCCTTACTTGAGGAGATTGCCATTGAAGAGCACCATCCTCCCCAGGTGCACACTACTTTTACCCCATCTCCCAATGCACCCACCCCCCAAAGTCCAACCATAGTCATTGCAAACGTGCTGACTCAGCTGCATGCCTCTCCTCCTCCCCAACAACCACCAACAAAGGGGAGAACCACAAATATTGAGGAAGAGGATCACCATGCTTCTGACAACCCACAGCACCGGGGTTTACAAGTTCTATCTCCTGGTGTGGATAGGGAGATTAGAACATCTAGTGAGGCTGCCACCTCTTCTGAATCAGAACATGATCAGAATGAGGCTGGTAACATAGCTAAGACCTCACTAGAGGCAACAGCTGATGAAGGACACAGTCCTGAGGCTGGAAGTCCCCAGTTCCAAGACAAAGGGGCACATGCTAAAACTGGTCTACACCCAGTGCATGTACATCCTGCTACAAGCAGGAGGTCATGTGATTCAGCATCTGCTGATGATGACCTGGGCTTTTCTATGACATTCTAGCCCACAATACCATCCTGGAGCCTGAGGTAAGTAGACTACAAGAACTGCTTGCCAAGAAGTCTCAGGATGTAAGTCCATCTGCCCCCACCAACCCACAGATGGCACCTTCATTTGAAGGTCCCCCAAACACTTTACCCTCTCACTTCACTGAGCCTCCAGCCTCTGCTTTTGGCACTATCTCTCCGGGACAGAACCCCCCTAGCAGATGGTTGCTGTATTCAACAATCCCTACCTCTTATCACTCCCATCATCAATGACATTGTTTATAAAGCCATTGATGAGTGGATCTCCTCAAGTATACAACCACTCATTAATGATGTTGTGCACAAGAAACTTTCTGCGGTACAAACCCCTGCCACCAATGCATCCAAAAAGGTGGAGAGTACAGCAGTGAAAGAAAAGAAAAGAAAAGAACTGAGGATGAGAAGGCACAAGAGAAAACCAAGGAGTTGGAAAAGGAAAAGGAACAACAGCTGATCACTTACAAAAGAAAGAAAAGTGCTGGTGATCAAACGAATGCTGAAGAAAAATCCTTGGAAGAGCTGGTAAAAGATGCAGATGAAACACACAGCCGATCCATGGACAAAATCATTGAGCAACTCTTCAAGCAAGACTTTGATACAACCACACTAGACAGTGAGATCAGGAGGTCGGAAGTAGAGGAAATTCAAAACAGATGGGCTGGGTACAATGTGCTGGAGAAAGAGAGATTGGAGATCATGATTCGATTCATAGCCAAATACTTAGGAAGATCACTGATGGAGATTCGTTCATGGACCAGAGACAGCATTCTGGCTATAGCCACCAGAATCTGTTTGTCTGAGCAATTTCATAAGGGGATAATCATTGAAGCGCTTGATGAGGCTGGGGCTAGGAAAAGGTTTGAAATGGCAAGACTCACAAAAGCCAAACTCACAACCAAAATGCTTGAACAACCTTCCCAATCACCCACTCAAAAACAACCTACCCCTCGAATCTCCAAACCAATCTCAAAACCCAAATCCAAACATCCTCAACCTTCAAAACCAATTCCTTTACCACAAAAACCAACCCAACCATCATCCAGTGATGCACCTAGAAGGAGGAGAAGGGTGCTGAGGATAGAAGAAGATGAAGAAGAAGAGGATGAAGATGATAGTCTGCCACTCTCTGCTGTTCTAAGGCTACCAGAACCCAGGAGTCAACTCATGATCACACTTGACTCACAAAGGGAAACGGTTAGAGTCAAAATAGAAGATGAAGAACAGCAGAAGCAGCACGATGAGCAACTACTGAAGATGGTTGACAAGGAATTTCCTCTTTATGTTTGAGTTTGGATCCTCTTTTGTACCAGCAATCATCTGTAAGATGATTGAACAAACCACATACTTCACATGGTTCTTCTTCATCTTATGTGATCATCAACTAAAGAGGATGAAGCAACTGAAGACTTGCTCTTCAGTGCTTTGAAAGCATTGTTTGCTTTCTTGACTTCCTCTTTAGTAGTCTTTAAACTCTTTCTACTGACAGTTTTCTTCTTTTCAATACTGACAGTAGTTGGAGTTTGAACTTCAGGTCTTAAATCTTGCTCTCTAGTCCTTTCAGGACTTTCAGAATTAACTCCTGAGTTGATCAACTCATTGATTATGTGAGTGTCAGCAGTGGAACCATCAACATCAGCTGATAGGTTCTGAGAGGGCTTAGTGCTGACTTCTACTTCTGATGGTGCTGAATCAGAAAGTAGATCACATGATGAAATGGATTGGTTATTACTCTCACCATCAGATTCTACCTATGCTCTGGCAGTAAAATCTGTAGGTGGAGCAGTGTGATTATAACCAATGCCAAACTTCACATTGGAAGCAGATTGCTTACTAAGAAGCATTTCAAAACCTTTGCATGATTGTACCCATCATCACACTCTACTTGGGTGACTGCAAGGGTTTCTTTGAGATCTTTGTACTTCTCTAGAAGTACCTCTTCCCTAGCCTTATAATCTGTGATTTGACATTTATGTTTGTAAATCTCATCATTCTTTTCATTAAGCACAGACTCAAATTCAGCTTTTCTTTTGGAAATTGTTTGTTCTAGCTCAATATTCTTGTTAATCAAAGCTACATTTGCTTCTCTAATAGATGCAAATGCTGCTATACATGTTTCAGAACATAATTGGCTTTTGCCTCAGAGGATACCTGTGATACCTTTGGTGTAGAGGCATTAGTGGATGAAGTATTAGCAGAATCCAAAGCCATAAGAGCTAGATTTCCAAAGGACTGTCACCACCATGTTGACCAGCACCAGTGAACAGTTGTTCATGACCAGACAAATCATCTGGTAAACTGCTCCAGTCAACAACTCCTGGGGTGAAGAAGCTGTGTTGTTGAGGTTGAGTTTGTTGATGTGATTGGGAAGGTTGTGGTTTAGGCAATGCTTGTGGTTGTTGTGCAATTGGAGCTTGAACAGGATTTGGTTGAGGCATATAATAGCAGGGATAAGGATATGACATTTGACCCTAGGGAACAAAGTATGCAGGAGACCTAGGATGTGAAAGATGACCAGAACCAGCAGGATGTTGCCCTCTGTTTTGTGGACTAGTACTAGGAAAAGTCACAAAGGGTGCAGAAGAATTAGATCCAGTTGATCTACACTCTCTTGCAAAGTGTCCCAGCCTTTGGCATTTGTGACACCTCAACTTACTCTTGTCAAAACCAACTTTGGTTTTGCCAAAGAGTCCAGGAAATTTCCTGCCAGTTCTCTTATAGAACTTCTGAGATCTGATATTAATCAATGCCATTGGCTCAAAATATCCATCTCTTCTAGATCATCATCAGCTATTCCTTTCAAATCATCCATGATGAAGCATAGATTGTCACTATTACTACCAGAATGACTCTCAATACCAACAAATGCATGATCAGAACTATTCGAAGAGAAATCAATATGCTCATCATAATTGCTTTCAGATGCAGCATATTCTGACTCATGACCAACCAAGGCAGTATTCCCTGGTACAAAGTCATCAGTGAGCTTTCCTGATGAGGACAGTTTCCTCTTCTGCTCTATCTCTCTTTCGAATGTAAGCAGTTTCTCATGAAGTTGGGTGAGAGATAGGCTATCCAGATTTGCACTGGAGCGTAGGACAATAGTGTATGTGTCCCATCTCTCAGGCAGTGATCTGAGGAACCTGTTATTCATCTGGCTATTGGTGTATTCCTGTTTCACCATTTTCAGCTCAGAGATCAAGCAGGAAAAACGCTCAAACTGCTGAGTCAGTGTCTCACCCTTTCTATGAGAGAATGTCTCATATTGTTGGGCAAGGATTTCTCTGTTGTTTGCTAAGACCTCATCTGTGCCACCGAATTATTCCTTCAGGGCATTCCAGAGATCATGAGCAGTGTCATGATGCATAAGCCCTGAATAGATTTCATTAGGCAGTGCCATGGCCAGAATTCCATGGGCTTTAGCATCAATCTCAAATAGTTTCTGATCTTCATCAGAGTATTGTTCCTTCTTCTTCGGAACCATTTGATTGGTTTCCGGATTGTTCACCATAGGCTTATGTGGTCCATGTACCACATATGTCCAACAACCTGAACTGTTAACAGATAGGTGATGAAGCATTCTTCGATGCCATATGTTATACTCGGTCCTAACCAGCATCGGGGGCTTGGTTGAGGAACCAGTATTGTGAGGATCATTAGAAGGAGTAGTCATCTTAGATTCAATCAAATCCAATTAAGCTATAACAGATTTAGAACAAAACACAACAACCAATTGAACCAAGAGAGATCTCAGAATAAATGAACGAAAGCGTTAGAAATTCAATAATCTATAACCAATTCTTGGAAAATGCTAATTCAATCAAACATAGATATCAATTAGCAGTTTCAATGATCAATTGTTAGATCAATCAATGATTAACCTGCTCTGATACCACTTGTTAGGATCAATGATCTACGTTTGATTGATTAGAGAGTATAGCAGTGGAATTTTATCAATGAATTAGCCAAATCACAAGAACAAAAGATATTCAATGTAAGAACAAAACGGTTATAGATAGAGAGAATTCTGCAGATATATTTCATTCAATATTCGCTTTTGTGGTAACGAAATGTCACACTTACAATTAGGTCGACACCTCGTATATAAGAGATGTGACGTCTGCTGATGTCACTTGATAGTGACATCTAACAGAATTTATCACAAACTACTGATAGTTAACACAACTACTGAAGATGTCAAACAGCTGACATCTTCTTACAAAAATACTAAGTGTTAACTATTATTACAACTACTGAAAAGAAACTACTGAAACAATAACAACTGAAGAACATACTCTTCAGTTGTTTTACAAATACTGAAACAAAGAAACTACTGAAAGGTAAACCATCACAACTACTGAAGAAGACCTCTTCAGCTGTTGTGACAACGTCTGATACTTTGGTCTTCAGCACTTGTGTCTTCAGACTTTGTCTTCAGCACTTGTGTCTTCAGACTTTGTCTTCAGCACTTGTGTCTTTAGACTTTGTCTTCAGCACTTGTGTCTTCAGACATTGTCTTCAGCACTTGTGACTTCAGACTTTGTCTTCAGCACTTGTGTCTTCAGACTTTGTCTTCAGCACTTGTGTCTTCAGACTTTGTCTTCAGCACTTGTGTCTTCAGACTTTGTCTTTAGCACTTGTGTCTTCAGACTTTGTCTTCAGTACTTGTGTTCAGACTTTGTAATCAGCTGTTGTCTTCAGCTGTTGTGGTCTTCAATAGTTGTTGTGATGTCTGTGGGACTTAAAGGTTTTTCTGATCCGGCTCATTGGTTCTTTTGGTCCAACATTTACCCAACCCCATCATCCCAACACTTTTCCACAAGGACGGTCCTAAGGTATCAGGGTTGTAGCCTAGGGTCTACAATGGTATTCCCGACTTCTATACAACCTTTGGCTCTGATACTATCTGTTACACCCTGAGCCCATGTAGGGTGGGATGTCACATACTAGCAACACATATGGCAGCGGAATAAACCATCATAAGAGCACAAAGGAGAGAACATCACATGGCGTTAAAGTTTAAAAAGAAACTAGGACTAGAAGTGGATCTAGCCCGCTCCCCCCAAACAAAATGAACATACATCATTCGTACAAAATGTATCCAATGACAATAAATGTAAATAGTTCAAAATGTTTTAAAATCAATCAAGCCAATGCCATGGTCACGGTGCTAGGTCTAGGTCTTCTACAACTGCTAGACTCCCTTCAATGATTACTTGAAACATGAAGAAAATTTATGTCAACTAAAAAGTTTGGTGAATTCATGTTCTTAAAATTTAAAAATAAATGGATTCAATAGAATCAACATTTGATTTACAAGAATCATAGTTTCACTATTGTGGGGGATCACAATTGCAGGATTGTTTAAGGGTACTTGCTTACAACATAACAACACAAAGAGGAGAGTGTGCAACAAAACATAACAAATCAAATGGGGAACTAGAAACTAGTTTTAGTGAAAACTAAGAAACACAAGTATTCAACAGACAGAACTAGAACAACACAAGTAATTGATTGTGAAGGATAATATATATTGCTCTTTAGTTCCTTACAAGTGTTTTTACCAAGCGATCAAAAAGGATACAAAGGACTAGAGATACTTATACTACAACCTACAGTCCGCCATACTTTGAAGGCCAACCGGATACATGATCTAGACAACAACAAAATCAATATCGAGTCAAAAGGCATATTGTCTTTTTACTAGTGACTATGACATGCCATAGCTCACATCCTAATATATTACAAAAAGGATTAAGTACATAAAGAAAAAGTTACAAAGTCAAGACCTCAATGTATAGTTAGTAAAAGCATGGATCTTTTCACTATCTTATGTAAAGTTGGTGTCACATCAGAGTTACAGCAGAAAGGGTTCTTGCTTTATGGAAAAGGTACATCAGATAAAACATGTGTTCAAAAGTCTATGAAAGAAATCTGTCTTCAAGTGTTGGCTTTGGAAGACTTTGTCTTTGAAGCTTTAGAAGACTTCATGTTTGGCTTTGGAAGATTACACACTTACAATATTTTCTAAGGCAGAGTGTGATACTTCAGAAGCATTCCACTTCAGTACACTTGTGCATGCATGCAAGAGAGACTTTGGGTGTTTGGGTTGCATCAGCCTTATATCAAACCTTACAAAACCCCCTAGGCTAATGCCACCAAAACACTTGAAGACATTAGATATCAACAGTCCTCATCAAGATAATGACCATCCCTTTCTTCAGAAGATGATCAAGATCACTCAGACTCTCAAAGTGTCTTCTCATCTCCAAGAGATCATACACAGGTAGATTGAACATGTCATGCCATGTGTAGACATCTTCAACACCTTGATCTCTGATGACAAGCCATCTTTCTAGATTTGTAGTGTATGTCCAGGATAAGATGGGTCTTCCTATTGCTAGAGGAGCTACTTGAATTGGAGTTGTTGGAGCTTCTTCTTGTTGCACATCCTTAGAATGTTCTAACTCATCCTGAGGTTTGGAGATGGATGCCTCTTTATTCTTCTTTGGCTTTGGTTGGAAGCCAACCTTTTTCTCCTCTTTGAAGCTTTTAACTTAGAAGACTGGCCTGCAGCACGTGGTTGATCTTTTTTGTCTTTCTCATTGGGTCTTCCTCTCTCACAAGTTATAACTGAGAGGAGACAGAACCTTCCTGTGGATCAGAAGTGGAATCTTGCTAAGGCTCAGCAGGAGATTTAGGTTCCTTAATCTCCACTTCCTGAGGGACCTGACATGGTGGGGAGTGTATGTCAACAATTTCACCTCTTTGAATCTTTTACTTGATCACCTTATATGATCATCCATTGTGCATAGAGACACGAGTCCAATCTCCTTCCGGAGAATCCTTATAGCTTCAAGAAGCTCATCATCCTCTTCCTATCAGCAGACTTCTTCATGCTCTTTTGGATGATGGCTCTTGACTTTGCAGCCTCTTCCCCTAACTTCCCTTTAGTGGTCTTTCTTTCTTTGACTAATTCAAGTTCTAGCTGTTTGAGGTACTCAAACTCAATGTAATCAAAGGGTAAGGGACGAAGTGCCTTAGCCTAATAGAGGCCTGTGGCACTAATGTAGTTGATCATGTTGATGCTATCAGTTTTTTTGTTACTTGAGGATCTTGTGGAGCCACATCCTTTTGTGCAGGACTTTCTTGAACTGGGGAGAGAGTAGGGACATGCTTGTAGAGTCTTTTTGTCTTCTTTCTTCTTTGATTTGAAGAAGTAATTTTGTATAATCTGCCTCATTTTTTTCCTTTAATTCATCTAAGGGGATAGAGATGATATTATCAATATCATAGTTCCTGGTCTGTAAGTAGCTTATCCTGACAGCCCTCAACTAATCATCCTAAGAGTTTTGCCTGAGGGCAGCCTCGATCGCAGCTTCCATGAATCTTGTAGACCTAGTAAAGGAATTTTATCCCATTAGCTTCCTTTTTCTCTCTCTCTCCTCCTCCTCAATCTTCTCAGAAGTCATTTTTCTTTTCCTTTTGTCACTCACAGACTTTTGTGACTCATGGTGGAGAGAACTTTGGCCTTCATTGCTTGGTGTAGCTTCCAAGCTCTAGCCAGAGAAGGTTGAGCTGCACCTTCACGAATAGGTGTCTCATCAAGGGAATAAATCTCTGAAGCAGTTGATGGTGAGACAAGGCTCTTAGATTCTACCACAAGGCCTTCAGTCAAGGTTTCCCTTATGAAACTAATCTTAGGGTATGCCTCAACATCCAATTGACCAATGATATGTGTGATTGCCTTAGTCTCCTTCTGAAGCTGGACTCTGTAGTGATCATGTCCTGAATCCTTTGAGTCAGCCTGTCAGCTTGTCTAGATTGGCTTGGGTTGACAAGTGGCATGCTGATAAGGTCAAGACTTTCATAGAAGTTCAAACTTTGAAAATTGAAGACTTCTTCCTGCCCTTGAACTCTTTGAATAATAAGGGCTCCTCTATTTTCATCATCATCCACCCTATAATGTAATTTGAATTTCCTTGAGATGGAGATGTCATTGCCCTTGGAATACCTTTTTAAAAGAGACTCTGAATGAGAGAGTTTATTGAGTCCACATCAATATGAACTTGAGGAAGTTGCTGAGTATGGACAATTGCAAGTGAGGATGGTGAGTACTCAATGTCCATGCTTTATGAGGAACTCCTAGGTTTTGTGTCTGTGATTACTTTCTCCCCTATTTTTGTAGCATCATTCACTTGCATAGATGAGCTAGAGGTTAGGTCAACCACAGTCATAAGTTCTGGTGTTCCTAGTTGAGCTCTTCTTAGAAGTCTCCCAGCTATTTTTACTTAAGATAAGAAGTCTCAAGTTACTAATCATTGACCTTGTTTTGCAGGGTAGTCACCTGAGATTCAAGGTGACTAACCTTGGAGACTAAGTAGGTGCATGTTTTTTAACGATTTTGCACCTTTAGCCTCAGATTCTCCTCCTCTTCATTAGAAAAATCATTGGGGGATGGGAGAATTGGACCAAAGTCTTCTTTCTCACCACTAGCATGGAGTTCTTAGCTGCTAGATTTCCCCTGCTAAGAGACTACCTTAATATAAGTGTCAAGTGGTTGAGTTGCCATGATTGAGGTCTGAATGATGTAATCACTTGCTGATGTGAGAGCCTCTTCCATATGGATCTCCTAAATCGGTTAAGAAGGATCCACCTCAGTGATGGGTGATTGATGTGGGCTAGACATAGGTCATTCAGGAGTACTCATCTCTCCTTGAGTTAGGGAGGAGTAGAGAGACTCATAGTACCCATTGAATCCTAAGTCTTCATGAGTATAGAAGTCAAGGTTGGGAATGGGTTGGTTTAAGTCTAAAGGCTGAGGATGGTAGCTATCCCCTAAAGTTTGTTCATTTGAGTGTGAAGACTCATTATGAAGTCTTAAGGCTGTTGGGCTTGTGAGCTGATTAGTTTGAGCATAAGGAACCTCAAAATTGATAGGTGAAGTGATGGGAGTGGTTTACTCCGTAGGAGAAGTAGGAGCTCTAGTTTCCACTTCATCTTGTGTGGGTAGTGATATGGGGCCTGCACAAACTTAGTAGCTTGTGCAGGGGTTTGTTTGGATTTTCTTTGGTAGGTAAGGGTGATTGTGATGGTCTTTAAGTTGTTGAGAAGTAGCAGCTGTGGGTTCAACACTAGCTTGTGTGGCTAGGTTATCACCATGAGCAATGAGCTCTAAAATATTTTGGACCAGCGTTGTTTCTACCCCAGAGAAGCCAACAATTGGCTTCTTCAAAATCTTAAAGATGTCGGGCTTCATCTGTCCCAATTTAAGAATAATACATGTTTCCCTCAACTATGAGCCCAGTTCACAGTTGAGAATGTACTGAACATATCTAGGAAACATGTAATACTCTAAAGAGTCCAAGTTAGCAAGTAAATTTATGAAAACAAAGTGAGAATACCTAAACTTGACCCCTTGAACCATTCCATGCACTATAAAGGAGACGTCCTCAGGAATCTAGTCCCACCCACCATGCTTCTTGGACAAGCTATGGATAACCACATGAAGCAAGTCTTTCCATTAGGATGAGACCTTCCCTTTATTGAAGGTCTTTATAGAGAAATCTCCGTCATAGCCCATCTGCTTAAAAGAATGATTAAAATCTCCTTTGGGAAAGACAACTCCCCCTCTTCATCATCCAGCTGAAGATGGGTGTTGATGATTGCTAGAGAGATGAAGATTGTTCTCCCCTACACTGTGGCAGACAATGCCTTCTCCCCATTTATAATAATCTCTTGACAGGTTTTCAAGAATTCAAGAAAATGATCCTTATAAAGAATATGATCAATGGCAAGGAGGTGAAGTAGTTAGACAGAGCCAAGAATTGGCAAACCTCTAAGAAGTGTGGATCTTTCTTAGAGTTTAACAAAGCACTAGGTTGTGTTACCTGTGTAACTGCATGGAGAAATCTGGGATATTCCTTGAGTTAAGGTTGGCCATTTGAGAAAGCTTAAAGGTGAAGGAAAGATGAACAAAGGCAGTTGCACAGAGAAATTTGGGAATTAGGTTTGGAGGAAAGATGAAGATGAAAGAAAGAGAGGGGAACCGTTGGGTTTATATGTGAAAAGGATTTAAGACAAAGTTAATGAAATAGGATAAACTTTGAAATCCGGATGTTGGTCCCACCTCTGAAAAAGTAGTTTGCTTTTTGCTCAAAAGTAGTTTTCTTGGAAGTCGAAAAAGCTTCCGAAGGTTACTTGTCTTCGGAAGTTTTAGTGAAAAAGCTTCCAAAGCCAAAATGACTTCGGAAGAATTTCCAAAGAGTTTTGAATATTTTGCTTCGGAAGAGAATCAAGACTTGGCATTTTGTTCAAAAGAACAAAGCGTCCGAGAGTTAATTTTCTTCGGAAGGAAATTGTCCTTGAAAACATTTAAGTGCCTAACATAGGTTTTTAAGCTTCGAAAGAGATTTAATAATTTTCTTCTGAAAGGAATTGCTTAGGCATTTATTTGTTTTGAAGGCATAAGTTTCTTCCGAAGATAAAACCATATCTATTGAAGGATCAAGATTTTCAAAAATCTAAGGAAAGTCTTCTTAAAAGATTTTCATCAGAGAAAACAAGAGCTTATGAAGGTGATAAACTAGACAACTTAGAACACACAGATTTTAAGAAATAATATGAATTAGTTTTAAGAAAAGGCCACTCAAAGTTATCATCCCAATAGTTGATACAAGATACTTAAATCTCTATTCATCAAAGGCTTTTGAATACAGATCAGCATATTGTTCATTTGTGTTAACCTTGACTAGTTTAATTAATCCCTTTTCAAAGTTAGCACTATTTAAATGAAACCTGATATTGATGTGTTTTGTCCTTGAGTGCTGCACAGGATTCTCTGTGATAGAGATAGCATTATTGTTGTATATGTGAATGGGAGTCTCCTTGAAGTTTAATCCATAGTCAAGCATCTAATTCTGAATCCAAAGCACTTGAGCACAACCGCATGCAATAGCAACGTATTTAGCTTTAGCAATTGATGTAGAGACATAGGATTGTTTCTTGCATTGCCAAGAGACAACCCTTCCACCAAGAAACTGACATCCCCCAGATGTAGACTTTGCAGTCATATTGCAGCCACCATAATCACTATTTATATATGCATACAAATTGAAATCAAAGTACTTGGGATACCAAAAACCAATTGTTGAGGCACCTATGAGGTATCTTTGAATTCTTTTGACAGTGATAAGGTGTGACATCTTACGGTTGGCTTGACATCTTGCACGAATACATGTAGCAAACATGATATCAAGCCTGCTAGCTGTAAGATACATAACAGACTCAATCATAGCCCTGAAAAAGTGTTTATCCACACACTCCCCTCAAGATCAGGCCCAAGAGAGTGGTTTCTTGCTATGGTGTCTTAGCAATCTTACAATCAGTCATGTTGAATCTTTTGAGTATGTCCTGAACATACTTTGATGACTTATGAAGATGCTAGCTTCAACTTGCTTTACTTGAATTCACAGAAGGAAATTGAGTTCCCCCATGGCACTCATTTCAAATTTGTCCTTAATCAGCTTCTCAAAGTCTTTGTAGAGCCTTGGATTAGTTGAATCAGAGATGATGTCATCTACATACACCTAAACTAGCATCAAGTCATTTCCCTGTCCTTTGATGAAGAGAGTTCCATCTATAGTACCCATTCTGTATCTATGCTTGTAGAGCTACTGAGATAGAGTCTCATACCACTTCCTTGGTGCCTTGTGCAGCTCATAAAGAGACTTGTCAAGCTTGCGGACATAATCAGGATGATCAAGATCTATAAAAGTAGGTGGTTGTTTGACATACACCTCTTCATCAATCACCTAATACAGAAAAGCACACTTGACATCAAGTTGATAGACCTTGAAGTTCTTGGATGCAACAATTGCCAAGAATGTCCTAACAGCTTCTAGTCTTGCTACAGGTGCAAAGACATCAGTGTAGTAAATCCTTCTTCTTGTGTGTATACTTAAACAACTAGTCTAGCTTTGTTTTTTATGACTATGCCTCTATCCATTTTCCTATTCCTAAACACCCATTTTGTTCCTATAGCACTCTTCCCATGAGAAAGAGGACATGGGTTCCAAACCTTTTGCCTTTTGAATTGAAGTAGCACCTCTTGCATGGCATCAACCCAACTTCCATACTTTAGAGCCTCATCAATCTTCTTAGGTTCTATCTGAGATAAGAAATAATAGTGTAGACAAATATTTTGTTCATGGGTTTGTCCTTTTGTTCATACCCATGTGTCAATATCTCTAATGATGTTCAAGGTGGGATGAGACTTGTGGATCCTTAGTTGAGGGATCACAGCAAGTTGTTGAGAGAGATCTAAATTATAAAAATTTAGATCTGGCATTGATGCTTCTCCCACCATATCAACACACTTATCAAGAGAGACTTGATCCAATGAGTGTGTGACATCATTGATGTTTTCATCTATGGAGTGGTTGTCAGCATCAAGAATTTTTTGATCACTATAACCACCACTATTGTCTTCTACATTTGAAGCTACTTTTTCTGGTTGTTGAGCCTCTGAACTGGAATTTGAAGGCATCTTAGATGTATCAGCTGAATTTGTCATTATTGTGTTGATAGAAACTTCATTTGTAGAAGTAGTTACAACTAGAGCTGAAGATGTATAAATTGAAAGTCTTCTTAGCTCAAATCTTGGATCAGGATCACCTGGAGGTAGGATATCTATAGATCCTGAAACATTCTCACAAGATTTAAAAAAAAAACAGTTGGTAAATAAATCAAGATCAAATAGCCAATCTATACAAGAACCAGCTACACAAGGTGTGTGTTAATTGAAAGTCACATTGGCTGACTCCTCAACAATTGTAGTTCTCAAATTGTATACTCTATAAGCCTTAGCTTGAGAAGAGTATCCAATGAAGTGTCAATCATCTGATTTCTCAGCAAATTTGGCAATTTGATCTTTTGTATTCAAGATGGTCCAAGGACATCTAAATGACCTAAGAAAACCAATGAAAGGTTTCCTCTTGTGCAAACGTTCATAAGAATTCTTGCCATGTGTCTTAACCACTAAAACTATGTTTTTCACATAGCATGCAATATTGACTGCCTCTGCCAAGAAGGTGATGGGCAGCTTAGAGTTGGACAACATGGTTCTTGCAGCTTTAATCAGTGTCTTGTTTCTCCTCTCAGTAATACCATTTTGCTGAGGAGTCCTAGGAGCATTGTATTGTCTTCTAATACCCTTTTCATCACAAAATATATCAAAGATTTGGTTCTTAAATTCAGTTCCTTGATCACATCTTATGGTTTTGACCTTGTGATCACATTGATTCTCAATCTTTAAGATGAAATTCTTCAAAATCTCAGGAGTCTCATCCTTAATTCAAAGGAAGAAGACCCAAGTGAATCTTGTAAATTCATCTGTGATCACAAACAATATGGATCCTTCCTAGTCTCATTACACTGGTTGGGCCAAAGAGATCCATATGTAACAAAGTGGGGGTGTTGGTAGTGATAGAGTTTCTTTCCTTAGGCTTGTGAGATACCTTGTGTTGCTTCATTTCAGGCATGCAACACAATGATCATCACTGTAAACTCCTTCTTGGCATTACCTAATCATTCTTAATTAGTTTATCATATTTTTAAAGTTTACATCATGTTGGACCCTGAAAGATCATACATGCCAAGGGAAAAGAGAAAGAAAAAAAGGATTTCTCTCCAGCTAGGTAACATAGTGAAGCTGGAAGTGGATGTAGATGGAGCTTTACTGATTCATAGGGATGGGTTGTCCACTATGTTATATAGGAAATATTTCTCTTAAGAAACTACCCTTGGAAGCCATCCAAACAATGAGTCAGATGAGAATACATGCGCTGAATACAGAAAAGATATCAAATGCCAATGACTTTGTCAATATGATAAAGGCCATCTTGGATCCATCACAAGCTGAACCACTACTCCTTCACGGACCCAGTAGAATCCTCTCAACCTCAACCACCACCAAACCATTAAAGAACATTGGTTGTATAATCCTTAGGGGGAGTATTGTTGGACACTGAAAGGATCACATGCCAATTCAATGGTGAGTTTTTGGTTGTTCTGCTGGAAACTCCCCCAAGTCGAAGAATAATGCGGAAGAAGAATCTGCAGAAGAAGAACCAAGTATTGACTAACCGCATTTGTAAATACAGAAGACAGAACAAATGCTGACAGGTGTTTGTTCTTCCGCGTTAACAAATGCGGATAGTCAAAAAGATATGCGGACAAGACTTGTTCATCCGCATTGGCAAATGCGGATGACCAGCAACAAATGCGTATAAGTATTTGTTCATCAGCATTACCCAAAGCGGATGACCAACTACTAATGCAGATGACAATTGAAGAAATACTGATCAAGAACAACTCATCCACATTTGTTAATGTGGATGAACAGAAGAAATACTAATGAAGACTTAGACTAGTTCTGATGTATAGGTGAGGGGTAGTTTAGTCATTTTGTTAAAAGGCATCTTGTCAGGTTATAAATAGAATAGAATACTGTACATGAGGTGACTATGGATAGACAATTGGAATATTTGTATTACAATTCTCTGGGTGTATTATTACTATTCTTGCTAAATTCTAGCATTTATGTAATCAATCACCTTCATCAATATATACAAAGCATTTATGAGTATATTCTTGCATTAAATATTTATTAATTGTATGTTTTCGTCATTCAATCCCTGACTTGATCACTATATTCGATCCTAGTGAGAATCTCAATCTCACCACACAGTCAATTGGTATCAAAGCTTTGGCTCTCAGTTCTTTCAGATCTACCCAAGATCCGAATAGAAGTTGATTGATTGGTGATTAAGTTGCAAGTAGAGTGTTCTATCAACTCTACTTAGTAAACCACAAAATATACTCTTTTCTCACCTTCAGAACACTCTCAAACAGTTACCACCTTCGAAGCTTTAAACACTCAGCTTCAACAGAAACTAAGAAACCTAACAGATTTGATTCTGAGAGCTTGTTTTGGACAATTGGACAAGTTGGACTGAAGAACTTAAAAAATTATCTAATCTATATTAAACATGTTAAAACATATTGAAAAATGGATTCTCATAGTTTTTCAGAACTGGGCCATACACCTAAACCTCCTATGCTTAAACACAAATCAAAGTTTAAGCTGTGGAAAATCAGAATTTGAATTACATTACAGGTGTAGATCCTGACTTTTGGATCTCAATATGCAAGGGGCCACACACCTATCACTTGTCAGTAGATCAAGTTGCAACTACAGACAGCAAGAATACCCATTAAAGAATCTTACTCTTGATGATGAACATTACAAGAAAATCAAATTTGATCTAAAATCTTACTCCATCCTCACTCAAGCACTCAAGATGGATATGCTGAAAAGAGAGAGAAGTATGGTACTGCTAAAGTAGTATGGGATGCATTTCAAATTATGTGTGAGGGAAGTAATGAAGTTGTATAGATTAACAAGGATAAACTTGTTAATTAGTATGAAACATTTATCACTCCAAAGGGGAGTCCATATCCAAACAAATGCCCAGATTTGTACAGTTAGTAAATGACTTGGAAATCATGGGAGTCACTTACAAAGTCAAGGAGTTAAACAAGAAAATGCTGCACGGTCTTTTCGAGACCTGGAAACAAAATGTGACCATGTTTAAAGAACACTCTTGATCTTGAGAGTACCACTCTAGATATAATGATAGCCAAGATAGAAGCACTGGAGCTAGATGAAAGAAGCAGAAACTGGGAGGACCCAAATTGATTGAGGCCTACAAGTTTCTATTAGAATCTCACTCTGTGGAAAATGCTTCATTACTGAGGTGGATGATTTCATCTCTTCAAGAGATCAACTGAATACCACTGGGTTCATTGCAACTCCACCATTAATCATCCATGAACTCATCCCAAGCATCAGGATTCACTGCAACTCCTACAACCACTCCTGATGACACAAGATCTGAAAAACAAAGGCAACTTACAACGCCTTTGTTGCAAGCTTTGAAGCCTAGTTGGGAGGAAGACTCACTTAGCACATCTGATCTAGGAGACATAGAAGAAATGGATCCAAATAATGTAGAAGAAATGGATTTGCAATGGCAAATGGCCATGATTGCTATGAGAGCAAATAAGTTTTTTAGAAAAGGCAGAAAGCTTGGCCTTTATGAAAGCACAAAGCTTGGATATGACAAATTCAAAGTGAAGTGCTTAAACTAGGCATGACTGGCCCTTCTTTAGAGAATGCAATGTCCCCAAAGAAAAAACTTTCAAAGGAATTCTCAAAGCAGTCATCCTTATAGCCAAACTCAAGCTTTTACTTAAATAATCATAAGCAGTAGTATCATCATCCATAACAACGTCAATCATATCATAATCAACCTCAATAACAAATAAAGCTCATGGAGCAAAACAGTCATCTGCAAATGCTCTCGTGATAAAGAAAGGAGTATGTGACGGATCCTGTATGTAGAGGAAGTCAAGCCTCAATTTTAAAATCATGCATCATGGCTCACACGAGCAATGGTCCATCTCCCATGCCTTCTGAGGTAAAATCTAACCTATGTAGTGAAAAAGCATTACTGAACTGCAAGATTATAGAGAGCAAATCAAAACTTGCACACAAAATAAAAGGGGAAACGATTAAGTCAGAGATGCTCAATAGAGAAATAAAAGGCTTTGAAATCAATATAAAATCTCTCATCCCTGACACTGAAAAATTACATGCTGAAAAGTACACTCTTGCAGCTAAGAATGAGCAACTGACTAAAAAGTTGGCTCAATCTAAACCTAAACATACACTTACCGAAGTGAAACTAGAAAAGTTTCAATTGTCTTCAGTCAAGCTGCAAGAGATGCTTGATTCTCAAAAGGATCCCAAAGACATGTCTGGGATTGGGTATAGCTCTTGTCCTCCACCATATAATGACAACTACACTGTCATGCCTAACTCTGTTACACTCAATGAGAAAATTGAACCTAACACTATTAAACCAAAAACAATAGTAAAACAGATCATAAATCCTCAAAATTAACCAACTGTTTAACTGAAAACAAATTAGGATAAAATCAGATTAGAACACCTAATTAAAATCAAAGAGTGTTCACACAAGGTAGTGAGTGTCAACAAACCCACAAGCCCTATCAAGGCAATTGTACCATTTGTGAAATTCATACCTTCTGTTTTAAAAGGTAAAAATAAATTTTTGAAGTCAGCAAAACCCACTGCTGAACGCAGTTCTGATAATGAGATTATATCTAAAAACAATTCAAGCAAATCAGACAAGGTTTCACTACAAATGAAACAAAAGGGATCACTGATTTCAACGTGTAAAACTCTGTCAGACCCTCAATCTTCAAAAACTAAGACAAGGAGTTGGTTTTGACATATGCAACAAGGAGCACGTTGATCAATTTGAGAAAGATGTAAAGAAAGGGTTGAAGAAACAAAAAACAGCCCAGAAAATTTAACAAAAGTAGTGTTGTGAAGCAAGCTACAAAAAAGGCTGATTTTGATTCATCCCCTAAGCAAAAGAAAGTTGCTCAGCATCAAATGAAAAAATTTGTTGGGTCCCACAATCAAATCTAATTCAAGAAACAAACAAATGTATTGTGACACATATGATATGTTCAATCACGAAACAAAAGAGTGATTTTACAATCAATATTGCTCTATCTGTGACATGAACAACCACTCCACCAAAAACTGTTACTTTAAACAATATTGTTAGTTTGTGATATGAACAATCATAATACATCTGATTGGTACTTCAATTAGAGAGAGTGAGAATGCTCAGAACATAACCATCTCAACAACATCATCTAACAAAACCAAAGTCAGGAGTCATTTGCCACTAATCAATATTGGACATCTAGATCAAACAATAATTGGAGTAAAACAAAAGAAATTATGGAAGAGTCAAAGAAACAACAATCACATTATTCAGCAAAGGTTGACCTTCCAACACCTAAAATGATTTTTGATAATCAGAAACGGTTTAAATTTCTTCAAAAGAATAGAGATCAAAGATTTCACTACTCCTATGATTCTTCAGTTGATGTTAATGAGATGACTCCAGCAAAATATCATAAGTAATCTCCAAGGTCACCTCTGAATAGATCACAATTTAGAGGAATGTATGAAGAGGTCACCATATTGGATGGAACGTGAAACCCAAGACTATCATGGCTTCGGTTCCACATTCTAATTAGTTCTTTTGTTTTGTAGGGTCATCCGTATAGGTCCAACAACCTATGGTACATGGACGGTAGATGTTCCCGACACAGACTCGAGATCATTCCCTCCTTCATGACTTCAAGCAAATACAAGGAACTACTATGGCATTTGGAGGAGATTCACAAGGTGGAAGAATTACTGGGGAATGATCTGTGACAAATGAGATCCTGAGCTTTGATAGAGTGAACTATTGTGAACAAATGAACTTTAATCTTCTAAGCGTGTCTCAGATTTGTGACAAGAAATATTCAACTCACTTTACCAACACTCATTGCTACATTTCAAACTGGGATTTTAGATCTCTGAAGAATGTGTTGTCCTAAAGACTCTGAGGAAGAATAACACCTTTGACTTAAACCTGAATTCTATAACACCAATAGAAGAAATATCTATTTTGTCAAAAGCATCATTTGATGAGTCCCAACTTTGGCACAGACGTTTGGGGGGCAACAAAGTTAAAAACTTGAATAGATTGGTTAAAGGAAACCACATCATTGGTCTTCCTAAAAAATAATTTCATTTTGTTGATCATTGTTCAGGTTCCTCAAAGGAAAACAACATAAATCTTCTCACAAATCCAAGCTGGTGAACACAAACAATACTCCATTGAAGCTACTTCATATGGATCTGTTTGAACCTACTCATGTTATGAGCATTGGAAAGAAACAGTATTGTTGGGATCATTGATGACTTTTCAAGATTTACATGGGTTTTCTTCTTACGTCATAGAAATGAGGCATCCCAAATAATACAAAACTTTATCACAAAAATTGAAAACCAACTTGATCATAAGGTCAAAATAATAAGAAGTGATAATGGAACTGACTTTAAAAATGAAGACATGAGTTCTTTTTGTGCAACCAAAGGCATTACTCATCAATTTAGCGCAACTAGAAGTCCTTAAAAAAATGGGGTAGCTGAAAGGAGAAATCAAACACTAATTGAAGTAGCAAGAACAATGCAAGCTCATGCTAAACTGCCTATACCTTTACGGCAGAGGCAGTAACACATCTTGCTTTGTGCAAAATCAAACTCTCATTGTAAAAGAAGGTAACATGACTCCATATGAACGGCTCTTTCACAGAAAACCATTTATCAGATTTTTTAAATCATTTCGTTGTCTTATCTCAATATTAAACACCTGAGACTATTTTGGAAAGTTTTCATCAAAGTGTGATGAAGGATTCTTTGTAGGTTATTTTTCTGTTTCAAAGGCTTACAGAGTGTTTAATCCTAGATTAAAAATTATTGATGAATCAACAAATGTTCAATTCAAGGAACACTCGTTCCAAATCTACAAATGGTACCGGCCGGTTGTTTGATATTGACTCATTTACAAAATCATTTGATCAATTTCACTTGTCTGATGTAGGAAATATACATTTAGGTGTATCTCTTCAGGTGTAGAAAGAAGAGATGACTTTCTATTGATTCCTCCTATATCTGCTGAATAAATAAATGAAGATGTTCCTCTCCAAGCTGATCCCATCAAACAACCATCACAAAATCAAAGTGTTTCAACTGAAGGAGGTTCAACCCTGTTACCATCACATTTGGAAGATCTGTCAACACATATCAGAAATCAAAAACAGCTACTACTCCCAACTAAAACAGAAAGAACATCAAATGATGGAAGCAATCAATGTGCTGCTGAAGTTGAAGCAGTCAATGAAATAGAATCTGATTATCTTCATAATTCCCAAACAGTACAAGATGAAGGTGCCTCTCACCATAATGATCTGATGTCTCCAATATTGATGTAAACAATGCTAGTGACTCAATTCCAACCACCAGAATACACAAGAATCATCTAGTGGAAAGCAATATTGGTGAACTTAATGAATGGGTGACAAGAAGCAAGTCAAGTATTGCAAACATCTATTTGTTCTCATGCTTTCTTTTTCAAATAGTACATAAGAACATCAAAGAGGTTTTCAAGACAATAGTTTGATGAAGCAATGTAGGAAAAATTGCTACAATTCAAGAAGCAAGAAGTATGGCAACTGGTAGACCTTCCTGGAGGACAATACCCTATTGGTACTAGATGGTTGTATAGAAACAAAACTGATGATATAGGGATTGTCATCAGAAACAAAGCAAGACTGGTGGCACAGGGTTACACTCAAGAAAAAGGAATTGATTGTGATGAATTGTTTGCACCTATTGCTAGATTAGAAGCAATAAGAATCTTTCTAGCATATTCTGTATCAATGAAGTTTACTGTTTACCATGGATGTGAAGTGTGCATTCTTGTATGGAAAGATTGCTTAAGATGTCTATATGAGTCAACCACCTGGCTTTGAAGATCCAGATTTCCCTCACAGGGTGTACAAGCTTGACAAAGCCCTGTATGGTCTTCATCAAGCCCCAGGAAAATGTTATGAGACTCTATATTTCTTATTGAAAATGGATATGAAAGAGGAAAGATTGATCAGACACTCTTCAAAAAGAGAAAATGACAAGGACATGTTGTTAGTCCAGATTTATGTGGATGATATCATTTTTGGCTCAACAAACAAGCAACTCTGTAAAGACTTTGAAGACCTTATGCATTCAAAATTTCAAATGAGTGCAATGGAGGAACTCACTTTCTTTCTAAGGTGCATGTCCAATAAACGGCAGATGGAATCTTCATCTATGAATCAAAATATGTGGAAACTATGTTGAAGAAATTCCACTTTGTTGATTGTCAGTTAATCAAAACTCCTATGGATACTAAAGTGAAGATTGGACCTGATCCAGAAAGAAAATCAGTGGATCAGACTCACTATCGATCTATGATCGGTTCACTTATGTATCGAACAGCCAGTAGGCCTGACATTATGTATGGTGTTTGTGTGTGTGCTAGATATCAAGTTGATCCTAATGAATCTCATGTGAATGTTGTCAAGAGGATATTCAGATATCTTAAGGGCAAACCTACTCTTGGGTTATGGTATCCAAAGGAAGGAGACTTCAATCTCTTTGTCTTCACTAACAATGATTATGGAGGATGCAACTTCAATAGGAAATCCACCTCTGGCGGTTGTCAATTTCTGGTCCCAGACTAGAATCCTGGCAGTGCAAGAAGCAGACAAACGTATCTGTCTCAACTGCAAAAGCTAAGTATTGCAGCATCAGCTTGTTGCTCTCAAGTACTCTGGATTCAAAACCAGATGCTTGATTATAGTTTTAACTTCTTGGCACACACCAATTCACATTGACAACATAGCAGCTGTTGTTATTACCAATAATCATTTCAGCACTCAAAAACAATACACATTGAAATTGGATATAACTTTTTGAGAGACTGTGCTCAAAAGGGGTTAATCAAATTGATTCAAGTACCAATGAAAATCAATTAGATGATTTATTTACTAATGCGTTTGAAAGTAGTAGGTTTGAATTCCTAGTTCAATCAATGTAGTGATTAACCTTGAGTAAAACCAATGTAAACATAAAAAAATTCAAAAAAAAAACATCAGAAAATCAAAAAAAGAAGTCAATTTTGATGAAGTAAAGAATATTATGAAATGATATAATTACAGTTATTATATCATTCATTGTGCTTAATTTCAAAATTCGAGAGACTGTCATGACTTACCAGACATGTTGGTAGGCTCAACTCGGAAGAAAAGATACATGTAGTGATGAATTAAAATCTTATTCAACAGTAAAACACTTATCTCAAAGTACTGGTATGTATTGGCTTATCTGAGTGTATGCGTGTGTAGACACACCAGGTAATGATACTTTATGAATCACTTTCACCTACATCAAGTTTTATCTTTGTTTTGCTGAGCAAAGACCTGATGAAACATAGTGCAGATGTACTAATCCAAAAAATTCCTAATGAGGAACACATCGAAATTGGATGAATGTACAAAAGCAATACATTCCAAGTGAATGAACAAAAGAATCCAATCATGGATCACTTTCCAAAGTGAAGTGAAAAGAATCCCAATGTGGATCATCATGAAAAGGATCAAAGTAAAAGAATCCCAATGAGGGTCAGCGAAAAAGAGGTCTCATAACTTAAGTAACCTGGTAAAGAAAGTTGTGAGAAAGTTCTACCATGCATTACATAAGGATGGTTGATCATTCATGCTTTTATGGTGAGGTACATGTTGAATAATTAATTTATCAACCAAAACATGATAAATATCACTTGCATCAAAATTCAACCTAGTATGAGTTTAAGAGGACAAACATACCTTCAATGAACAAGTTCATAAACATGTTTACTTATCATAAAGGATGCACATGTGTAATGCTAGATTGATATGATCCCAACAAAAGATACTTCTCTACATATCAATAATCAAAAGTACATAATTTTGAAAAAGTTTCAAATCTTTAAAGATTCTATCCTAATGAGGATATAAACTTTAGGGGGAGTAATTTAATATTTTTGACTAAAGTTTTATAAACATCTACTATCTTAAACTACTTTCCTAAAACAACAAAACAAAACAAAAAAAATGTCTGTGTTGGTGCATAAGTTATACCATAGTATCTCAGCCTATGCAGATGCTTGGAAGCATAAGAAGTCCAAGATCAGTCAAACAATAGGAAACTTGTATCACATCTGGCATACAATTCAATCCAAGCAAAAATTGATGACCATAACAACAGTCAACAACTTCAAAAGAGAATTCAACAAAGACATTTCTTCATAACAAAAAATACAAAACAGAAACATTATCCTTTGATTAAGTTCAAAGTTAATGCATGTAATTGCATTGGTTAATGTGGGTGAGGGTAATCCATGTATATAAGTAATGGGGTAACTATTCATGTCAAAGTTTGAAGTGTTAAAACTAATGTGGATTGGAATTTTACTATACCGCATTTGTGTCTAACAAGTATACATGAAAAGTTTGAAGTGTGAAATCCGTCACCTCAAGGTCCGTCAACTAACGAGACTTCCATTAACTATTCTTGATCGATCATTCCTCATCTTTATTAACTCTTTATGTGGATATCATGTGTGCCTTACCATCGTTGTGCTTGTGTATCCGTTGTAATCATATGTCAACCTTAAAAACTTTTTAAAATTCATCTTCGAAACCGTCAAATAAATCATTTTTATATAAAATTAACGTCACTAATAAAACTTTTTTAGTTAAAATATCATTAAATACATTTTTATAACTAATACAATTACCCTAACAAAGTCGTTTTTCAACCGAAACAATTGGGGAAACTCGGGGGCTAAGTGCAGGGACTAAACTTGTAATTTTGCAAACTTGGGCTGGGTATATAAACCCTTTTCCAGCCCTAAACCTCTTTACTACACCTTCTTCATCTTCTTCACCTCTTCGCTCTCTACACACACTTTCATTCTAGCACCAAAATCTACCCGTGTGGTCTTGTTTTCGTCGTCTAGTCTTCATCTACAGCCTCATCTACTCATTTCTAGCAGGTAGACGACTTTCGTTGTCTCTTTTCTTGCTTTTTCATGGCTGTCCAAACAAGGGTTTCGGGTGCTCGGGTTCATCCGAGCACATGAGGTCGAGGGGTGCGTGTGAGGTCTTTCGCTTGTGTTCGTGTTTGTGTATGTTTGTTGAGTGTTTCTGGAAGCCTTGTGGTGTAAAACTCGCGTTAGAGCAGCTCGGGGGCTGCTCAGCCCGACCACAGTCGCGATTCTGCAGTTCAGGCGACTGGATCTGTCATGCGATTGAGCCGTGCGACTGAGTGAGTCGTGCGACTGAATCGTGCGTTGAGTCAATCGTGCGACTGAGTTGTGCGACTAGGCATGTTGTGCGACTGGGTGTTTGTATGCAACTGAGTCGTGCGACTGGGTGTTTGTATGCGATGGAGTCATGCGTGCGAATGAGTGTATACGATTGAGTCATGCGTATGAATGATTGTGTGCGATTGAGTCAGGTGACCGACTGAGTGTATGCGATTGTGCGTGTTTCGCACGACTGGAGTCCAATCGCACGAATGAAGGTTCAATTGCACGAAAGTAGCTAATTCGCACGATTGAAGGTTGGTTCGTACGAATGGAGGTTGGGTCGTGCGAATGTGTGTGTTGTGTGGTGCGACTGAGTCCAATCGCACGAATGAAGGTTCAATCGCGCGAAAGTAGCTAATTCGCACGACTGAAGGTTGATTCGTACGAATGGAACGTGGGTCGAGCGTCTGGTCCCGTCGTGTGTCTGATGATGCGTGTGTCCGCTTGTGTGTGTGCTACCCACGACCGAACCGATACAACCCGAACCGACCAAACATTACTATACGCTTTCTTCATGTCATTAATGCTTAACGATAACTATCAATAGGTGTTTGATCGATCATTTCATCCAACTGTTGGAATCTCGACCTTTCATACTTACCACTTAACATGTGAGTTTGGCCCCTTTTGCTTATACTTTTTACAAAATTTACAAACATGGGGGAAAAGTATGCTCGCCCGTTTTCTATGCTGTACAACATACATACAATTTTCATACAAGGAATCAACGTGATACCATGTTGCAAGTACTTATCCGATACATGCTTGGGTCTGCTGTGTGGTTCTATCTTTGCAACTATTTAATTCTAGTGTGTGAACCGACGGTTAGGTATTGGTAGTACTACTGGGTTGACACCTCCACCCTCATGTTGGTATACTAGTTAGTACTAACAATAGCCAGGTACGGGCCTTGGGTGAATATATGCCGACAATTTCTTTGTGTACGTCGCTAGGTTTGGTTGCAAAGCTCATGTCATGTGACTTTACTTGTGTATATAACTGTATTCGCGGTATTCCATATCATTTCTTTATACAGCATCACTTACACTTTTGTTACTTAAACCTGCGAGCTCACCAACAATTATGTTGACCATTTTGAGCATATCTTTTCAGGTGATCATGCTAGCTGAGGTCTAGGTGTGCTGCCTTAGTGGAGACCCTAGGATCCATTTTTGGACTAAACATGTTTGATAAACAATTACTTGAACAATGTTGAACTCTGTAAACAATTACAATCTTTTGAAACTTGTTCCCGGGTTGTGGGAATTTACTTTACAATTTCATCTTTATGTGATCATGTGAATCGTTTATCATGTTTATGCTTATGGCTATGTTGTCGTGAATACTGACTAAACACGACACAAGTCCCCTTGTTGTCAGGTGTCGTCATGACACGCATGTTCACATTATTATTATTGCATCTCTATCGCTTACCATGTGTTATGACGATTCCGTCTCGTCGCAACCCCGTGTTTCCGCTCTTAGCGGGGGTGTGACAGACTGGTATCAGAGCCATAGGTTATAGAGAATTAGGCAATACACTTGACCTAGACTATAACCTAGGAACCTTCATGTAGATTGCATGCCAGGGTTGTGTGCATTTTGTATCTCATACGTGTTCCTCATTACTTGTTCGTTATCTATCTATTTCGTGATCTTTTCACCCTATGAGAGAGCCTTGTGCTCACTCTTTTATGGGATGCTCCTATTAGATCTTCCGTTCGGGTATTGAGACCCGAAGAGATCTTCACTGATCATATACTGCACTTGACCTTGGATACTGAGACCGACCCGAAGAGGCTATGTCTAAGTCCTTTAGGATGCGAGATAGGCACCTCCACCAACTATACGTGATACATGCTTGGGCTCTCAGTTGACCTGATGGATTATTATGGATATGATGTAAAGGAAAGTCGGATGTCATGTAACCGGATCGGGCATCATTCTCGGTACATCATGGTGTGGTGGGAACGCTGCGGGGAACCCTACATATAAACATCACCGGTATGCCGAGAATATGCTTGAAATGGGCTGCATGGTGATCTTGACCGACCGGAACATGAACATTGGAACTGGATAAACGGAATACTTGTGTATCTTATGGTGACTAAAGCTTACATGTTACCTCTTTTATGAATAGAACATGCCGCCTCGAAGATCTACTCGCAGTAATAGTAGCGGAATTGAAGCCCCAAGGGGCAGAGGCAGGGCGGAGGCAGGGAAGAAACCCCAAGAACAAGTGATGCTCCAACCAGTATCAATCAAGGAACAGGAACGCGGATATGGCAGCCCTGATCGCTCAACAGCTGGCCGCACTAATTCCGACTATAGTGGCCCAAGTGAGCGATGCTCTTCAGAATTCTCACCCCCACGGGGGCGGTGGCAATGAAAATGAGGATAACGGTAACCCGACTGGGAACGAAAGCAATCAGGAGACCGGAAATGGTGGTACAGCCGGTAACAAAACTGGAATTGTTAATGAGACCGGGGTTGTGAATGCTAGACGGGGATGTTCGTATAAGGAATTCGTGGCTTGTAACCACGAGAGTTTGATGGCAAAGGTGGAGCCATAGCTCTGACCAGATGGCTTGAAAAGATGGAGGCGTGATCGACATCAGCGAATGCCTCGACAGCCAAAGGATTAAGTACGCCACTTGCTCACTACAGGGCAAGGCACTAACATGGTGGAACACTCAGATTCAGGCTAGGGGAAGAGAATCCGCGATGCAAATGTCATGGGATGAGTTCAAGGCCCTAATCACCGAGGAGTATTGTCCTCTCAATGAGATGCAAAAACTTGAGCATGAGTTCTGGAATCATGCCATGGTGGGGGCTGGGCACTCAGCTTACACCGACCGTTTTCATGAGTTAGCAAGGTTGTTTCACATCTAGTCACCCGGAATCAAAAAGGATAGAGGTACATTTGGGGACTTGCGCCTCAAATCCGGCAATGGTAACCGCTACCGCTCCTCCTACTATTCAGAGCGCGATTCTAAAGGCTGGCGTTTTGACTGATGAAATGGTGAGAACGGGAGTTTTGGGTAGAGGAGCAGAAAGAGAAAGGATTTTGGGGAAACGAGCCGGTCGAGTGCCGGGAAGTTTGATAAAAGAGCCAAGACAACCAGAAACTTTGTGGTAGTGACGCAGGGCAGAAGAGTTTGTGGTCCGCACCCAATGTGACAAGTGCAATTATCATCATCCCCCAGGAACGTAGTGCCGGGTGTGCGCGAACTGTAGACGCCCGGGCATCTTGCAAGAGACTGCAGAACAGCGCCGAATATGGTCGCACCAGTCAACGCGGTTAACCCCGCGGGAACGCCAGGGGTTGTTATGAGTGGGAAGCCTTGATCACTACCGAAACATGTGCCGGAAACTGAATCGGGCATCGGGTCAACAAGGAAACAACCAGCAGCAAGTGATGGCTATAGCTGGAAATCAAGGCCCGACCAATCAGGGGAATACAGCTCGGGGACGTGCATTCGTCATTGGAGCCAACGATGCTCGTCAGGACCCGAATATTGTCACGGGTACGTACTTACTCAATAATCACTTTGCATCTATACTGTTTGATACTGGAGCAGACAATAGCTTTATATCTTCTGAGTTTGGCAATTGCTTGAATTAGCCCTAGTAGGCTAGAAACTAGCTACTCTGTAGAAATGGCCAACGGTAGAATTGTTCAGGCTGATGAAATTATTAGAAAGTGCTCGATAATGTTAGAGAACCACACCTTCGATACAGACTTGATACCCTTTGAGCTAGGAAGTTCGATGTGATTGTGGGAATGGATTGGTTGTTGAAACACGGGCCGAGATTGTCTGTCGGGACAAGGTAGTGCGAATCCCTATGTCAGACGGGGGAGTACTCAGAGTTCAAGGAGAAAGACCGGGGAGAAAATTAAAGCTTATTTCCTGCAAAGCACGCCAGAGTTTACGAAAACAGTGCTACTCTTTCTGACTCATGTGGTGGAAAAGAAAGAAGAAGAACAGGAATTGGCAGATATCCCTATAGTGCGGGATTACCCACATGTTTCCCAGATGACTTGTCTGGTTTGCCTCCTCCACGACAGGTGGAATTTCGTATTGAGTTGGTTCCTGGAGCTACACCGGTAGCAAAGACACCGTATCGGTTGGCACGTCTGAAATGCAACAGTTATCTAGCCAGTTACAGGAACTACTGGAGAAGGGTTTTATACAACCGAGTCACTCGCCTTGGGGAGCACCAGTGTTATTTGTCAAGAAGAAGGATGGGTTGTTTCGTATGTGCATCACTACCATGAGTTGAACAAATTAACTGTGAAGAATCGGTATCCTCTCCCCAAGATCGACGACCTATTTGATCAGTTGCAAGAGCTTCGTATTTTTCCAAATCGACCTTCGATCTGGATATCACCAACTAAGAGATTTTCGAGGAGGACGTGCCGAAGACAGCATTTAGAACTCGTTATGGCAATATGAGTTCTTGGTCATGCCGTTCGGATTGACTAACGCACCAACTGTGTTCATGGACTTGATGAATCGGGGTGTGCAAACCTTACTTGGAAAAGTTTGTGATCGTATTCATTGACGACATACTTATACTCTCGATCGAAGGAGGACCATGAAGAACACCTTCGGGCAATACTGGAACTGTTAAGAGAAGAGAAACTTTTCGCCAAGTTCTCGAAGTGTGAATACTGGCTGCGAGAGGTGAAGTTTTTGGGTCATGTGGTTAACAAAGACGAGATTCATGTAGATCCCGGCAAGATCGAAGCGGTAAAGAAATGGGATACACCCCAGACACCTTCAGAGATACGGCAGTTCTTAGGATTAGCCGGATACTATCGTCGTTTCATTGCGAACTTTTCAAAGATCGCTCAACCGTTGACGTTGCTAACTCAGAAAGACAAGAAGTTTGATTGGGGAGACACGCAAGAACGGGCTTTCCAAACGCTGAAAGATAAGTGTGCAATGCTCGATATTGTCCCTCCCAGACGGAACTGATGATTTTGTGGTGTACTGTGATGCTTCGCATCAAGGGTTGGGATGTGTACTAATGCAGAAAGATAAGGTGATCGCCTACGCTTCGCGACAACTTAAGGTGCACGAGAAGAACTACACGACTCATGATCTTAAGTTGGGCGCTGTAGTATTCGCACTTAAGATATGGAGGCATTACTGTATGGAACCAAATGCATCGTATACACAGATCATAAAAGCCTTCAACATATTCTGGACCAGAAGGAGCTCAATATGCGACATGACGTTGGGTAGAGCTTCTTAGTGACTACGATTGTGAAATCCGGTATCATCCGGGGAAAGCTAATGTGGTGGCTGATGCTCTAAGCCGCAAAGAACGCGTGAAACCAATACGTGCTCAGCTTTGGGATTGACCATTCAAACAAATTTGAAAGCCAGATCCAAATTGCACAAAGTGAAGCGTTGAAAGAAGAAAACCTTGCGGGAGAAGAATTCCGAGAGTTGGATAAACAACTGATGTGCAAGGACGATGGTGTGCAGTACTTCGTGGACCGTATATGGGTACCCAAGTGGGGAGGTGTACGTACCTTGGTCATGGATGAAGCACACAAGACACGATATTCTATTCATCCTGGCGCAGACAAGATATACCACGATCTCAAAGATCTGTACTGGTGGCCAGGCCTAAAGAAAGACATTGCCACGTACGTCAACAGATGCTTAACATGCGCGAAAGTTAAAGCTGAACATCAGAAACCATCGGGATTATTACAGCAACCTGAAATTCCTGAGTGGAAGTGGGAGAATATAGCCATGGATTTCATTACCAAACTCCCTAAAACGAGCAACGGGCATGAGTCGATATGGGTTGTAGTGGATCGAATGACGAAATCAGCACACATCTTGCCAATCCGAGAAGACTACAAAATGGACAAGTTGGCGAGATTGTACATCAAAGAGGTCGTGACAAGACACGGAGTGCGGTGTCAATCATCTCCGACCGGACGGCCGGATTCACTTCACGATTTTGGCAAACACTACAGAAAGCAATGGGCACTCGATTAGACATGAGTACGCCTATCACCCTCAAACAGATGGCCAAAGTGACGAACCATACAAACGCTAGAAGACATGCTGAGAGCGTGTGTAATAGACTTTGGTGGTAGTTGGGATACTCATTTGCCATTGATTGAATTCTCATACAATAACAGCTACCACACCAGCATTGGGTGGTGCTCCGTTCGAAGCGTTGTACGGAAAGAAGTGTAGATCACCCGTTTGTTGGGCCGAGATTGGTGAAAGTCAGCTACAGGCCAGAGATCATTCAAGAAACAACCGACAAGATCTTCCAAATCAAAGATAGGCTGAAAGCCGCTAGAGATCACCAAAAGAGCTACGCCGACAATCGTCGAAATCCTCTAGAATTCACGTTGGGGACCGAGGTGTTACTCAAAGTCTCTCCTTGGAAAGGAGTTGTTCGATTTGGAAAGAAAGGGAAGTTAGCCCCAAGATACGTTGGACCATTCGAGATTACAGAAAGAATTGGTCCAGTGCTTACCGATAAAGGTTACCGCAACAACTCAATGGTGTGCATGATACCTTCCATGTATCGAACCTCAAGAAGTGTTTGGCTGACGAATCACTTCACATACCCATTGACGATATCAAAATCGACGACAAGCTTCATTTTATTGAGAACCCATTGAAGTCATGGATCGTAAGGTCAAACAGTTGAAGCGCACTAGAATACCTATTGTTCGCGTGAGATGGAATTCAAAACGAGGGCTAGAGTTACATGGGAACGAGAAGATCAGATGAACTAAGATACCCACACACTATTCGTGGATGACACTCTTGGACCTAACTCCAGCTGAATTTCGGGACGAAATTCTCTCAACTGGGGGATACTCTGACATCCGTCACCTCAAGGTCCGTCAACTAACGAGACTTTCCATTAACTATTCCTTGATTGATCATTCCTCATCTTTATTAACTCTTTATGTGGATATCATGTGTGCCTTACCATCGTTGTGCTTGTGTATCCTTTGTAATCATATGTCACCCTTAAAAACTTTTAAAACTTTCATCTTCGAAACCGTCAAATAAATCATTTTTATATAAAATTAACGTCACTAATAAAACTTTTTTAGTTAAAAATATCATTAAATACATTTTCATAACTAATACAATTACCCTAACAAAGTCGTTTTTCAACTGAAACAAATTTGGGAAACTCGGGGGCTAAGTGCAGGGACTAAACTTGTAATTTTGCAAACTTGGGCTGGGTATATAAACCCTATTTCCAGCCCTAAACCTCTTTACTACACCTTCTTCATCTTCTTCACCTCTTCACTCTCTACACACACATCTTCTTCATTCTAGCACCAAAATCTACCCGTGTGGTCTCGTTTTCGTCGTCTAGTCTTCATCTACAGCCTCATCTACTCATTTCTAGCAGGTAGACGACTTGGGTTGTCTCTTTTCTTTCTTTTTCACGGCTTTCCAAACTAGGGTTTCGGGTGCTTGGGTTCATCCGAGCACATGAGGTCGAGTGCGTGCGTGTGAGATCTTTCTGCTTGTGTTTCGTGTTTGTGTATGTTTGTTGAGTTTTTCTGGAAGTCCTTGTGGTGTAAAACTCGCGTTAGAGCAGCTCGGGGGCTGCTCAGCCCGACCACAGTCGCGATTCTGCAGTTCAGAGGACTGGGTCTGTCATGCGATTGAGTCGTGCGACTGAGTGAGTCGTGCGACTGAATCGTTCGTTGAGTCAATCGTGCAACTGAGTTGTGCGACTAGGCATGTCGTGCGACTGAGTCGTGCGACTGGGTGTTTGTATGTGACTGAGTCATGCGACTGGGTGTTTGTATGCGATTGAATCATGCGTGCGAATGAGTTTATACGATTGAGTCATGCGTATGAATGATTATGTGCGATTGAGTCAGGTGACCGACTGAGTGTATGCGATTGTGCGTGTTTCGCACGACTGGAGTCCAATCGCACGAATGAAGGTTCAATCGCACGAAAGTAGCTAATTCGCACGATTGAGGTTGGTTCGTACGAATGGAGGTTGGGTCGTGCGAATGTTGTGTGTGTGGTGCGACTGAGTCCAATCGCACGAATGAAGGTTCAATCGCACGAAAGTAGCTAATTCGCACGATTGAAGGTTGATTCGTACGAATGGAACGTGGGTCTAGCGTCTGGTCCCGTCGTGTGTCTGATGATGCGTGTGTCCGCTTGTGTGTGTGCTACCCACGACCGAACCGATACAACCCGAACCGACCAAACATTACTATACGCTTTCTCATGTCTTAATGCTTAACGACAACTGTCAATAGGTGTTTGAACAATCATTTCATCCAACTGTTGGAATCTCGACCTTTCATACTTACCACTTAACATGTGAGTTTTGTGGCCCCTTTTATGCTTATACTATTTTACAAACATGGGGGAAAAGTATGCTCGCCCGTTTTCTATGTTGTACAATATACATACAATTTTCATACAAGGAATCAACATGATACCGTGTTGCAAGTACTTATCTGATACATGCTTGGGTCTGCTGTGTGGTTCTATCTTTGCGACTATTTAATTCCAGTGTGTGAACCGACGGTTAGGTATTAGTAGTACTACTGGGTTGACACCCCCACCCTCATGTTGGTATACTAGTTAGTACCAACAATAGCCAGATACGAGCCTTGGGTGATATATGCCGACAATTTCTTTGTGTACGTCGCTAGGTTTGGTTGCAAAGCTCATGTCATGTGATTTTACTTGTGTATATAACTGTATTCGCGGTATTCCATATCATTTACTTTATACAGCATCACTTACACTTTTGTTACTTAAATCTGCGAGCTCACCAACAGTTATGTTGACCATTTTGAGCATATCTTTTCAGGTGATCATGCTAGCTGAGGTTCTAGGTGTGCTGCTTAGTGGAGACCCTAGGATGCATTTTTGGACTAAACATGTTTGACAAACAATTACTTTGAACAATGTTGAACTCTGTAAACAATTACAATCTTTTGAAACTTGTTCCCGGGTTGTGGGAATTTACATTACAATTTCATCTTTATGTGTTCATGTGAATCGTTTATCATGTTTATGCTTATGGCTATGTGTCGTGAATACTGACTAAACACAACACAAGTTCCCTTGTTGTCGGGTGTCGTCATGACACGCATGTCATCATTATTATTATTGCATCTCTATCGCTTACCATGTGTTATGACGATTCCCGTCTCGTCGCAACCCCGTGTTTCCGCTCTTAGCGGGGGTGTGAGATGAAGTGTCAAACCTATGTTGAACAAAAGTTTTCTTCCGCATTTGCTAAATGCGGATGCTAATTTCACTTCTGCATTTGTTTTACTCATTCACACTTGTGGATATGTGCAACTTCAACACTTTACGTGTACACTCAAAAGTAATAAACAAGTGCTCAATCTCTTCTGTCACCATGAATGATGATCAAGTAAATGTGGAAATTTTACTCTATCGCATTTGCTACTGAGCAAATGCTGAACTAGTTTGATCTACTGCATTTGCTACAGTGAGAAAATGCTTAACAAGTTTGATCTACCGCATTTCTTACAGTGAGCAAATGTTGATCAAGTTTGATCAGCCGCATTTGCTAGAGTGAGCTAATGCAAAACAAGTTTGATCAGCCGCATTTGCTACAGTGCACAATTTCTGATGAACTTTATTCTTCGCATGTGCCGCAGTGCACAAATGCGGATAGAAGAAACTTTGTAGTCAAACTTCCGCATTTGCTACAGTACAAAAATGCGGATGTCCAAATTCATAAGTTTTACTCTTCCGCATTTACAATAGTATACAAATGCGGATGAATAAAATCCTTCCGCATTTGCTACAGTGTGAACTAAACATGACCGCATTTGTTCTAAAACTTGTGAAAAACTTGCAAATGTTATTATTTGACTATTTAAAACACATTCAAAAGGTCATTTAATACTTTTCAAATTTGAGTGACTCCAAAGTGCGACGAGCGAAAACTCACTGTTCATCTTCTTCGATCATCATCATATTTAACAATCAAAGATCTTAGTCTGATCAATTCTATACTCATATTCGATTCTACTCAACCTTAGTATTGAACAGAAGGTGAAACATTCAACATTTTGTAACCTAAATGTCGAACACTTGAACTGATGATGAACTTAGAACTCTAGATTTATGAAGAACACTTAAATCAAACACATTTTAAGAAAATACTCACATTTTCAACTCCAAATAACATGCAAACTAAGAAGAATATCAACAAACAAGAAAATTCATAACCAAGTTCATCATATGAATAGAGGATGATGAATGTGAAAATGTCAAAATCATTTCTTGAAATAAAATCAGATTAAGGGTCAAATAACTTCAAAAATCATCTCTTCAAACATGATAATCAAAAATAACAATGAAAAAAACTCTTGAAAAATATCAAAATTTGAAGTTATTCCTATAGAACAGTACCTTTAATACTCATCTTTGAGCATCAAAAGTCAAACTGATGAGAGATGCAAAACATAGAACATATACTTTCATCAATCTAACTCATATGCCTCTATTGCAGGGTAAATGGCTAATCTTACATGGAGTAAGCTCCATAATGTCAGTGGTTACTTGGAGACTGATGTACTTGAGGCAGAAGGACTTAGAGACATGATTAGATTTATCTCTACTGCAAGAGTAGCCCATGCCATCACTATCAGACCTATTATCTATGAAAGATATATCCGGTCATTTTGGAGTATTGCAGAAGTAAATAATGTGGATGGTGAAAAGACATTAATTGGAAGAATCAGTGATGATCATTCTCTAGACATCACTAAACAAACTGTGAGATAGTGTCTATAGTTTGGTGATGATTCTAATGCTCCTATTGAGTTGGAAGATAAAGACATTACCACTTTCTTTGCTGAACACTGCTTGTCCAAAAGGACATTTTTGATTCACCTCTTTCAAAACTTCTTGTCCAAAAGGAAGATAGGATGGAATGACATTCTTATGATTACTTCTTTATCCATATGTGCATTATGTACCAACAGACCATTCAACATTTCAGCATATGTGTTCAATGGCCTAACCTCAAACATACACGAGGGAAGGAGGTATATGTTCCTAATGTATCCAATATTTCTGCAATGTCTAATCAATGAAGCCTTTTCTGACCTAGTACTTGAAGGACCTACTCTGGACATTCCTCACTATGATGCCAAATCCTATAAGTATTCAAGAAATGAGATCCAAGAATTTCTACAGTTGAGCACACTCTCCTCTATTACCATGGATGCTTTAGCAGATCAATCTGGAGGAACAAATAGATGAATAGAAGGCTCCTTTGATGAGCCTATTCAAGAAGAAGCAACTGCTGCTCCAAATTAGCAAGCTGTTGATGAGCATGTTGAAGAAAGATGAGAAGGTCATAGGTCACTGTCTCCCCAGATGGATGTAGGGGGTGATCTTCACACTGCAGCACATATTCATGACATGGCATTTCCCTTTGCACCATCACCACACAAAACACCAACCACTTCACTTCATAGATCTCCTATCCCATCACCACAAGCTCAACCAACTTTTTCTCCACCAATATCTCCACCTCATCACTCTCCAATATCACTAACTCAACCATCCCCTGCCAATACTAAACCATCTGAATTTGGAGATTCTGCTAGCTCATCTCAGAAATCCAAATCATCTTCTTAGGAGGAGGATCATTTTAGCCAATTGCCTGTAAAGAAAGCAACTACCGAGGCCGCTCCTTCAGAGAGCTATGTTGAATCAGGGGTGAATAAACTAGATGAAAGGATGAGCTTATCTCTAAACTTTTGCAACAAGTAGCAAAGATGGAAACATTGTTGAACAGAAGATCAAGCATCATTTAAGACAGATTGTTGGAACTTGATGAGAAGGAGGCTGAACTAAAAGAAATGAAAGAAAATTATGAGGATGAAAAGAAAGATAAAGAAAAGGAGATAGAGAACTTAAAAGCTGTTGTTCAACAATCATAGGATGAGATAAGTGGTCACGTGGACACTTTATCCATTCAAAAAATTGCCATGGACGAGCAACAAGAGCATATTGAAGAACAAGAGGAGATTTTCATCAAGCTAAAAAATAATATGAATTTCTGAACAAAAGAGTAGCTGAACATGAGATGCTTGTTGAAATCAAGAGGAAGGTTGAATCAAAAGCAAAGAAATTTGATGAAAAAGAAGCTGAATATGAGAGCTCTTCATGGGAGAGTAGTAATGATTCTCCTCCTGGTAAACATATAAGATCCTCTGAAACAGAAGCTGAATCAAGCAAGAGAAAGCAAGATGAGTCTAGCCTGGAGATGGTAGTCTACTCAGAGACAACAGCCAGTATTCACACTGAAGAGGTTGAATTTAATGACATGATCAATTCTATAAACAACTTCACATCAGAAGAATTCATCATTGATGATGAGTTCTGGGATTTTATAGTTAATCAAAGGACATTTACCGAACCCATAGTGGTTATTCCTTAATCTCCTGTCCCTCTGGAAAAGGAACTGAGCTTATAAATAGTTCCTGTTGTGTCACTATCAGATGAGCAAAAAGAGATGATTAGAAAGCTATGTGAAAAGCAAAAAGAAAAAGAAGAAAAAGTTGCTACTACCCATGAATAAGTACAATCAGAAGCTGAAAAAGTGCCTCAAGGAGCTGAAATGCCTGAAACTTCTTCTAGTCCTTCAATACAGACATATACGAGAAAAAGAAAGTATTTAACCGAAAAGGCTAAGGGATAGAGGCCTATTGTGGAAGAAGATCCAATAAAGAAAAGCAAGAAGGATGATCCTAGAAGCTTGGCAGCTATAGCAGAATGTTTAGAAGAACTTGAGCAAGCAGAAGCACAATTAAAGAAGCAAGCTGGTTTTGTTGATCTTGAAGAAGGTGAAATTGAAGGAGGCTATGCGGTTGATGAGGCAATAGCAATTGATAGTCCTGTGAAGAAAGAAAAATAAGTAGAAGAAATGGTAGAAAAGGCTCAGAATGATGATTTAATGGTAAAAGCTATGTTTTTGGTTAATCGTGGATATTCATTCTTGCCTAGAACAAGAGTGTCTGCTCAAGACATGCAACTCACACATTGAGATCAAGACTCTTTGGCACATGTACTTCATAGATATCCTGAGTGGTTTGCTGAGCCTTCTCAACTGAATCTTTAAGAAGGGCTGACCACTGCAGAGATGATCAAAGGTGTGTCTACTCCAAAGGGCAAAACTAATTAGAAAATCATTTCAAGGAAGTATGACAGTGATTGGAATATGTTTATGGTTAAATGGATCTCAGGGCTGGTTCAATATTTTATAGAGTACTCTGCTCTTGTAAATGCCCTTGAAATTCATGACTTAAAGGAACTGGCTAACTTGGAACTAATCAATCATAACGCCATGTTTAGAGGATATGAATTTGAAGATATACTCAGAATGTTCAAAAGAACTAACAACTTCAAATCACTGAAAGCCATGTGTATAAGGAAGGATAGGTCTTTCATTAATCCTCTTGAAAAGAAACAGAGAACACCAACTTAGGAGGTTGTGTTTCCAAAGCTGAGAGTGAAACCAATAGAGTCTCTAAAAAGAAAGATGGTGTATGGTACCCATTCCTCCATACCAATGTCAAATGTGTATTATGATGAAAAGAATTATGAGTTGGTAATAGAAAGAAAATGGGGAGGAAATGAATGAGCTGGAATTTGATTATTTAGTGGATACGAAGTAAGGCTGTTTGATGAATCTTACATCCACTATATATACACCAGACATTTCAGAGAAATAAATGACAAACCGGGAGAACAGGACGTGCACTTCTTCTTAAAGTGCATTAAACTGCTGAAAATGGCATATGATAAAATCATTGCCAAGAGGGAAAAGAGAAAGAAGAAAAAGACTCCTCTGCAGCTAGGTAACATAGTGAAGTCAGAAGTGGATGTAGATGGAGCTCTACTTATTCATAGGGATGGGTTGTCCATTGTGTCTATATGGGAACCTGTTTCTCTTAAGAAACTGCCCTTGGAGGCTATCCATACTATGAGTCAGATGAGAATACATGTGTTGAATAGAGAAAAGATGTTAGATTCCAATGACTTTGTCAATATGATAAAGGCCATCTTGGATCCATCACAAGCTGAACCACTACTCCTTTCACAAGACCCAGCAGAATCCTCTCAACCTCAACCACCACCAAACCATTGAAGAACATTGGCTATATAATCCTTAGGGAGAGTATTGTTGGACCTTGAAAGGATCATACATGCCAATTCAATTGGTGAGTTATTGGTTGTTCTGCTGGAAACTCTCCCAAGTCCAAGAACTAATGCGGAAGAAGAATCTGCAGAAGAAGAACCAAGTATTGACTAACCGCATTTGTAAATGTGAAAGACATAGAACAAATGCTGACAAGTGTTTGCTCTTCCGCATTAACAAATGTAGATAGTCAAAAAGATATGCAGACAAGACTTGTTCATCCGCATTGGCAAATGCAGATGACCAACAACAAATGCGCATAAGTATTTGTTCATCCGCATTACCCCATGCGGATGACCAATACTAATGCGGATGACAAATGAAGAAATGCTCATCAAGAACAACTCATCCACATTTGTCAATGCGGATGAATAGAAGAAATGCTCATGAAGACTTAGACTACTTCTGATGTATAGGTCGGGGGTAGTTTAGTCATTTTGTAAAAAGACATCTTGTCAGCCTATAAATAGAATAGAATACCTCGTACATGAGGTGACTGTGGATAGACAATCATAATATTTTGTATTACACATTCTCTAGGTGTATTATTACTGTTTTTGCTAAAACTCTAGCATTTATTGTAATCAATCACCTTCATCAATACATACAAAGCATTTATGAGTATATTCTTGCATTAAATGTTTATTGATTGTTTGTTTTCACCATTCAAACTCTAACTTGATCACTATATTTGATCATAGTGAGAATCTCAATCTCACCACCCAATCACATTACACATTCTTTTATGCTAGAGGAAAGACTCATCACTATTAGATTAGATAGAAAGCATAAAAGTATTCCTAAAGGAGATGTTTCTTGCAAATCCATCTTGTACATGTTCCCTCTCCTGGGGGCTATAAGCAGGATATGCTCTTGAGGAATGACCACCTCGAGCTTGAGAACAATGCATTCATGCTCAGTGAAGAGCATGTTATGACTCTGATCACAAATTGAGATACACACAGAAGATTGTATCCAAGCTCCTTGACAAAGTTTAGTTTCTCAATACTGATCTTACCATTTGTGACTTGCCCCTTACAGAAATGTAACAACCTTTATCTCCTCCAAAAGCAACCGGCCCTCCATAAATTCTTTCAAAATTTTGGAGTAGTGACCTATTGCTTGTCATGTACATGGAACAACCACTATCAATGAACAAGACATTCTTGTTTGTCTTGAGTTGTTCCTGTACAAAGAAAATGATTGGTTACATTTGGAAACGCAAGCCTTATCGGTCTTGGGCTAATCAAAGGAACTAGAAGGTTATGAAACAGTAATAGATCCTATAGTTATGCTTTGAGGATCTTTTGCTATTGTTGATGGAGAACTTTCAGTCACTTGGTCTTTATTGTCTTCTACAACACCTTTGGAAGTTTGGACTTGACCTTCAACACTTTGGAAGCTTTTGAGACTTCAATAGTTTTGATTACTAGACCTTCGAAAGATCCTGCTAGCACAATAGTAGACTTCATTGCATTGAAAGTATTCCGTTCTTTCGAGACCAAATTTTCATCTGAAGGCAATTTTCCACTTGCCTTCTTCTTCACATTGGAGCTTTCGAAGGAAATAGATTTTCCATCCGAAGCTGAATTCTTCTTAGAGTTCTTGGAAGTCTCTTTCTTGGTCATATGAGGACTACCTCTTGGATTGTATGGACAATTCTTAGCAAGATGAGAAGTACACTAACACATAATACATTCCATCTTCTTCTTCCTAAGAGCCTTCTTCTGAGAACAAGGTTGTGTTTGATCACTTCCGTTCTCCACCTTCATCTCTGGAGATGCTGAGACAGTCCTTTTAGGGTGAAAACTGTTCTTGGAGTGGGATGGTTCATGCTATGTAGCAGTGGTACACAATGGATCAGCCTTCTTCTTGATTCTGAGATGATTTGAAAATGAACAGAACTCTTGGTACAAGAGTTTTGGTTGATGTCTTCAGTCTTAACCAATTCAAACCATGCAGAGATAAGATTTGTTTCTACTTAGATTTAAAGTGTCCTTGATCTCTTGAGCCTTCTTAGCATTTCTCTTGCTTTTTCTGATTAAGTTCTTCCTCATACACTTGGTCATCATAGGCTTCTTGCTATCCTTAGAAGGATAGTAACCCTTCTTTGTATCCTCCTCTTCACTCATCTTAGAGGAATTCTTCACTATCACTTCTTCATCCTCTTCACTCAAGGGTTCTATGAGATGAAGCTCATGTTCACAAGTTCCACACCTAGGTGATCATATAGATAAGATTGTGTGTGGAGGAGCTATCTCACTAGAACCTAGTCCCTGCTTGTTTTGATAACAAACTTTTGCATGCAAGGATGACGATATGATGTTCTTGAAGGTCTCTTCTTCAAGAACACATTCTTCTGCCCTGGCTTTGCTGATCATAAGCTCACCCTGGCATTCAATCAACTTGGTTATGAGATCCTTAATCTGAGTCCTATAATTGGTATGCTCATGTTTTAGAACTCAAATGGTTTTCTCTAAGTCCTCTATCTGTAACTTATAATCATTTTCAGCCTTTTTGAAATCAGATTTTAAGATGTTTAAAGACTCAAGATCAGATCTCATGTCTAAGTTGTAGGAGTACATATATGTTCCAATACCTTGGCTTTATCATGGTTAGCCATCAATGCTTGGTTTGGAGATGCATCTTCCACCTGAAAGCTCCAGTCAAAGCCTCCTTCTTCAACAAAAACTATAGTTTGCTGCTTTGGTTTCTCATTCTAGGTAGCTTTATCAGTGTAGCTTGGTCTGTATTGTGCTTGGCCACCATTTGTGCTTGGTGCTTTGCATTACCTAACAAAATGGCCCATCACATTACAGTTGTAACACTTGACTTTGCTTTTATCCTGCCCAAATTTTCCACTGGCTTTATAGCTAGGAAAGTTCCCTCCTGTCCTCTTGTAGAACTTCTTGGCTTTGTGAGTGAGAAGAGCCATTTGCTGGACTATTTCCATATATTCCAGATCAGCTGGATGGATACAGTCCAGGTCTTCAAGGGTGAAGAGAAAGTTGCCACAACTTTCAGTAGAAGACACAAAGGCTTGAAAAGAACTTGTCTCTTGCAATGGGCTTCCTTGAGTATAGTTCTCCCTTGGTGTATGTGGGAAGGTGATGAAAGAACCCTTTTGTGAGTTGTCAGAGTAGCATATATAGATGATACTGAGGTTTTATGCTATCCCATTCAACCACATGCAGGACTGAACTCATTTGATTGCTAAAGTTACCAGATGAACCTTGCATGTTCATCTCCATCTGGTATCTAGTGAAAATGCCATACAACTCTATCAAAGAGAGAGTCTTAAATTTCTTAGTTCCCTTGACAACAATACAATAATGTGTCCATTTCCTAGTAAGAGAGGACATGAACTTCCTTAAAATGTCTTGTTTTCAAGAGTTACTCCACATCTACTAGAGTATCCACAATCTTAACATACCTGAAGTATTGTTGTCAAAGTCATCAAGAGTGATCAGTGGGGATTTTATAATGGTTCCAGTTTCCATATCAGCTTTAGAGATAGCTTGCATTTGAGTTGTTAAGTATTTTGTGCATGTGAGGGATCTTAAGTTGATGAGATCTTACGATCAAGAGCCTAGAAAGCTTTAATACCAATTGTAGGACCGTTTAAGGGTACTTGCTTACAACACAACAACACAAAGAGGAGAGTGTGCAACAACACTTAACAGATCAAATGGGGAACTAGAAACCAGTTTTAATGAGAACTAAGAAACACAAGTATTCAAAAGACAGAACAAGAACAACATAAGTAGTTGGTTTTCAAGGATGATGTATATTGCTCTCTAGTTCCGTACAAGTGTTTTTACCAAGCGATTAAAAAAGATACAAAGGACCAGAGATACTTATACTACAACCTATAGCCGGCCATACTTTAATGACGTGTTGGATACATGATCTAGACTACAACAAATCATTGTAGAGTCAAAAGGCAGATTGCCTTTTGACTAGTGATTATGACATGCCATAGCTCACATCCTAATATGTTACAAAAAGGATTAAGTACGTAAAGTAGAAAGTTACAAACTCAAGACCTTAATGTACAGTTACCAAAAGCATGGACCTTTTCACCAACTTATATAAAGTTGGTGTCTCATGAGAGTTGCAGCAGAAAGGGGTCTAGCTTTATGGAAAAGGTACATCAGATAAAGCATATGTTTAAAAGTCTTTGGAAGAAATCTGTCTTCAAGTGTTGGTTTGAGAAGACTTTGTCTTTGAAGCTTCAGAAGATTTCATGTTTGGCTTCGGAAGATATTGGACTTGGCTTCGAAAGATTTCACACTTACAATATTTTCTAAGGCAGAGTGTTGTTAGGACCGTTTATGTACGGAGTACTAATTGATTTTGCGCGTATACCAACTCAAATAATGTGGAATCCTATTTGATTGGTGATCCAATCAGGGAGAACACAGTAATGATCACTCTAACGATTAAAGAAACATTATGAATGATTAGAACACGATTAACTGTGATCTATGAACTTGGAACAGGTCCTCTTGGGTCTCTGGACGTCTAGGGTATGATTATGTGCATAGGTATTTGAATTGTTAAGTTTTTCCACAAATTAGGTGGTATTTATAGGTTAGGGTTTTCCATTCGTACGACTGAACCATTAGCATGGTTCAGTCGTGCGACTGAAGCATGCGATTGATCCATCCGCACAACTGAAGGTCCAGTCGTGCGACTGAGTCAATCTTATGTCTCACTCATGCGACTGATCCAGTCTCCTGGTTCAGTTGTGCGACTGCTCTATTAGCATGAAGTATTTATACGTATGCTCTATTAGCATGGTCCACTCACATGAGAACTTCACACAATTAAGTTTGAACATGTTTCTCAATCATGATTGACTAAGAATTATATAAACAACCACAAACCTATATAGTTAGTTCAATATGCATTATGACACAATAAACAATGAAATATTAAACATTATATGCATCAACCACACATTGTATTTCATTCATACCCATTCAATTACATATATGTAAGACATGAAAGACATTTTACATTAAGCTCCTAAACTAGGTACACATGTATCTACAAACTCCCCCTTGGACCTAGTTTATATCATTGTCTAACATTCTTCATCAGCTCTTTAAAATTCTTGTACTTCTCCTCTCTTGTAGCTCCAGCATGTATCTCAAATGCAAAACAAAGCCTTATAACATTTTGAAACTTGAGGGCTTGTATAATGTCTTACGAATTATAGAATAGTGTCCACTTGTATAAAGTATAAACATCATGAGCAGACAAGTTGGTCAGCCACATAGGGTCAAATACCCAGATAATATCCATTTGGCTCTCTTTCTATAAGACTATGACCGCTTCACCTGTGGAGTTAAGTCCTATGGCATTTCCTTTAGCGGATTCTTGACAATGTGTGCGGAGGACTCCACTTCAAAACTATCTTTGGCTTTCCAGTAATGGAATCAACTTTAGACCATTTGATGTACCTCGTTGGTTGTTGAGGTCTGAAGTTGACCCACCTGGTGTGGTACTCTCTCCTCAATGCACCCTCAAACCAGCCTGACATTTTCTTTGGATTAACGTACAACAACTTCAGGCATGCCAGCTGGTTGAGCTCAAAACCAGGTAGAGTCTTTAGATCGTGTGGGAATCTAAAGTACTTTATGCCCATTTCTCTCTTCACAGCATACATATTATGATCCTCAAAATAAGCCCATGCGATGATTTTGCATGACACCTTTAAGTGTTTCTTGACTTTGTACAACTTGGTGTACACATTAGGCTTTTGTGCAGTGCGCATGGCTCGGATCTCAGAAAAACAAGCGCCCCATTCAGCCTTTTTGATGTTGACATCGACGTCTGAGGCTTGGGCTTTATCCTTATTCTTCTCGGACTCTTGCTCCATCTGATCCAGTTTTTCAAATGTATCACTGACGAGAGTATCACCTAGATTGGGGACTACATTTCCCTCTCTATCAGCATACTCTAGATAATGGTCAGCCGTGACATCCTCGATCTCAATTTCATCTATGTCATTGAGCTCTTCATCACTTGTAACTTCAAAAGTAGTAGCATCGTTGACAATCTCGTCCGGGTTGAGCCAGAACATCTCAGCAAGCTGAGCATCAGTAACGTCATGAATGATTTCTCCTTCTTTAGGAGTATAGCTTACAGACCTTCTGACTATCCCTTGCAAATCAAGAATCATTGTAAGTTGAGACTTGATTTGCTGAAGGGGAGTAATATCATACTCATCTTGCTGAGATGATTGATCTGCTTGATTTAAACATGTAACACATCAATTGTTAGTAATTAATCAAGACAATCAAACCTTTTATAAAGATATATAAACATTAATTACATAATATTAATACAAGATTCAAGTACAAAAGTTTTTACAATACAAAAACTTCTAAGCATTACTTTTGTCTTGTATAGCAGACACGTCAGTAGGTGAGGCAGAAGATGAGGCTCTTTGGTCTTGATTTCTCTTTATGCATCTCTCTTGACCCTGAGCTGAGGCAGATGCAGTTGCATCTCCTTCTTCATCATCATAATCATTCTGCCTTTCCCTTGTCTCTTCATCATCACTAGCCTCATCATCATCACTATCATCATCTTCATAATCATCATCATCATCTCCTTTTCTTATATTAAGTGGCTCATCCTTTGATCCCTTGAGCTTGAGTATGATGGCCTTGTTTGTAGTCTCCAACTCCCGAATCCTCTTGGCTGATTGGTCGTTTTGCTCCTGGAGTTGGGCAATTTGCTGAGCTTGCTGTGAGATCTGCTGTGCTTGGGTAGCATTAAGCTCCGCAAGCTAACGTAGTTGGGCAGCTCTCTCTTCATTCGCAACTAACAACTTCACCACCATACAGTTAAGTGCTTACAGTTGTTCCTCTACCCCAATGGGGGGCAGTGATGAAGAGATGATCATGTGGTGAATGTTGGGTGGGATGATGGTCCGGCTTGGTGGCTGGTGGTGGTAGTGGTGGCTGTGGTGAATATGGGTGGTGGTATATGAGTGGGTGGTGAAGTATAAGCTGTAGTGGTGGTGGAGGGTATGGTAGTAGTGGTGGGTGGTGTAGTAGTAGTGGTGGTGGATGTGGTGGTGGTGGCTGTAGTGGTGGCTGTAGTGGTGGCAGTGGTAGTGGGAGTGGATGTGGTCAATGTGAATCTCTACCTTTTCTCTTTTTTGCCATAGGGTGAGCCATTCTCTTCCTCCTCGAGCCTTTAGACATAGTGGCTCCCCCTTGGCTCATGGGCGGGTCTGGGTGTAAGATGGATCAGTAGTATCCTCCCCAAACTCACCTTGGCATCCACCTACCACCCTAAGACCTCTCTCTGTGGCTATGACCCGGCTCCCCACCATTCGCACAAGAGGCTCATCATCAGTCTCTTCCTCCTTGTCATCTGGAAGTCAGGGTGAATGGGAGCAGACTCAGGTCCACCCTGACCATCACCACCCTAATCATCATCATGGTCATCTCCGTCGGAGTCATCGGAGGGTAGAGCTATATGCTGTACGTCCGAGTCGCTATCATCGTGGCACCACTTCCTCCTTGCCGGTGCCACGTAGTCTACCCGGGTCGAATGCCCAAACAAACTCCTTACAGGGGGCTTCACCTGCTTCCCCCTATACACCTTCATCCTACCCAGAGTGGTGTCATCCATCACCTCCAACATCATAGCATCGTCCTTCTCCTTGGGCAGTTGGGGAAGCTTCTCATCTATAATCAACTGTAAGAATTAAGGGTACATACAAAAGCTCTCTTTCCCTTTAGCCTCTAAGTTCTTGATCATGTATGTAAAAATCATGTTGGAGAAGCTAAAGGGGTGGTATAGTACCAGTGCCACATAGGCATTATGGATTTGGTCAGAGAGGTCATCAAATCCACCCTTCCTCGATGCATTGCACTTGAGAATGATGTGTGCTAAGTACTTAAGCTGGGGACACAGGTTGCTTTTGTTTAGCACCCCTGCATTGATGTCCCCAGAGTAAAGCATCCCCGAACAGTCAAGGGGTGTAACCTGGTTGGGTGAGCAGCATGATCACCCAAAGCCAAAACTCGTCGGAGGTCTGCTGCTATGTCCTCTATCTCATGCCCAAAAATGCTGCTGCATATGCAGTAAGGCTCAATGGATCAGTCAACTAATGCACCTTCCCAAAAGGCCTGCTATATAGACCGGTAGGGTGTGCATGGTGTAGATATAGCCCGGTAGATCCTAGATCTCCTCAGAAATGAAATGATATCCGCAAAATCTATAGCATTCTTGGTAGTGGCATCCAGATGAGCACAAATGTTGTGCTTGGTGTTGATGATCCACTTCTCTGCCATGTTTCTATAACACAAGACACATAAACATTAGATTTGTCCATAATAGAAACTATTGAATCTTAAAATGTCTTGAAGTCAGTGTGGTTCAATCGTGCGATTGAACCATGTGACTAAGTTCAGTCGGTGACTGGGTATGCGACTGACTTCAATCGGGCGATTAAGTATGTGACTGACTTCAATCGGTGACTAAGCATGCGTTTGAGTTCAATTGGACGACTGAGCGTTCTCTTGAGTTCAATCAGGTGATTGTGCTTATACGCCTAATTCATTTGGCCGATTGTGTCATTCGCCCAATTCAATCGTGCGATTGAAGTTCATTCGGTAAGCCCATTCGCATCACAGTCTGTGTTTCCATTCAAATTTGAATCTGGAGAAAAACTTAATTTTATACATTGTGGTATGGCTCATTAGACTCACAATCGTTCCCATTAACCTCTAACACATTTTAATTTTTCAGTTTACTTGGCATGAAGGGTTATTTAAAGAGCATATTGTCGGTTTTGTTTAGGGCTAAATCGTGTCGGATTAGGGCACGATTCGATCGTTCTTTGAGTGGATGATGCCGCACATTACCTTTATAATCATATGAGATCGTTAGTAGTAACAGTAATCAGTCTATAACAGTATGTCAAGATTTTGGCAGCATAACGATACAATCGTGCGATTGGGGGCGATTTCGGGGTGATGAGTGACTGCGACCGACTCTCCCTCTATTTATACTGAGTCTGGCTTCAATCGAGCAACTGGACCCAGTCACACTCTTCATTCGAGCGATTGGGGCTTAGTCGTGCGATTGGCTCCGTCGGTCACCTTCAGTCGCCCAACTAGGTTTCAGACGTGCGACTGACTCATTCGGTCACCTCCATTCGTGCGATTGGTTCATTTTATTGAACTAGTCGTATGGATTGACCCATGCTGATGGTCCAATCATACGATTGGTTCATACTTGTGGGTTAGTCCTGCGATTGGGCTCATACGCATGGTCTAATCATACGACTGGCCCATACTCATGATCCAGTTGTGCGAATGGCTCATCCTTATGAGTTTGACCTTATGACCATTCATACACTTAACTATTTTACTTATTGATAATACATTTTGACCATTGATCATCTCACACATGACCATTTTAATTTGGAAGACTATTGATCACCTCAGATGTGAACTTTTTAACAACAAAACTCTGCCACCTCAGACGTGACCCTTTTACATTTGAAAATCCCATTGGTCACCTCAAACGTGACCTTTTTAGTGAGTGATTCCAAGATTGACTTCCGATGTGTAGTCTGGCATTTACCTACTAAATTAACACAAAGTAATTAAATTAAACAACTAGAAATAAAACAAAGCTAAGAACATAATTTTGTATTTTTGTGTGAGGTTGAAATCCTAAGATAAGCATCTACCAGATTTTTCTTGGACAGTACAGCATCTAGTTACTTTGATCATAACTGGAATGTGTTGGACCAAAAGAACCAATGAGCCAAGATCAGAAAACCTCTAAGTCCCACATGATATCACAACAACTGCTGAAAGCTTCATCAGCAGTTCGACAAGTGCTGAAAACTCCAACAGCTGAAGATCAAGTGCTGAAGACTTCAACAGCTGAAGACTAAAGTGCTGAAGTTCAACAGCTGAAGAACACAAGTGCTGAAGCTGAAGACCAAAGTACTGAAGTATAACAGCTGAAGAGTCTACAAGTGCTGAAGATCAACAACTGGTGTACAACGTCTGAAGACAAAGACTGAAGACATCAGCTGATGATATCTACTGAAGTCATCAGCTGATGATACATCTGAAGTTCAAGTTTGAAGACCAAGTACTGAAGTTTCAGTAGTTTGTCACAACAGCTGAAGAGTACTTCTTCAGTAGTTGTGATATCAGTAGTTTTATGTTTTTACTTTGAGTAGTCTTGTAAAACGACTGAAGAGCTTGTTCTTCAGTCGTTGTAGTTTCAGTAGTTTTATGTTTTTCAGTAGTTTTAGTAACTGATAACACTTAGTATTTTTTGTAAGAAGATGTCAGTTGTTTTGACATCTTCAGTAGTTGTGTTTCAGTTGGAATAATTCTGTTAGATGTCACTATCAAGTGACATCAGCAGACGTCACATCTGTTATATAAGAGGTGTCGACCTAATTGTAATTGTGACATTCTGTTACCACGAAAGCGAATATTGAATGAAATATATTTGCAGAATTTTCTCTTTCTATAACCGTCTTTGTTCTTCATTGAATATCGTTTCGTTCTTGTGAATTGGCTAATTCATTGTTAGAATTCCGCTGCTATACTCTCTAATCAATCAAACATAGATCACTGATCGTAACAAGTGGTATCAGAGCGGGTTAATCATTGATCGATCTAACAATTGATCATTGAAACTGCTAATTGATATCTGTGTTTGATTGAATTAGCATATTCGCAAGAACTGGTTATAGATTATTGAATTTCTGTCGCTTTCGTTCATTTATTTTGAGATCTCTCTTGGTTCAATTGGTGGTTGTGTTTTGTTCTAAATTTGTTATAGCTTAATTGAATTTGATTGAATCTGAAATGACTACTCCTTCTAATGATCCTCACAATACCGGTTCCTCAACCAAGCCTCCGATGCTGGTTAGGACCGAGTATAACATATGGCAATGAAGAATGCTTCATCACCTGTCTGTTAACAGTTCAAGTTGTTAGACATCTGTGGTACATGGACCACATAAGCCTATGGTGAACAATCAGGAAACCAATCAAATGGTTCCGAAGAAGAAGGAACAATACTCTGATGAAGATCGGAAACTATTTGAGATTGATGCTAAAGCCCATGGAATTCTGGCCATGGCACTGCCTAATGAAATCTATTCAGGCTTATGCATCATGAAACTGCTCATGATCTCTGGAATGCCCTGAAGGAACAATTCGGTGGCACAGATGAGGTCTTAGCAAACAACAGAGAAATCCTTGCCCAACAATATGAGACATTCTCTCATAGAAAGGTGAGACACTGACTCAACAGTTTGAGCGTTTTTCCTGCTTGATCTCTGAGCTGAAAATGGTGAAACAGGAATACACCAATAGCCAGATGAATAACAGGTTCCTCAGATCACTGCCTGAGAGATGGGACACATACACTATTGTCCTACGCTCCAGTGCAAATCTGGATGGCCTATCTCTCACCCAACTTCATGGGAAACTGCTTACATTCGAAAGAGAGATAGAGCAAAAGAGGAAACTGTCCTCATCAGGAAAGCTCACTGATGACTTTGTACCAGGGAATACTACCTTGGTTGGTCATGAGTCAGAATATGCTACATCTGAAAGCAATTATGATGAGTATATTGATTTCTCTACAAATAGTTGTTATCATGCATTTGTTGGTATTGAGAGTCATTCTGGCAGTAATAATGACAATTTATGCTTCATTATGGATGATCTGAAAGGAATAGCTGATGATGATCTAGAAAAGATGGATATTCTGAGCCAAATGGCATTGATTAATATCAGATCTCAGAAGTTCTATAAGAGAACTGGCAGGAAATTTCCTGGACTCTCTGGCAAAACCAAAGTTGGTTTTGACAAGAGTAAGTTGAGGTGTCACCATGCCAAAGGCTGGGACACTTTGCAAGAGAGTGTAGATCAACTGGATCTAACTCTTCTGCACCCTTTGTGACTTTTCCTAGTACTAGTCCACAAAACAGAGGGCAACATCCTGCTGGTTCTGGTCATCATTCACATCTTAGATATCCTGCATACTTTGTTCCCCAGGGTCAAATGTCATATCCTTATCCCTGCTATTATATGCCTTAACCAAATCCTGTTCAAGCTCCAATTGCACAACAACCACAAGCATTACCTGAACCACAACCTTCCTAATCTCATCAACAAACTCAACCTCAACAACACAGCTTCTTCACCCCAGGAGTTGTTGACTGGAGCAGTTTACCAGATGACTTGTCTGGTCATGAACAACTGTTCTCAGGTGCTGGTCAACATGGTGGTGAAAGTCCCTTTGGAAATCTAGCTCTTATGGCTTTGAATTCTGCTGATACTTCATCCACTAATGCCTCTACACCAAAGGTATCATAGGTATCCTCTGAGGCAAAAGCCAAGTTATGTTCTGAAACATGCATAGCAGCATTTGCATCTATTAGAGAAGCAAATGTAGCTTTAATCAACAAGAACATGAGCTAGAACAAATAATTTCCAAAAGCAAAGCTGAATTTGAGTATGTGCTTAATGATAAGAATGATGAGATTTACAAACTTAAATGCCAAATAACTGATGATAAGGCTAGGGAAGAGATACTTCTAGAGAAGTATAGAGATCTCAAAGAAACCCTTGCAGTCACCCAGGTAGAGTGTGATAGATGGGTACAATCATGCAAAGGTTTTGAAATGCTTCTTAGTAAGCAATCTGCTTCCAATGTGAAGTTTGGCATTGGTTACAATCACACTGCTCCACCTACAGATTTTACTCCGAGAGCAGAGGTAGAATCTGATGGTGAGAGTAATAACCAATCCATCTCATCATGTGATCTACTCTCTGATACAACACAATCAGAAGTAGAAGTCAGCACCAAGCCCTCTCAGAATCTATCAGCTGATGTTGATGGTTCCACTGCTGACACTCACATGATCAATGAGTTGATCAACTCAGGAGTTAATTCTGAAATTCCTGAAAGACTAGAGAGCAGGATTTAACACCTGAAGTTCAAACTCCAACTACTGCCAGTACTGAAAAGAAGAAAACTGTCAGTAGAAAGAGTTTGAAGACTACTAAAGAGGTAGTCAAGAAAGCAAACAATGCTTCCAAAGTACTGAAGGGCAAGTCTTCAGATGCTTCACCCTCTTTAGTTGATGATCAAGCTAAGATGAAGAAGAAACCATGTGAAGTATGTGGTTTGTTCAATCATCTTACAGATGATTGCTGGTACAAAAGAGGTTCCAAACTCAAACATAAAAAGAAATTAAAGAGAAAATGGGAAAAATGAAAACTGAGTTTGAGACCACATTTGTATTAGCAACATCAAGTCCTGTAACCCTTATGTCCACAAAGAAATCCAAAAAGGAAGGGGTTAAACAGGTGACAGCTGAGATTGCTCAGAAGAAGAAGGTGCAACATAGAAACTTATCAAACTCCACTAGCAATGTGTCTGATGAGCTGAAAGCTTTATCACAAAATCAGACACAGCTAGTTATGATGGTTCAACATCTATTGGGTAGAGTTAACCAATTAGATGCTCCTATGTTGAAACCACAGAAAAGGAGGTCCAAGCCAAAGGATTCCTCTTCTTCACCATCTTCTTCTTCTCAGGCTGTTGTTTCCAATAAACCTATTAGTTTACCATCTGTTGATGAGACCAGGCCCAAAACCAAAAAGGTTTGGGTCTCCAAAACTAACTGATTGTTTATTATTGCAGGGTTCTCCAACATGCCAAAGTAGCATCTAGTATGTAGACAGTGGGGGATCTATGCACATGACTGGGAACAGCTCTCTTCTTCATGACTACTCTCAAGGAAAGAAGGGCTTTGATTCTTTTGGCAATGATGCTAGGGGTTACATCATTGGAAATGGCTTTGTCTCCAATGGAGAAATCAAGTTTGATGATGTTAATCATGTGGAAAATCTCAAGTACAATCTCTTGAGTGTCAGTCAAATGTGTGATAAAGGCCATGTTGCTCTTTTCACCAGTCAGAATTGTAGGATTCTGTCATCCAAAGTTCTACATTTGATTGATAAGGTGTTCGATGATCACACTCTCCTGAGAGCCAACAGGACTGGAAGAGTGTATGCCTTAGATCTTTCCAAGAAAATAGATCTCAGAGGCAATCCTTGCCTATTTTCCAAAGCCTCTTCTCAAGAATCTAAACTGTGGCACAGAAGGCTGGGTCATGTTAATTTCAAAAACATAAATCAACTTATCCACGATAGTTTAGTTAGAGGCTTACCAATAAAGGAGTTCCACTGTGATGAAACCTGCACTGCTTGTTTAAAAGGAAAACAACACAAAGTCTCATTCCCTCCTATTGAAGAGCCTAAGTCCACTGCCTGCTTGCAATTACTGCATATGGATCTATTTGGTCCTATGAGAGTGATGAGCATGGCAAAGAAGAAATAATGTGTGGTAGTTGTGGATGATTACTCCAGATTTGTATGGACTTTCTTTCTACATTCAAAGGATGAGGTTGCTCAGAAGATTATTCACTTTGTGTTGTATATTGAGAAGCAGTATTCCCTTCCAGTCAAGTGTATTAGGAGTGACAATGGAACTGAATTCAGAAACCATATACTTGATGACTTCTATCTTTCAAAGGGAATCAAAAGGCAGTTTAGCATCCCAAGGACTCCAGAACAAAATAGAATAGTGGAGAGAAAGAAAAGGACCCTAATTGAAGCTGCAAGGTCCATGCTGGCTGACTCTGATTTGCCACTGACCTTTTGGGCTGAAGCTGTTAACACAGCTTGCTATGTGCAGAATAGAGTCTTAATAAATCAGAGGTTGATAAAGACTCCATATGAAGTTCTCCATCACTTGGCTCCTCTAATTTCATTTTTCAAAGCATTTGGGTGTCCCTGTTTTATTCTCAACACAAAGGATCAACTCCATAAATTTGATCCTAAGGTGGATGCAGGGAATTTTGTTGGTTATTCATCTACTTGCAAGGCATATAGAGTCTTCAACTGCAGAACAAAGATAGTTGAAGAGACTTTGCATGTGAAGTTTAATGAATCTCCTTTGGACAAGATTCCACAAAACCCTGTGGAGTTGTTTGATTTGGACATACTGCAATATGCTCCTTATCAACCTCCAGCTGTTGCAGATCCTGTGGATAAATCATCTTCTGCAACATGTCTTCCACCTGGTGGTAGTGATGATGATGATGATAATATCAATACTCACCTATTCAAGTTTAGAGACCAACTGCCTGTGTCTGCTAAATTTGATGTTCCTGTAGCTTCAGCAGTTCCATCCACAACAAATGCTGATGAGATCTTTGTTTCATCTACATCTTTTGAGTTACCATCTAATTCTTGGTTTCAAGAGTCTGCATCAACATCTGCTGTTGCTGAAGGTTCTACAAACACTTGCACAGATCTCATTGTTTATCAAGAACTGAAGAATCACCCCATGTCTCAGATTATTGGTGATATCAATGCTGGTGTTTCAACAAGACGTCAATTCTCTAACTTCTGCTTCTATGCTCTCTTCATCAGTCAGCTAAAGCCAAAGAACTACCATGTTTCTTTGAGAGACAATGGATGGGTTGAAGCTATGCAGCTTGAGCTACTTCAGTTCAAGAAACAGCAAGTGTGGGAACTGGTTCCTCTTCCCCCAGGTAAGTGTGCAATAGGCACTAAATGGGTGTTTAGGAATAAAACTGATGAAAATGGGCTTATTGTTAAGAACAAGGCTAGACTGGTTGTACAGGGGTTTTCACAAGAAGAAGGTATTGACTATGATGAAACCTTTGCCCCTGTAGCCAGACTAGAGGCAATCAGATTGTTTTTAGCCTAAGCTGCATTCCACAGTCTTAAAGTTTTTCAAATGGATGTCAAAAGTGCATTTTTATATGGTAAAATAAAGGAAGAAGTTTATGTGTGTCAACCACCAGGTTTTGAGGATAATAAACATCCTGAATGGGTGTATAAACTTGATAAGGCTCTTTATGGGTTGAAGCAAGCTCCTAGAGCCTGGTATGAGACACTTTCTACTTTTCTTCTTAAGAATAATTTCACTAGAGGCTCCATTGATAAAACTTTGTTTATAAGAAGGTGGATCAGCATAAGCTACTTGTTCAGATTTATGTTGATGATATCATTTTTGCATCCTCTGATCCCTAGTTGTGTGATGATTTTACAACATTAATGAAAAAGAGGTTTGAAATGAGTGCAATGGAGAATTACAGTTCTTTCTAGGCTTGCAAATTAAACAAAAGGCTGATGGAACCTTTATTCATCAGTCAAAATATACAAAAGATCTTTTGAATAAGTTTGATTTACAAAACTGTAAGCCCTGTTCTACTCCCATGTGCAACACCACACAACTGGATGCTGATCAGAAAGGTAAAGCTGTTGATGAAACACTTTACAGATGTATCATGGGTCCTTGATGTATTTAACAGCTTCTAGACCAGATATTATCTTTGCTACATGTGTTTGTGCTAGATTTCAGGCTGCTCTTAAAGAGTCTCATTTGATTGCAGTCAAGCGAATCTTTAGATATTTGCAAGGTACACCATCTCTGGGTTTATGGTATTCCACTGGACACTCTTGCAAATTAGTTGCTTTTTCAGATAGTGACTATGCAGGGTGCAAGTTAACTAGAAAGTCAACTTCTGGTGGTTGTCAATTCCTAGGCAACTGTTTGATTTCTTGGTAGAGTAAGAAACAAACATCTGTTGCTACATCAACTGCTGAGGCCGAGTACATTACTGCTGCAAGTTGCACTTCTCAGGTACTCTGGCTTCAGAACCAACTTCTAGATTATGGCATTACAGAGACTAAGACTCCATTACTAATGGATAGTGCTTCAGCTCTGTGTATTGTCAAAAATCCAGTCCAGCACTCTAGGACCAAACATATAGAGATGAGACATCACTTTATTCGGGATTGCTTTGAAAAAGGTCTGATTGATCCTAAGTTTGTGCCTAGTGCTGATGAGCTTGCAGATATTTTTACTAAGCCTTTGGATAGTTCTACTTTCCAAAACCTTGTGTTAAGGCTTGGTATGCTGCAGCCAGAATAAGTGACAACTACTGATGATTTAAGTAATAATTACTGGTGATCATTAGTAACCATGTCACATATAAGCACTGATGAGTCCTTTCACCTTCAGTAGTTTTTATAACTACTGACGGCTAAATGCCTCACAAGTACTGAAGTACTTTATCTGTTCCAAACTACTGATGTGGTTACAACTACTGATGTAGTTACAACTACTGAAATCAGTACAAACAGATAAGTACTGACGTCCTATGAAACACCTGAAAAGCAGATGCAAAGTCTCATGAGTAAGTGTTGAGGACAGTATGAAACAGCTGACAGGCTATGAATTGACGAAAACTACTAAAGAGAACTTTCTCTTCAGTTGTTTCTACAACTGCTGTTTCATTCTAAACAACTGAAGCAAAACCATGTCTTCAGTAGTTTTATAACTACTGATGACTAACACCAAGTCTTCAGCTGTTTACAACAACTGATGACAAAACCACTGTCTTCAGTAGTTTTCACAACTACTGATGACAAACACCAAGTCCTCAGTTGTTTCATCATCTGAAGTCAAAACCATGGCTTTCAGTAGTTTTCTAACTACTGATGCCTAAAACCACGGCTTCAGCTGTTTCAACGTCTGAAAGGGTAATACCATGTCAACAGTCGTTTAAAACTACTGATGACTAACACCACATCCTTCAGTCGTTTTCTAACCCGTACCCTATAAATATCCCTGACCTAATCCTTCAGAGCTTCATCTTCTTCAAACCTAACGTTCATCTCTCCAACACTTCTCTCTCCTAAATGGCGTCCATGCAACTCAAACCGCGACACAACTGTGTAGCTTACCTCACCAAATCGCCATTCTGGGCTAAGTTCGATAATGCTATTGATCTTATGGTCCAGTCACCCTACACAACGGCCTTTCTTCTCAATCCAATCCTTCATGCCGAATCCCTTAACCAGTTTTGGATGAACATCACCCTCACCACTGGGGAGAACAACACAGCGTCTCTCCGGTCGGTCGTCAACAACCACGAAGTGGTCATCACTCCCGATATACTTCGTCAAACTCTACACCTGGATGATGCACTTCTCCTGCTGGATATCCAAAGGGCACAACTGATTTATCCTTTGCCAACCATGGATATCAGGGAAACCTTAGTGCCTCCACCATACTGAAGAAACATTTCCATGATGCTGAACGTCTAATCTTTCACATGGTAAATGTCTGTTTGGCTCCTAAGACTTCGTCTTGGGATCAAATGTCTACAAAGTGGCAGCAGGTAATGTACTCCATTCTTGAGCAACAGCCTTTAAATTTTTCAGAAATACTATTTTCAGAGCTCAAGGATATGGCACAAAAACAAACTGCTAACCGTTGGATATTATATCCGCGGTTCATAATGGCCATAATTACAAACCAGCTTCAAGCTGAGGGACTTGTTGGCCTGGGAGTCCCTGCTATGGCTGTTTTGCCTGAAGTATACTCCCGGCACAAATCTGAACAATCACTCAAACTGGCTGCCAAGCTGCGCAAACCCACGCAGCTGGAACCCCCAGCCACCACCTCCAAATCAAAAGTCCCCACCAAACCCACTAAAAAGAAAACCAAAAAGGCTATTCAGGGAAATGAGTCCCCTGAGGATGCCCCTGCAACACAAACGCAGGCTATATCCACTGGTTACCCCATCTCCCCATGCAACCGCCCCCCAAAGTCCTACATTGCTTGTTGCACAAGTGCTGACTCAGTTGCACTCCTCACCCCCTCCCCAGATACCAATTACTACTGGGAACACTTCTACCATTGAGGGGGAGGACCAAAGTGCAGCTGACAACCCACAGCATAGGGGTTACAATGTTCCTTCTCCTAGTGTAGCAATGGAGATTGGAACTTCTGGTGAGGCTGCCACTTCTCCTGCGTCAGCATATGATCAGGTTGTAGTTGGTACCATTTCTAAGACCTTACCAGAGGCAACTGCTGATAACGGACACAGTCCTGAGGCAGGAAGTCCCCAGTTCCAAGACAAAGGGGCACATGCTACAACTGAGCTACACTCAGTGCATGTTCATCCTGATCCTATCAGGAGGTCAGGTGATTCAGTATCTACTGATGATGACCTGGGCTTCTTTTACGATGTAATCGCCCAAAACACCATCCTGGAGGAGGAGGTGAGCAGACTCAAAGAGCTGCTTGCCAAAACTTCTAAGGAACAAAGACCATCTGCCTCCACCAACCCACAGATGGCACCTTCAGTTGAAGGTTCCCCAAACACTTTTCCCTCTTACTTCACTGAGCCTCCAGCTTCTGCTTTTGGCACTATCTCTCCGGGATAGAACCTCCCAGAGCAGATGGTTGCTGTATTCTAACAATCCCTACCTCTCATCACTCCCATCATCAATGAAATTGTTAATAAAGCCCTTGATGAGAGGATTTCCTCAAGTCTACAACCACTTATTCATGATGCTGTGCAAAAGAAACTTTCTGTGGTACAAACCCCTGCCACCAATGCATCCAAAAAGGGGGAGAGTACTGCAGTGAAAAAAAAGAAGAGGAAAAGAACAGAGGATGAGAAGGCACAAGAGAAAGCCCAGGAGTTGGAAAAAGAAAAGCAACAACAACTGATCACCTGCAAAAGAAAGAAAAGTGCTGGTGATCAACCTACTACTGAAGAAAAGTCCTTGGAAGAGCTGGTAAAAGATGCAGATGACACACATAGCCGATCCATGGACAAAATCATTGAGCAACTCTTCAAGCAAGGTTTTGATACAGCCACATTAGATAGTGAGATCAGGAAGTTGGAAGTGGAGGAAATTCAAATCAGATGGGCTGGGTATGATGTACTGGAGAAAGAGAGATTGGAGATTATGATTCGTTTCATTGCCAAATACTTAGGAAGATCTTTGATGGAGATTTGTTCATGGACCAGAGACAGTATTCTGGCTATAGCCACTAGAATCTGTCTGTCTGAGCAATTCCATAAGGGGATTATCATTGAAGCCCTTGATGAGGCTGGGGCTGGAAAAAGGTTTGAAATGGCAAGACTACTGTTGGGATTCAACATGTTTATCAAAGTTCATATCATCCTCATTTATATGAAAAAACGCAGCGGAATATAGTTTTAAAACATGTTAATTTGTTGGTTATTAAACCCATTTTAATAAGCAAACCCCAAAGCCATGGATCAATATACGAAATACATACAAAGATAAAAACATAAGATGTAAAGAACACAACCTTTGGAGCAGATTAAAGACGAAAAACTAGAGGAGAAAGAAGATGAAATCGTGGCTATAACTTCAAAAGGAAGTCCTCAAGAGGTGATACCCCAAGCTTGCACCAAACACCTTTGATTGCTAGGCTTCTAGACACAAGTTTCAGCTACAAAACCCTCTTTTGTGAGCTGAAAATTCTGCTCAAAGCTTCCTCCAAAACCGTGAGAAAAAGAGAGAATAGAGAGAGAGCTTTGTGTGTGTGTTTTTCTTGGATGTGATTGAAATGAATGTGTGTTCAAGTGTCCAAGACTTGCATGTCTTGGAACTAAAAATGGGACCTCCAAGAAACAAAAGGGGCGGCCGAAATTAGGTCCCCTTATGTTTCCCTCCCAATTCAAAACATTTATAAAATATAAATCACATCCTATGTATTATAAAATTAAAACCATTTTAATTTTATATTACTAACACACACTATTATTTGCCATTGCTTAACCATATTAAATAATGTACAAATAATCTTCTATGAACAAATCATTATCTATATATAATGATGTTCATCTACAAAAGCAATAATTTAGAAAATCCAATTTTCTAAATTGGTGTCATTATTTATTTGTGTGATCTTATCAACAAATAAATTACCTTTTGGTGTTTGTATGGCTTGTTATTGGGTATGACCCGACTTGGATCATATTACACTAGCCACATCAATTAATATGAATCTTGGGCAGATCAATACTTTCAATCTCCCACTTGCACAAGATTTATAGAAGATTGATGCAAGCAGCAAATAACGCCTAGCAACGGTTTGCTACCCCTAATGTATATGACTAAGTGCCATTCAATAACATTATTCTTTTCAAGTACCTTACTTGAATATGTTTTAGGTGAATTAATCATCTATCCTTTTGTTGCAGATGTCATGTTAAATCCAAGAGACACAGAATTGTCATTCTCTGATGATTTAACTTTAGCAGGCCTTAGACATCTAACTCTCAACGAATAAGAGGAACAAATTCCATCTCGATTACATACGTCTCTCACAATCACCTCATGTTATACCTGAACTCAACCTTATGTACTGCCTTTTCAGAACAGCTAAGAACTAAGTCAAAGTACAATACTTGGTGAATATCAAGACCCAATATGTATCTCAGGTCTGAGGATACAATGATATTCGCCTTTACTCAAAATCTCTTATGACAAATCAGCAAGATTCCATGCAGAAATAATTGAGAGCGGGTCAGTCCAATATCTATATCCCATAGATATCAATGAACCTTGGTAGCAACCTCTTGCTGTATATTCATACCATATGAATATTAACCAATCCAAGTTCATTATAGTCTTATATTTATAGTTGTTCCCACAAGTATAATCGACTGCGGACGTTTAGAATAACTTAGTTATTCATGGATTTAAACATGCGAAAATAGAAGAACAAATGAAATTATAACTATATAATAATTCAAATAACATTAGTTCCAATATCTATATGCAAAATACAACATCAAACCCAGTCACTTGAATATCTAAGTCCCATGGCACAAACATGACCCTCATGCTTTGCCTTTTCAAGGAGCTTTGTGAGTGGATCCGCAACATTTTTATCAGTGTGAACTTTGCGAATACATATCTTTCCCTTTTCAACTTCATCCCTTATGTAGTTGAATCTCCGTTCAATGTGCCGAGTCTTTTGATGAGCACGAGGTTCCTTGATTTGAGCAATCGCACCCTCGTTGTCACAAAAGATCTCTAGGGGATCCTGAATGGAAGGGACTACCCCTAGATCGGCTATGAATTTCTTCAGCCATGCAGCTTCCTGCGCTGCCATTGAAGCGGCGACGTATTCTGACTCTGTAGTGGACAACGCTACGACTTCTTGTTTTGAGCTTTTCCAAGAAATAGCTCCCCCATTCAGAATAAAGATGTACCCCGATTGAGATCGTGAATCATCTCGATCGGTTTGGAAACTCGCATCCGTGTAACCTCTTACAACGAGTTCCTCTTCACCAGACCCGTAGATCAAGAACATGTCCTTAGTCCTCCTTAGGTACTTCAGAATGTTTTTGACAGCCATCCAATGACTATCACCAGGATTTTGCTGGTATCTACTTGTCATGCTTAAAGCGCATGACACGTCTGGTCTAGTGCATATCATTGCATACATGATGGATCCTATAGCAGATGCATATGGGATCGCCTTCATCCTAGTTTGCTCCTCCTTGGAGCTTGGACATTGAGTCGTACTCAATATTGTCCCTCTTTGAATAGGTACGGTACCTTTCTTAGAGTTTTCCATCTTGAACCTTTTCAAGATTTTGTCAATGTATGCACTTTGATTCAAACCAATTAGCCGTTTTGATCTATCCCTATAGATCTTTATTCCCAGAATATAGGTAGCTTCACCAAGATCCTTGATGGAAAAACAACTTCCAAGCCAGGTTTTTACACCTTCCATGGTTGGAATGTCGTTTCCAAATAGTAGTATGTCATCAACATACAATACTAGAAAGGTTATTGTGCTCCCACTAGCCTTTTTATACACACAAGCCTCGTCAGCGTTTTTGATGAAGCCAAATTTCTTTACTTCATCATCAAAACGGTGATTCCAACTTCTCGATGCTTGTTTCAATCCATAGATTGATTTCTTTAACTTGCATACTTTGTTAGGATGTTTTGGATCGACAAAACCTTCAGGTTGAACCATATAGACATCTTCCTCAAGATATCCATTTAGGAATGCGGTTTTGACATCCATTTGCCAAATCTCATAATCATAATGAGCTGCTATGGCAAATAATATCCTTATAGACTTAAGCATTGCAACAGGTGAGAAGGTTTCATCATAATCAACCCCTTGAGTTTGAGTGAAACCTTTTGCTACAAGTCTAGCTTTGTACGTATCCAAGTTTCCATGCATATCGGTTTTCTTTTGAAAACCCACTTACTTCCAACTATTTTGGAATTAAGAGGTGGCACAACAAGTTCCCAAACTTGATTGTCATACATGGATTGCATCTCCACGTTCATGGCCTCAAGCCATTTATCACAATCCAAATTGGATATTGCATCATGATATGTGGTTGGTTCATCTGAATCCACCACATAGCATCCATCCATGAAAAATCCGTATCTGTCAGGTGGATTACTAGTTCTACCACTTCTGCGAACGTTTTGTGTGTATCGATCAACCGCTTGATCATCCTCAACATCCTCATGTTGAGTCCTAGTTTCAACCAAACGTGTATCGGGCTGTGGTTCTTGCAGGTTTTGATCCTCTTCAAGATCCACTGTTCTACTGCTAGCTCCTTCCATAAGGAACTTGGCTTCTAAGAACTCACCCTTTCTGGCAACAAATACCTTTTGTTCCAGTGGATTATAGAAATAATATCCCATAGAATCTCTAGGATATCCAACAAAAATACACTTGGTGGATCGGACATCTAATTTGTTTGGGGTGAGTGTCTTAACATAAGCCTCACAACCCCAGACTCTTAAGTACGATAAGGATGGAACTCTTCCATGCCATATCTCAAAAGGTGTCTTTTCCACCTTTTTGGTTGGAGCCATATTCAGAATACGGGCTGCGGAGAGCAAAGCGAAACCCCAAAATGATAGAGGTAATGTGCTTCTAGCCATCATAGATCGAACCATATCCAATAAGGTTCGATTCCTCCTCTCAGACACACCATTATGTTGTGGTGTTCCAGGTGGAGTGAGTTGTGAGACAATCCCACAACTCCTAAGATGATCTTGAAAAACATCACTTAGGTATTCGCCACCTCTATCGGTGCGGAGAATTTTAATTGACCTGTTGAGTTGATTTTCTACTTCATTTTTGAAGATTTTGAACATTTCAAAAGCTTCATCTTTGTGCCTTAATAAGTACACATACCCATAGCGACTGTAATCGTCGGTAAAGGTAATGAAGTATCTTTCACCATTCCTAGCCACTGGCTTAAAGGGACCACATACATCCGAATGTATGATACTTAATAAATCTTTTGCCCTTTCATTAGTTCCACTAAAGGGTGCCTTAGTCAATTACCTTGTAAACAAGATTCACATACATCAAATGAATCACATTCATTTGTTTTTAAAAGACCATTCTTTTGAAGTGTTTGTATACGTTTCTTGTTTATATGACCAAGACGACAATGCCAAAGGTAGGTATCACTCAAATCTTGTTTGAGTCTTTTGGTGGTTGCTTGGTATATTGAGCTATCATGTGTCGTGTTTTCATGAACCAATTCATAAATACCATTACAAGGTATAGCCTTAAAATAGAATACATGATTTAAAGAAACATGAATATCATTGTCAACAAACTTGAAATCATAATCATATTGTCTTAAACGGGAAACAGAAATTATGTTCCTAGTCAAACTAGGAGCATATAATACATTATATAAAATAACTTCCAAACCACTTGGAAGCTTCAAAATGTAGTCCCCTTGGGCTTCCACGTGAACCTTTGCACCATTGCCCATGAAGAGACTTATTTCCCCTTTTGCATAATGTTCATTTCTTTTGAACCCCTGCAACAAATTGCAAATGTGAGTTCCACATCCGGTATCTAATACCCATGTGTTAGAAGAAATAACATTTAGCTCAACATGTATCATATAAATTATACCTGAGGTTTGCCCCGCATCCCTCTTCTCTCTCAACTCTTTGAGATAGACTGGACAATTTCTCATCCAATGTCCTATCTCACCACACTTGAAGCATGGGTCGTTTGCAGCAACTTTTGCTTCTTCTCCTTGGGCTTCGGAGGTTCCGCCCTAAAAACCATCTTCCCCTTCCCTTTAACGTGCCCCTTTCCTTTGGCAACATTTGCCTTAGGAGGGGGTAGAGACCTTTCTTCTCCCACCTTCATTAATGGTGAGAACGGGTAAAACCCTTTTACCCATTCCCGCCTCAGCTGATTTGAGCATCGAATGAAGTTCATTTATGCTCTTGTCCCATCCGTTCATGTTGTAATTCATGACGAATGCTTCAAACCTTTTAGTTAGGCCATTAAGGATCAAATCCGTGGCCAATTCTTTTGAGACAGGACAATTTAGCCTTTGAAGGCGGTCGATGTGGCTTTTCATCTTAAGAACATAAGATGAAACTGATTGGGTTTCCTCCATCCGACATGCATGAAGCGCTCGAACCGTTTCAAAGCGCTCCACTCTAGCTTGTTGCTGGAACGTTTCCCGCAACTGAGTGATCATGTCATAGGCTCCATGGAGCTCATACTCCTTTTGGAGTTCAGGTGTCATACTTGCCAACATAAGGCAAGAGACTTGGACGGAGTCCTCTACATACTTTACCCAATTATTATAGGCCTCCACATCCTCCTCGCTAGGTTCATCAGGGATGGGATCGTCAAGAATGTAGGCCCGCTTTTCTTGCTTGAGAACAATTCTCAAGTTGCGGTACCAATCCATGAAGTTGTTTGGTGTTAGACGATCCCTTTGAAGGATCGCCCTAAGAGATTGGTTGTTTTGGTTTGGTACATCGTTATTAGCGTTGGTGTGGTCGGCCATCTACAAGATTTTACAAAGTTCCATTTTAGTAATCGTTGATATAATCATATATTATTTATTAACACCCTTTATGTCTCATAGACTTATTAATAAATAATATTTTAGAATCCAACGTTATATTTAAATATTGGTTAGGTGACCTTTATCCCATTATTTAAATAAACAAGGTAGTCATAAATGACAATTGCAACCTATTGCAACTTCTAGTGGTATGGGATCGTTTGAACATCTTTTGTTTATAACGGCATGTTTACCCCATCAACACCATTTATAAAACACATTTTAGGTGATCCATTCAATATATTTTATAAATCAAGTCGTCCTACTTACACACACGTGTGAGTTTACAACATGAGTGGTTAGGTGACCTTTATCCCACAAACATGGTATTCTCACCTCAAGTCACAAGTTCCCTCAAAGTGGTTAGGTGACCTTTATCCCACTAAGAGTTTGCAAGTAACCTAAGTGTTGTGTAAAAGGATGGTGCTTAACTTGTTTTCAAAAGGGATTTAAAATGATACAATTCTGTTTTTGAAAAGTCTATGTAACATATGATTGTATGCATTCAACCATATGGTATTGAATGATTCTTTTAAATAAAACTCATTTTATTTTACAAACCATTAATTCCTTTTATAGAACCATTCTATTTTGCTTAATGATTTGAGAACCAATTTTCTTGTTTATAGTTTGTATTAGAAGACGGTTTGTAAATCACATCCAAATAATCAAAACAAACATCATCATATGCAATCAACCAAACAAAACAAAGCATCCATATATGCATAACAAAGCATACTAAGTTGAGCACACTTGTTTAGCCAAAACAAGTGTGTCAAATGGTCTTGTCCTAAGGGTTAAGAAACATGATACATGGTTGATCAAAGGGACTCCCACTTGAATCCACATCTTCAAGCATCCTCTTTGTTTTATCTTTTCTTCAAGTCTTGATCTTGAGCATCCTTTACAAAATTATGTATCCTAATACATGTTTCTAGTAAAGAAAAAAAAACTCCTAATCTATTTATTACAAATCATATGAATGAATAGATTACAATACAAAACTTGAAACCCAAAATAAAACATTACATGCCCAAATGAATATAACTAAACAACCAATCAAACAAACCAAAAGGTCAAGGCTTTGTTATGCATAACCAAAACAACATATCCAAAACCTATGTACGAAATGGGGCAGCCCCTTTTAACCCATGTTCTTGGCCAACATAAACCAAGAACAAATGGGTTAAGTCCATACAAACAAACATCTTATGACTAGATTTTTTAAAGATCCTTTCATGCATAAAGTAGTATCTTTAAGAAATCAAAAGGGGTTTAAACAAAACAGCCCACAAACATACGGGTATGAGGTGTCAAACACCATAAAACCCGAGAACAAGCAAGGATAAAGCATGTATGCTTTCGTATATGTGGCTCTTGATGCCATTGTTGGGATTCAACATGTTTATCAAAGTTCATATCATCCTCATTTATATGAAAAACGCAGCGGAATATAGTTTTAAAACATGTTAATTTGTTGGTTATTAAACCCATTTTAATAAGCAAACCCCAAAGCCATGGATCAATATACGAAATACATACAAAGATAAAAACATAAGATGTAAAGAACACAACCTTTGGAGCAGATTAAAGACGAAAAACTAGAGGAGAAAGAAGATGAAATCGTGGCTATAACTTCAAAAGGAAGTCCTCAAGAGGTGATACCCCAAGCTTGCACCAAACACCTTTGATTGCTAGGCTTCTGACACAAATTTCAGCTACAAAACCCTCTTTTGTGAGCTGAAAATTCTGCTCAAAGCTTCCTCCAAAACCGTGAGAAAAAGAGAGAATAGAGAGAGAGCTTTGTGTGTGTGTTTTTCTTGGATGTGATTGAAATTGAATGTGTGTTCAAGTGTCCAAGACTTGCATGTCTTGGAACTAAAAATGGGACCTCCAAGAAACAAAAGGGGCGGCCGAAATTAGGTCCCCTTATGTTTCCCTCCCAATTCAAAACATTTATAAAATATAAATCACATCCTATGTATTTATAAAATTAAAACCATTTTAATTTTATATTACTAACACACACTATTATTTGCCATTGCTTAACCATATTAAATAATGTACAAATAATCTTCTATGAACAAATCATTATCTATATATAATGACGTTCATCTACAAAAGCAATAATTTAGAAAATCCAATTTTCTAAATTGGTGTCATTATTTATTTGTGTGATCTTATCAACAAATAAATTACCTTTTGGTGTTTGTATGGCTTGTTATTGGGTATGACCCGACTTGGATCATATTACACTAGCCACATCAATTTAATATGAATCTTGGGCAGATCAATACTTTCACTTACAAAGGCTAAACTCATAACCAAAATGCTGGAACAACCTTCCCTTTTACCCACTCAAAAACAGCCTACCCCTCAAATCTCCAAACCAATCTCAAAGCCCAAATCCAAACATCCTCAATCTTCAAAACCAATTCCTTTACCAACCTAACCATCATCCAGTGATGCACCTAGAAGGAGGAGAAGGGTGCTGAGGATAGAAGAAGAAGAAGAAGAGGATGATGTGGAAGAAGATAGGCTGCCTCTGTCTGCAGTTCTAACATTGGCGAAAGCCAAACCCATGCCCATCACTCCCACCTCACAGATGGATGTTGTGAGAGTAAAGATTGAAGAAGAGCAGCAGCAAAAGCTTCATGATGATGAAATGCTGAAAAGCATTGACAAACTTATGCTGCTTCGTCATCTATTATTAGTATGAAGAAAGAAGCTCTGAGGTTGTACACTCTTGCCAACACATTTCAATATCAGAAGGAAAAGGTGAGAGTATGGCCTGATCCTAGGGTGGCTCACAGGATTGTAAAGAAAGACATTCCTTCGAGATACAAGGGCCAAGTCAAAAGGATTGTAGATGAAGAGATCACAGTGGCCCTTGTAGTATCACCCTGGGAGATTGTCGAAGACTTCAAGAAGGCCTATGAGACTAAACAACCACCCCAAAAGATGTTAGAGAACAGAATTATTAAAAAGGGGTTAGTCTACAAGAGGCTTGAGAACTTCAAACAAAATGAGCTCAGTCTGTTACTTGAAGGGACTCATCCTGATGAGTTTGCATACAAACAGATTACAACAGTTGAGCTCAAAAATGGTAAACAGGCCAAGTACATCTCAGAGCTGTATGGGCGAGAAGGATTGTTTGATGGTGAAGCCGAGAACCTGACCATAGAAGAACAAATCATGTTTCTCAGAGCATACACCAGAGAATCCTACTGGCTTATACACGGGAAGTAGATCTCATGAATGGGATAACAACTCTGTGTCCAGTTCCCCAAAACAGAGTTCCCATTCATATCTTGCCAAACAAATATCTGAGATTTCTTCCCAGGCCGGAGCTTATATGGGTCATCTTCTCTACTGATCAAGAAGGAAAAAGACCAACCTTTTTGCCAACAATAAGTGGGAAAATAAATAAGTTAGAGGTTTTGGCTACATTGGTTCATGGGGAGTTTGTTGGACCAAAAGAACCAATGAGCCAAGATCAGAAAACCTCTAAGTCCCACATGATATCACAACAACCGCTGAAAGCTTCATCAGCAGTTCGACAAGTGCTGAAAACTCCAACAGCTAAAGATCAAGTGCTGAAGACTTCAACAGCTGAAGACTAAAGTGCTGAAGTTCAACAGCTGAAGAACACAAGCGCTGAAGCTGATGACCAAAGTACTGAAGTATAATAGCTGAAGAGTCTACAAGTGCTGAAGATCAACAACTGGTGTACAATGTCTGAAGACAAAGACTGAAGACATCAGCTGATGATATCTACTTAAGTCATCAGCTGATGATACATCTGAAGTTCAAGTCTGAAGACCAAGTACTGAAGTTTCAGTAGTTTGTCACAACAGCTGAAGAGTACTTCTTTAGTAGTTGTGATATCAGTAGTTTTATGTTTTTACTTTCAGTAGTCTTGTAAAACGACTGAAGAGCTTGTTCTTCAGTCGTTGTAGTTTCAGTAGTTTTATGTTTTTCAGTAGTTGTAGTAACTGATAACACTTAGTATTTTTTGTAAGAAGATGTCAGCTGTTTTGACATCTTCAGTAGTTGTGTTTCAGTTGGAATAATTCTGTTACGTGTCACTATCAAGTGACATCAGCAGACGTCACATCTCATATATAAGAGGTGTCGACCTAATTGTAATTGTGACATTCTGTTACCACAAAAGCGAATATTGAATGAAATATATTTGCAGAATTTTCTCTTTCTACAACCGTCTTTGTTCTTCATTGAATATCATTTCGTTCTTGTGAATTGGCTAATTCATTGTTAGAATTCCGCTGCTATACTCTCTAATCAATCAAACATAGATCACTGATCCTAACAGAATGATTCATTATGGATTCATATAGGTTTATCAAATCATTTGGGACATTTTACCAAAGCCTTTTGATGCTAGATCCTTGTTTCCATCGAGAATCATTAGCAAGTTTAGGAAAACATACCATTGTTAGAAGATGCACACAATGGTTTTGACTTTCAAGAGTTGCATCTCACGATGATTGTCAGTATACTTGTCCTCTTAAATCCGTACACAGATTTTTGACACACATTGGTGATGATTTAAGGTTTAATTATTTCAACAAGCATTTATGGATCCCACGCTTATATGATAATCAACATTCCTCAAGAGATGTTTGAGCGGTCTACGGGTAGTATTCAAGAAGAAACTATTCTAGAGCTTTCAAAGAGATGCAAAGCCTCAGGTCAGTGCCACCGCATAGCGGAGAGGTGCAACCAACAATGAATTCTAGAATATTTAGATTATGCCTATCCTCAGGTCAGTGCCACCGCACAGCAGAGAGGCACACAACCTATCTTCTTGTTTGAGCAATTATATTCTTTTTGCACAGATCTCACCAACAACATAGGTTATTAGCTTGATTGTTTTTTTGCATTTTTCATGTGCTTTGCTCTTTTTATGGTCTTCTGCACACATTTGTGGCGTTTATTTTGCTAGTCATCCCTTATTGGAACTTTGTTGATTGTGTTAACCAGGGATAAGATGATAACCCACAGCTTGTTGAACAACTTAGTTTGATCTTGAAATCACCAATAAGGTCTACTTATCTATTTTGTTGGATCTACCGACACATCATCTAATGGTCTAGCAACCTCTAGGTCTACTTTCTCCGTGTTATCTTAGTAGCAGCTAGTTTTACTATCATTTTTCCTTTTATGTTGCTTAGACTTCTCAGACTTATACTTCAAATTTTGCATCTTAAACAATTTCATCTTTTAAAGTCGCAAACTCTTTGTTCCTGTGTACTACCATTTTCCATAGACATTGAATCAGTGTCACAAATACGGATCTCATTCTATTTAGCTAAACAGTCATCCTCCATCATTTCTTTATTGAGTACTGAAATTAAGACAACTAGTTTAATACTAATTTAACATATTCTCCCCCTAAGATTCTAAAACCGAAAATGTTTTTGTGTTTAGAATATTAATAGACGAAGAAATAAAATAAAAATAAAAATTACATCTACATGTCGGACTAAGTACTATCTTCGTCGGAAATCACTTCACTTTTCTTTTTAACTCCGTTGACCTCTAACAAATATAGAAAATGTGGTTTATCAAAAGCTTTTATGTAGAGGTCAGCGTGTTGAAAATCCGTATTATTTTTAATAACATCGATTAATTTTTTTTCAAAACAATCACGTATAAAGTGATATTGAGCCTCAAAACAGTGGACAATACCTATCAGATGGTTCACATAGTATATTATAAAAACTTTCCAGATGCCACAAACAACACCATAGATCTCAGTGTGGTACCCTTCCCGTTCATCACGGAAGGCATTGTGTGTGGGGGATTGCCCAAGTAGATCAAGACATATAAACAACCGGTTCACAATAGAATTAATGACTATGATACAAGTATCAGCAGGTCTCAACACAACCACAACATATAGCATCACAATATATCACAAAAATAGTTTAGTTTAAACAGAGCATGCTTCATCCCAAAACAATAGTAAAAAGGAAAACACTTGAACTCACCTTAAGATTCAAGCAAAGGATTCTTCGTGTACCGAGAAACAGTCTCAAGTCTAGCACCCTATCGTCAAGATTTAAGTGTTAAGCCGCTAATTCTAAGGTTATGGAAGGTACACCAGGTGTGTCATGAGGTTAGTGTCTTACTAACTTTTGATTTGCTAAGTCTTATATAAAAAGTTTCCTTTTATAGAAAGTTAGGTTTTCTTAGCAAAGAATACATGATTTACAATGTGGATCATTTGTACCAGTTAGTTTAAGTTCACCAAATGATTATTAGACCAAGGGGTCGATTTATAATGGTTTGGCAAAATTTACAATTTAGTTCTCCAAGTTTTCAATAATTACAATTTCTACCCCAAAGTTTGTTTTATTGCATTTATTGACTTTAATGTCCAAATATCAGGTTTTAGAAGTTAAGTAAATTATTTTAAGTAAGTTTACTCCATATTCAGAATTTAGGTTCGGGTTTAATATTATTATGTTTTATGTTACCGGAACGGTAAAACTAAAGGTTTTTAACGGTTAAGTATTGATTTCCATATCTTGTGTCTTAGACCTTTAAATATTAATTTAAGGACATTTTTATAAGTTTCTAATATGTTAAAAGCATATTTCAAGCCTCTTTTAGTTGGAACCCGCGTTTTATGCTTAACCCGCTAAAAGGCGTTTTTACCCGAATTGACTGTTTAAAAACTTGTTTGACCAAATTTCAAGACCTTTAAATCTTATAGCACCTAAATTACTGAATTTACATGATTTCAATGGATTTTGGTTCCGTACCATTATTCCTAGGATTTTTCGTCAAAACGTCACCCGGTTAATAACCATTTTTAGTTAAAAATACCTTTTATTTTGACTTTTGACCATTTAATCAACAAATCTAGTCCAAAACACTTTTTTTAACCTTTTTAAATCCTCGAATTCTTTTTAACATGGTTAAAATCCAAGTTTTATATTTTAAGGTCGTTTTACCACTTTCGGGTCCCAAATTATGACCAAAATACTTTCAAGTCCACATCTTTATTATTTTCAGCCATCATCATCTCATCATACACCCAATATCATCCAAAAATTACTTAAATCTTAAGCCTAACTCAAGGTTTCAACATGCAACTCAAGAACAAGATGGAAACATAGCGATTACTCCATTTTCAACCATTACACATATGTGAAATGTTATAACTCGAGTTTAAACTTTACCAAAAACGTTTTTAACTTTAGAAACAGGTTATTAGGATATTAGAAAACAGATTTTGAGTAGGTTACATGCTTAGCTTCGGAAGGTTACAAGATGAACAAGTTAGATGGTGCAACAACACCCTAAAAGAGGGTTTTCATGGTGTAAATCGGGTTACACCATAGAATGACATATATAATGAGTGGGATACATTCGATAATGTTCAAAGATTCTCAAGAAAAAGGTTGTAGCAGCATGTTTTGTTTGATACAAGAATGGTAAGATATTTGAGTGAAATTGAAGAGATCACAAGATATGTCCAACTCGGGTGAGATGAAGTTTACTCTTGGTGTAGTTCACGGTTTGGAGAGTGTAGAGGGTCACAATGACCTGTAAATTTTCGAACAAGGGCTGGAGAAGTCGAACTTGAAGGAACCCTACACCCAAACGCACACAAAACTTCATCTTGTTGCGGTTTTTGAGCTTAGCCGATGGTAGTATGGTGTTGTTCTTCGAAAATGAGGCTAGAAATAGAGAGAAATGTGGTGTGTTTTCTGCTATAGTGAACCGAGAGGGATAGGGAGAGTTGAGAGGAGTGTGAACTGAGATTGGAAGGGAATGCATGTAATGGTAGTGGGTAGAAGAGGTGGGTGTGTGGTGAATGGTGGAGAGGGCTGGTGATAGACGGTGACTGAGTCTTGGCTGTAGTAGGATTAATTTTGATTTAAATTTAATGGTAAAATATATTATGTAGTATTATTTGTACTAATTAACTCTCCTGGAACACTATGTTTCCTTAAGCTAAAACTTGAACTATCTAAATCATCACAAAAATGCACATGAAATAACAAAAATGGCAATAATATCCAAAATAATAATAATGCTAATAATAATGATGATAATGATATTGACATTAATATTAATTGAAGTAATAATGCAGGTTATAAGGTTTAGAATTATGACCTAGAGGTCGGTTATCACAATTGGAGGTTGTTAGAGCATCTACAACAACAAACCTCTATTTTAAAACCAAACGTGACACATCAGCTGCCACATCAACTTTTCACTCGTCCACTTTCAAACACTAAAAACTCTTGTATTTCCTCCAATAATATGTCCAGTTTCAAACACGCTTCCATTTCCAAATCATCACCTATTTTTAATTCTAAAACATTAAATTACATATGTTTTATAGTGGTGGGTTCCACACTCCCATGTTTGCTTGGGTTTGGAATTCTGGACATGAAAAGCAAATTACAGAAGCAAACCTCATCTCCAATGGTGTGATGTTCGTTTGCTTTTTCCACCTCAGACTGGACGAAAGAAAACCCCCTTGATGTAGATGCTCTTAGAGAAAGCAAAAGACTATCAATGCGATAACTGTTTTAGTTTAATGTTTTGTTATAACTAGTTCCATTCTAATATATTTAATTAAGCATTCTATTGCTGCACAATTTTTATTAAAATACAAGCAAATCATATATATTTGGCCGTGTTAACTTGATTTGAGTTGTTTTTCATTGAAACTTTGTGTTTCTTGTTTAAAGTTTGATTACTTTCATTCCTCTAGTGTTATTTGATTCACCATTTTTATTGAGTAAATACAAGTAGTTTCTTGGTTCATTGCACCTCGTTTCCTTGCATAGATTGTCAGTTAAGTATTTTCTGGATTAAAAGTTGTTATTTTGAAAGAATCGGTTGGCTTTTGAGGTGAGAGTGTTCGAAATGGGTTGTGGGGTGTTGTCATTGAGTATGGGCAGGAGTGGATTGATTTCAAGTGTCATTTGTGTGTTTCAAGTTTAGTCTTGGTTTTGATTTAAATAATAGAAACTACGTTTAATTTGTGATTAATTTGGGTGATTCAAATGATGATCATAATTAGATGTGTTTAGATTGGTTCAAGAGTGTGTTACCAAGGCTTAAGAATCAAAACTCCATTAATTTGGGTGATTCAAATGATGATCATAATTATTGTAGTTTAACGTTTTGTTATAACTAGTTCCTTTCTAATGTATGTAGTTAAGTATTCCTGTTTCCTTTGATGCACCACTTTATTGCTACACAATTTTGTTTAAAATACAAGCAAATCATATTTACTTGGTGGTGTACCTTGATTTTAGTTCTTTTTCATGGATCAACTTTTCTTGTTTGAAGTTTGATTTTTGTCATTCCGATAGTGTAATTGATTCACCAATTTTATCGAGAAAATAAGAGTATTGTTCTGGTTCTTTACACCTCGTTTTGCTTGCGTAGTGCATCAAATTAATCAAATGTGTTTAGATTGGTTTAAGAGGGTGTTAAGATGGCTTAAGAATATAAACACCAAAGCGCTAGAGGTTGTTAGAGAAAGCAAAAAACTATCCATGCGAGAACTATTGTAATTTAATGTTTTCGTATAACTAGTTCCTTTCTAATGTATTTAGTTAAGCATTCTTGAGTACTTTAATGCACCACTCTACTGCTGCACAATTTTGATTAAAATACAAGTAAATCATACTTACTTGGTCATGTTACCTTGATTTGAGTTCTTGTTCATCGATCGAACTTTGCGTTTCTCATTTGAAGTTTGCTTACTTTCATTCCGTTAGTGTAATTTGATTCACCATTTTTATTGAGTAAATACGAGTAGTTTCTATACGAGAACTATTATAGTTTAATGTTTTGTTATAATTAGTTCCTTTCTAAAGTATTTAGTTAAGCATTCTTGAGTATTTTTATGCACCACTCTATTGCTACACAAATTTGTTTAAAATGCAAACAAATCATATTTACTTGGTCGTGTACCAAGATTTTAGTTCTTTCTCATCAATCAAACTTTGCATTTATTCTTTGAAGTTTCATTATTGTCATTCTGATAGTGTAATTTGATTAACCATTTTAATTGAGTAAATAAAAATTGGTTTTGATTTAAAGTGTCATTCATGTGTTTCAGGTTTAACATCTGTTTTGATTTAAACAATAGGAACTACATTCAATTTTTTATTAATTAGGGTGATTCAAATGTTGATCATAATTAGATGTGTTTAGATTGGTTCATGAGAGTGATAAGAAGGCTTAAGAATCAAAATTCCATAGCATTGGAGGTTGTTAGAGAAAGCAAATGACTATCCATGCACTATTGTAGTTTAATGACTTGTTTATCTAGTTCCTTTTAATGTATTTAGTTAAACATTTTTGAGTACTTTGTTGCACCACTATATTGCTGACCAATTTTTATTAAAATACAAGCAAAGCATAGTTTCTTTGCCGTGTTACCGTGATTTGAATTCTTTTTCATCTATCAAACTTTGTGTTTCTTATTTGAGGTTTGATTACTTTCATTCCGCTGGTGTTATTTGATTCACCATTTTTATTGAGTAAATACGAGTAGTTTCTTGGTTCTTTACACCACGTTTTGCTTGCGTAGTGCATCAAATTTAATCAGATGTGTTTAGATTGGTTTAAGAGGGTGTTAAGATGGCTTAAGAATAAAAACACCAAAGCACTAGAGGTTGTTAGAGAAAGCTTTGTGTTTGAATTCTTTTTCATCTATCAAACTTTGTGTTTCTTATTTGAGGTTTGATTACTTTCATTCCGCTGGTGTTATTTGATTCACCATTTTTATTGAGTAAATACGAGTAGTTTCTTGGTTCTTTACACCTCGTTTCCTAGCATAGATTGTTAGTTAAGTATTTTCTGGATTAAAAGTTGTCATGTTAAATGAATAAGTTGGTTTTCGAGGTGAGAGTGTTGGAAGTGGGTTGTGGAGTGTTGTTGATGAGTATGGGCGGGAGTGGACTGATTTTAAGTGTCATTTGTGTGTTTTTGGTTTGGTCTTGGTTACGATTTAAACAATAGAAACTATATTCCATTTGTGATTAATTAGGGTGATTCCAATTATGATCATAATTAGATGTGTTTAGATTGGTTCATAAGTGTGTTAAGAAGGTTTAAGAAGCAAAACATCATAGCATTGGAGTTTGTTAGAGAAAACAAAAGACTATCTATGTGAGAACTATTGTAGTTTAATGTTTTGTTATAACTAGTTCCCTTTTAATGTATTTAGTTAAGCATTCCTGAGTACTTTGATGCACCACTCTATTGCAACACAATATTGATTCATGCCCCACTCTTGAAGCCATGAATGTTGAGATGTAATCCATGTATGACAACCAAGTATGGGACTTGGTTGAGCTGCCACATAACTCCAAGGTAGTTGGAAGTAAGTGGGTTTTCAAGAAGAAAACTAATCTGCATGGAAACTTGGATACTTATAAAGCTAGACTTGTAGTAAAAGGTTTCACCAAAACTCAAGGGGTTGATTATGATGAGACTTTCTCGCCTGTTGCAATGCTAAAGTCTATTAGGATATTATTTGCCATAGCTGCTCAATGTGATTATGAGATTTTGCAAATGGATGTAAAAACTTCTTTTCTAAATGGATATCTTGAGGAAGATGTCTATTTGGTTCAGCTTTAATGTTTTGTTGATCCAAAACATCCTAACAAAGTATTCAAGCTAAAGAAATCAATCTATCGATTGAAGCAAGCATCAAGAAGTTGGAATCACGGTTTTGATAGAGAGGTAATCAAATTTGGGTTCATAAAAAACGCGGATGAATCATGTGTGTATAAGAAAGCTAGTGGGAGCATCATCACTTTCCTAGTATTGTATGTCGATGACATCCTACTATTTGGAAATGACGTGCCAACCTTGGAGAGTGTAAAAACTGGCTTGGAAGTAGTTTTTCATTAACGATCTTGGTGAAGCCACCAATATTTTAGGAATAAAGATCTAAAGGGATATATCAAGGCGGTTGATAGGTTTAAATCAAAGTGCATACATTGATAAGATCTTGAAAAGGTTCAAGATGAAAAACTCTATTAAAGGTACCATACCTATGCAAAGAAAAAACGATATTGAGTCCGACTCAATGTCCAAGTTCAAAGGTTGAGCAATATAAGAAGAAGGGTCTCCCGTATGCATCTGCTATAGGATTCATCATGTATGCAATGATATGCACTAGGCCGGACGTGTCATCCTCCTTGTGCATGACAACCCGATACAGCAAAATCTTGGAAATAGTCATTGGATGGTTTTAAGAACATGCTTAAGTACCTAAGGAGGACTAAAAATATGTTCCTAGTCTATGGATCTGGTGAGGAGGAACACGTGGTAAAAGGTTACATGGATGCAAGTTTCCAAACTGATCGGGATGATTCACGATCTGTAAGGCCCCGTTCCCGGGATGCTTACAGTTGGTCCTTCATCACACATAAAACATATATTTTGTCTTCTTACATAAAACCGTTGCAAGGGAAACATTTAAATATAACATTTTCATTTCATCAATATGCTTTTGCAAAATATTACATCCGCTCATTTCACAATATCGTTTTACATTTCATTACAAAAGCATTCAAAACAATGGATGCCACTACAAAAAAACTGAGTAGTCGCCCCTTGCCAACCTCAACAACATACCTGCCAACTAGAAACACATCAAAGCCAGCGTTGCTGAGTGAGTTCTAGTTTTATGAAATAAAACATACTTTACTTCCTTTATAAAACCATTCGTTAATTTCGTACGCGATCACACAAAATACATACACAGAGATAATATAATTATTATCTTCTTTACGTTCATTACATTTTTCATCCGTTTCATTCGTTCATAACATTATTTTTTCCATTCATCCAGTTCATACATATCGCACTTATCGCACGAATCGCACCCTTGCATCATCGTATCCGAAGTACATATCGCACGGATCACACACATGAGGAAGCCAAGATCGCAAGCTACATAGCACACAGTAAATACCACATCGCATGTACCGGAGCAATTACAAAAGCTGAACTCCCACTGTGTCTATTGTCCCTCATGTTATCCATCGTACATATCGCACAAATCGCACCAACGGAGTGGTCACCAAGACCGACTCCCCTTGTGTGTGAGAACTCTTAGGGTGTAGCCAGAATCGCACGCCATCTCATGGGTTAGCCAAAATCGCACACTACATAATCCATATGAGGTAGCCAAAATCGCACGCTACATAGCACACAATAAATACCACATCGGACATATTGGAGCAGTTACCGAAACTGAACCCCCACTTTGTCTATGTCCCCTTATGAGTTAGCCAAGATCACAAACTATAAATACACACACAGTTGAGCTAACAACTCTCAATGAGTCGTGAACCGCCATTCTTCCTATTGCAAGCCATCCTTACTCTCATTCATTTGTTCATGCTTGCATTCATTCATTACATTCTCTTTTCATTATCTTCCACTTTAGGTTACATAATACTTTCAGTATATTCATTAATGCTCAACGCAAAACCACGGGAAGACAATCATACATAATAAAATAAGGAACATAACAACATACAACATCAATCACAAAAGGAAACATCGCACACCCATAACATACATCATGCATAACATACAACATCATAATCACATGACAACAAACATCACACCAATCACGCGTATCACAACATACAACCATACGGCATCACACATCATCATCTGCTCATCGTCATACATCATCTTAAGTCATCCACACCCATCACTTCATCAACAACCCCAAAGGTCCGAGCGTACGTCCGCACTTTTCCAAAGGTCATACCATACCATGGTCTTTCGGGCATATGGACCCTATTCGGTCGCATGGTCTTCCATTCGTATGAAAACACTCAGGCGAATGGACCTCCAGTCGCATAGCCTCCAATCACATGCTTCCCATGCGAATGAATCTCAATCGCATGACATCAGTGCGTATGGACCCTCAGTCGCATGACCTTCATGCGAATGGTCCTCAGTCGCATCCCTTTTGTGCGAATGAACCTTAATCGCACGACTCACGGGGGTATGGACTCCAGTCGCATGACTCTCATCCGCATTTCCTTCAGTCGCATGACTCTCATCCGCATTTCCTTCAGTCGCATAGCCCTCGGGCGTATGGCTCTTAGTCGCACGAATGAACCTCAGTCACACCTCTTTTGTGCGTATGGCCTCCAGTCGCATGCCATTCGGTCGCATGGACCTCCAGTCGCATAGCCCTAGCCGGGCGCAGAATGTAGTTCATCCCGAACTGCAGCTGCCAATTTCAACCTCCAAACTCTTCCAAACCTTATTTAAGCTAAAATCAACCATTCTAAACCTTAGGGAAGCATACCACAACATCATTCAAGTCCAACCAAGCCGGAAATCAAGCCCCAAACGAATCATACACATACACATACATACAAAAACGGGTTTACACCCAAAAAACTCGAAAAAGGGTTATCAGATGTGTTCCAGCCCTAAAATCATTCAAAAATGTGTAAAAAAGGGGTCCTAGAACTCACATAAACGATCCCGTCGAGTAGAGCTTTGATTTGATCCCTACACGTTGAGTTCCACTCTCGAATCAACCCGAACCAAGCTTTTCTCCTCTTTTTCTCCTTTTCTCTCTTCTCCCTTGGCTGAGTTTTAGCAAGAATGGGGAGGGTGTGGGTTGCCCTCCCCCTTTTATACTCCCACACATCCATGTTTCTTCCAGGTCTGGTGAGTTTGGTCCCTTGACTTGGGGCTTTATTTCTTTTCTTCTTTCGTCGGCTTCAAAGAAAATTTCGGGTGTTACAAGTCCACCCCCCTTATATAGGTTTCGTCCCCGAAACCTATTATCCCTTAAATCATCGCGGGAATACCGTCTCATCTGTTTTCAGTCCCATCTGGAATCCATCGGTCTATGTCGTTTACCAACATACGACTTCTCGCTATCTCTGGCTACTTTTATCAGGGCCTTGATCCTTTCGAGCTTCTCAGTTGTAGCCTCGATCACCTTAATACTTCCCATACGACATTTGGTGCTCGGCCTTCACTTGTAAACAAGTAAGGCATTTACTCCCGTACTCCACCATCGAAATTAACTCCGGAATCGTCGTGACTCGATCACCTTAAACCGTCACTGTGATCCCGTCAGGCGCTGTCAACCATATCATGTTTTGCGGCACACAATGTTCACTTCGTAGTCCGCCAAACAATCAACTCCTAGAACCACATCGAAGGGCGTATCTATACTCTTACTACTAACAAGCAATTTAGCACAAAAAGCAGTAGGAATAAAACTCTTACTAGCGCCTCGAACTACACAAGGCTAAAGGTTGATTTACTACGAACATACATGACCCAACATCGGGGTCCGCCCTAGCCTCCTCCTGCATCATCGTGTAGGTGTTGCATTCGCCCTCTGTCCTTCTCCCCGGTCCTCCTCACTCCCGAACCTTCCGCCCTTGGCTTCTTACAGTCCCTGCTTATGTAGCCAATTTCTCCACAATTATAACATCTCACAGTCCCATATTCTCTAGCTATATGACCAGGCTTCCCACACTTGAAGCAAGTGTTTGGTCCCCTTTGTATTCTCCCGAATGCTCCATCCCGCCTTTACCACATTTGTTCATCCCCGCCCCAGGTGTGTGACCATACGACGGTCATCCCCCATTCGTGCTTATTATTCGTTAGGACACCACCCCTTCAAGTTATCTTTCCCTTCCAGTTTCGGTCTCCATCACCTTTCTCGCCGTTTCCAGCCACCACGAGCACCATAGTTCTTTCATCATACAACCTCCCTGCCAAATCAACTGCCGACCTAAACATGCTCAGTCGAGCAGCGATCATGTGCCAAAGGATATCCGCCGGCAAGCCTTGAATATCCCTCTTGATGTTTCGCGAAAGAGGTGTCACCTGATCTGGCACCAACCGTGTATTTCATTGAATTTGGTGGTGTACTGCTGATGTGTCATTGTTCCCGCCTCCAGCTGCAGGAACTCTCTTTCAACTTTATCCATCTCAGGTGAGGACAGAACTCCTCAATCACCAGCCTTTTCAACTCTGACCATCTCATCCTTCTGATAGCCCGACTACCCTCAACTTGGACTATGTTGTCCCACTAGCACAACACCGAGTCCACGAAAGAGTGGGCAGCAAACTTTACCTTTAGTCCTCCTCATACTCGTTGATATTTAGAACAGCTTCCATTTCCCTCACCCATCAGTGAGCAGCAGTAGCTCAGTGCCATTACGATCAAAAGTTGGGGGTTTGCATCGTTGAAACGCCCCATAGTTACAGCCTCATGCCACTCCGGCACAGGCTCTTCTTCTTCCTCTTCCTCTTCGTCATCAGGGATAACGTTTCAGTCTCGGGCCGTCTCCTTCCACCCGAAGGTCTACCCCTTTCCTGTCTCTACATCTCTAACAGCCTTTATCACTTTGGTCACCACAGATGGTAAGATCGTCTCTATGACCTGATGCACTTCCTCCGCAACTACCTCTCTGATCGACGCACTCAGATTGGCACTCTCATCACCGCCCTCCGAATGAGGGGTCTCGGGTTCCTCATGAACCACTTTCTCCACTCTAGGTCTTCCTCTCGTGATCCGTGGTTCAGCACCACGTCCACCACCGCCTCCACCACGTGAAGCTTTAGAAGATCTACCACCAGCCATCTTCTAACACACACACTGAAAGATTCAAACACCAACACGGTCATTCAAGGAGACAGCTCAATTTATGTCAAGTATAGTAAGTCCCTAATTATAGTGGCCAGTTGTGATTAGCCACTTACTTTACTCTCCATACCCCAAGCATTACCTGTCCTGACTACATCATATCTAAATCTACCAGCAACACATAAGTCACATAACATGCGCACGTAATACCGGTTAACATTACGAGAATAACTGATGGCACGCAGCTACTCAGATTGGCATCCCTTCCCTTTACGTCCCATTCTCAGTTAAGTTAAGGTTTGTTTTGAAAATTTACCCATTTCACTTAAACTTGTAAAGCCCCATTCCCGGGACGCTTACAGCTGGTCCTTCATTGCACATAAAACATATATTTTATCTTCTTACATAAAAGTGTTGCAGCGGAAACATTTAAATATAACATTTTCATTTCATCAAATGCTTTTGCAAAATATTACATCTGTTCATTTTACAATATCGTTTTACATTTCATTACAAAAACATTAAAAACAATGGATGCCACTCCAAAAGAACTGAGTAGTCGCCCCTTGCCATCCTCAGCAACATACTTGCCAACTGGAAACACATCAAAGGCAGCGTTGCTGAGTAAGTTCTAGTTTTACAAAATAAAACATACTTTACTTCCTTTATAAAACCATTCGTTAATTTCAAACGCAATCACACAACATACATACACAGAGATAATATAATTATTATCTTCTTCACGTTCGTTACACCTTTCATCCGTTTCATTCGTTCATAACATTATTTCTTCCATTCATCAATTTCATACATATCGCACTTATCGCACAAAGTGCACCCTTGCATCATCGTACCCGATGTACATATCGCACTGATCGCACACATGAGGTAGCCATGATCACACGCTACATAGCACACAATAAATACCACATCACACGTATCAAAGTAGTAACCAAAACTAAACTCCCACTGTGTCTATAGTCCCTCATGTTATTCGTCGTACATATTGCACAAATCGCACCAACGGAGTGGTCACCAAGACCGACTCCCCCTGTGTGTGAGAACTCTTAGGGTGTAGCCAGAATAGCACGCCATCTCATGGGTTAGCCAAAATCGCACGCTACATAATCCACATGAGGTAGCCAAAATTGCATGCTACATAGCACACAGTAAATACCACATCGCACGTATCGGAGCAGTTACCAAAACTGAACCCCCACTGTGTCTACGTCCCCTTATGAGCTAGCCAAGATCGCACGCTATAAATACACACATAGTTGAGCTAACAACCCTAAATGAGTCGTGAACCTCTTTTCTTCCTCTTGCAAGCCATCCTTACTCTCATTCATCCGTTCATGCTTGCATTCATTCATTACGTTCCTCTTTTCATTATCTTCCACTTTACATTATATAATACTTTCATTACATTCATTAACGCTCAACGCAAAACCATAGGAAGACAATAATACATCGCACACCCATAACGTAGATCATGCATAACATACAACATCACAATCAAACGACAACAAACATCACACCAATCACGTGCATCAAAACATACAACCATATGACATCATACATCATCATCAGCTCATCGTCATACATCATCTTAAGTCATCCACACCTATCACTTCATCAACAACCCCAAAGGTCCGAGCGTACGTCCACACTTTCCCAAAGGTCATACCATACCATGGTCTTTCAGGAGTATGGACCCTATTCGGTCGCATCGTCTTCCATTCATATGAGAACACTCAGGTGAATGGACCTCCAGTCACATAGCCTCCAATCGCATGGTTCCCATGCGAATGAATCTCAATCGCATGACATTCGTGCGTATGGACCCTCAGTCGCATGACCTTCATGCGAATGGTCCTCAGTCGCATCCCATTCGTGTGAATGAACATCAATCACCCGACTCAAAGGCGTATGGACTCCAGTCGCATGACCTTCAGTCGCATGATCTTCATCCGCATTTCCTTCAGTCGCATGACTCTCATCCACATTTCCTTCAGTCGCTAGCCCTCGGGCGTATGGCTCTCAGTCGCACGAATGAACCTCAGTCGCACCTCTTTCGTGCGTATGGACCCCAGTCTCATGTCATTCAGTCCATGGACCTCCAGTCGCATAGCCCTAGCTGGGCGCAGAATGCAATTCATCCCGAACTGCAACCGCCAGGTTCGACCTCAAAACTCTCCCAAACCTCATTTCAGATCAATCAACAATTCTAAACCTTACGGAAGCATACCACGACATCATTCAAGTGCAACCAAACCCGAAATCATGCCCCACACGAATACACACATACATACAAAAACGGGTCTACACCCAAAAACTCGAAAAAGGGTTTTCAGATGTGTTCCAGCCCTAAAATCATTCAAAAACATGTAAAATAGGTGTCCTAAAACTCACATAAATGATCCCGTCGAGTAGAGCTTTGAGTTGACCCGCTACACATTGATTTCACGCTCGAATCACCCGAACCAAGCTTTTCTCCTCTTTTCTCCTTTTCTTTCTTCTCCCTTGGCTAAGTTTTGGCATGAATGGAGAGGGTGTTGGCTGCCCTCCCCCTTTTATACTCCCACTCATCCAAGTTTCTTCCCGTTCTGGCGAGTTTGGTCCCTCGACTTTGGGCTTTATTTCGTTTGGTCTTTTGTCTGCTTCAAAGAAAATTTCCAGGTGTTACACGATCACAATAGGGATACATTTTTGTCTTGAATGGAGGGGTAGTCTCTTGGAAGAGCTCTAAGCAAGATGTGGTGGCATTATCAAGTACAGAGTCAGAATACATGGTCGCTTCATTAGCAGCTCAAGAAGCTGCATGGTTGAAGAAGTTCATTGCTGATCTTTTGGTGGTCCCTTCCATTAAGGACCCCCTAGAAATTCTTTGTGATAAGGAGGGTGTTATTGCCCAAATAAAGGAACCCGTGCACATCAAAAGACTAGGCACATTGAGCGGAGATTTAAACATAAGGGATGAAGTTGAAAAAGGAAAGATATGTATTTGCAAAGTTCACACAGATCAAAACATTGCGGATCCACTCATGAAGCTTCTTGAAAAGGCAAAGCATGAAGGTCATACTTGTGCCATGAGACTTTGATATTCTAGTGACTAGATTTGATCCTTTATTTTACAAGCTAAACAAACACCAATAAATATTTATTTGTTGATATGATGAAACAAATAATTATTGACACCAATTTAGAATGGGCTTTCTAAATTATTGAATTTGAAATAGAACAAATTATATGGATAATTTTCTCATGAGAAATTATTTGTATTATTATTTAAGTAGGTTAAATAATAACAAATAAAAGTGTGTTCAAGTTATAAAAGTAAAGGGGTTTAATTTTATAAACTTATGGGTTAAAGAGTGTGAAAATTTTTATAAAACTAAAATGGATGGGAACCCATTTTGAACCAAAAAATTCAGCCAACCCTTGGGTGGTCTCCTTGGGATACCTTTTCCTTGTTTTAAGACAAGACTTTAAACTATTTTCACACTCCACTACATACGCACTCTCTTTCACACAAAAAAACTCACTCTTCTTTGTTCTTGGCTGATTTTTGGATTTGGGAGGGTTCCTTGGCTGAAATTTTGAATTTGCAAGAAAGCATAACAGAAGTGGTTTAGTGGTTAACTTCCTAACCAGTTGGGTGTTTGGCAAAAAGCTTGTTGGAATTCTAGCTTGATGTCTTCTTCTTTGGAGACTTCCAATTAAAAACATCATCATCTTCTCCATCGATTTCCATCTCATATCTTCTTTTTCTTGGAAAGTTGTATTCTAAGAACACCCTATGGTCGTTTATGTTTGATAGCATTTCTTTTCACATATATGATCCTTTGTTCTTGGGTTTGTATTCTTGAATATAAAATGGCTATATTCAACATCTAAAACATGTTTTACATCTATAAATATCTACTGCGTTTTTCTTTAAATGGTTAAACAATCTTTGATAAACATGCAAAAAACCTAACAATTGGAGGTTGTTAAAGAAAACAAAATACTATCAATGCGAGAACTATTGTAGTTGAATGTTTTGTTATAACTAGTTCCTTTATAATGTATTTAGCTAAGCATTCTTGAGTACTTTGACGCACCATTCTATTGCTACACAGTTTTGATTAAAATGCAAGCAAATCATATTTACTTGGTGGTGTATCTTGATTTTAATTCTTTTTCATCAATCAAACTTTGCATTTATTGTTTTAAATTTGATTACTGTTATTCCGATAGTGTAATTTGATTCACCATTTTTATCTAGTGAACAAGAGTATTTTCTTGGTTCTATACACCTTACTCCCTTGCGTAGATGGTCGATTAAGCACTTTCTGGATTGAAAGTTATCATTTTGAGTGAAGCGGTTGGTTTTCGAGGCGAGAGTGTTTGAATTGGATTGTGGAGTGTTGTCAATGAGTTTGGGCCAGAGTGGACTGATTTCAGGTGTCATTGGTGTGTTGCATGTCTAGTATTGGTTTTGATTTAAACAATAGGAATTACATTCAATTTGTGATTAATTAGGGTGATTCCAGTGATGATCATAATTAGCTATTTTTAGATTGGTTCACCAGAGTGGTAACAAGGCTTAAGAATCAAAACTCCATAGCATTGGATGTGGTTAGAGAAAGCAACAAACTATCCATGCGAAAACTACAATAGTTTAATTTTTTGTTATATTGTAAGGCCCTGTTCTCGAGACCCTTACAGCTGGTAAATCATTGCACATAAAACATAAATTTTCATCATATTACATAAAAACATTGTAGCAGAAACATTTAAACAAAACATTCCATTCATAATAAAGGTTTTTGCAATATAACACTTTATTATCAAGTTATAAAATACATGTTGCATTACATCACAAAAGCATTATAAAGATGGATGCCATCCAAAAGAGCTGAGTAGCCACCTCGTGCCATCCTCAGCAGTCATTACCTGCCAATTGGAAACACATAAAAGTCAGTGTTGCTAAGGGAGTTCTAGTTTTATAGTGAAACATACTTTTCTTTCATTAAAATCATTCTTTACTTTCATGCGATCATACATCATGCGTACACATAGACAATATCATTATTATCTTCAGCATTCATTCTTTAACTTTCGTTCATTCATCGTACGTCATTATTATTCACATTCATACATACTTTCTTTCTTTCGTTCGTATGTTCATTACTTCCGATCACATCTACATTACCCCGATCATTAATGATGATCAGAATTAGATGTTTTTAGATTGGTTCACGAGAGTGGTAACAAGGCGTAAGAATCAAAACTCCATAGCATTGGAGGTTGTTAGAGAAACAAAAGACTATCCATGTGAAAATTATTGTAGTTTAATATTTTGTTATGTCCAGTTCCTTTCTAATGTATATAGTTAAACATTCTTGAGAATTTTGTTGCACCACTCTATTGCTGCACAATTTTTATTAAAATACAAGTGAATCATGTTTTCTTTGCCATGTTACATTGATTTGAGTTCTTTTTCATCTATCAAACTTTGTGTTTCTTGTTTGAAATTTTATTACTTTCATTCCACTAGTGTTATTTGATTCACCATTTCTATTATGTAAATACGAGTAGTTTCTTGGTTCTTTACACCTCGTTTCTTTGCGTAGATTGTTGGTTAAGTATTTTCTGGATTCAAAGTTGTCATTTTGACTTAATCGGTTGGTTTTTGAGGCGGGAGTGTTCGAAGTGGGTTGTGGAGTGTTGTTTATGAGTATGGGTGGGAGTGGACTGATTGCAATTGTCATTATTGTGTTTTAGGTTTCGTCTTGGTTTTGGTTTAAACAATAGAAACTACCTTCCATTTGTGATTAGTTAGGGTGATTCCAATGATGATTATAATTAGATGTGTTTTTATTGGTTCACGAGTATGTTAAAAAGGCTTAAGAAGCAAAACACCATAGCATTGGAGGTTGTTAGAGAAAACAAAAGACTACCTATGCGAGAACTATTATAGTTTAATGTTTTGTTATAACTTGTTCCTTTCTAATGTAGTTAAGCATTCTTAGGTACTTTGATGCACCACTCTATTGGTACACAATTTTGATTAAAATGCAAGCAAATCATATTTACTTGGTCGTGTACCTTGATTTTAGTTCTTTTTCATTGATCAAACTTTGTGTTTCTTGTTTGAAGTTTGTTTACTATCATCTAATAGAGTAATTTGATTCTCCACTTTAATTGAGTAAATAAGAATATTTTCCTAGTTGTTTACACCTTATTTCCTTGCGTAGATGGTCGATTAAGTACTTTTTGAATTGAAAGTTGTCATTTTGAATGAATCGGTTGGTTTCGAGGCGAGAGTGTTTGAAGTGGATTGTGGGGTGTTGTCAATGATTTTGGGCCAGAGTAAACTGATTTCAAGTGTCATTGTTGTGTTTCAGGTTTAGTATTGGTTTTGATTTATACAATAGGAACTACATTGAATTTGTGATTAATTAGGGTGATTCCAATGATTATCAAAACTAGATGTGTTTAGATTGGTTCATGAGAGTGGTAAGAAGGCTTAAGAATCAGAACTCCATAGCATTGGAGGTTGTTAGAGAAAGCAAAGGACTATCCGTGCAAGAACTATTATAGTTTAATATTTTGTTATATCAAGTTCCATTCTAATGTATTTAGTTAAACATTCTTGAGTACTTTGTTGCACCACTCTATTACTGCACAATTTTTGCAAATCATATTTTCTTTGACATGTTACCTTGATTTGAGTTCTTTTTCATCTATTAACTTTGTGTTTCTTGTTTGAATTTTGATTACATTCATTCCACTAGTGTTATTTGATTCACCATTTCTATTGTGTAAATATGAGTAGTTTCTTGGTTCTTTACACCTCATTTCCTTACGTTGATTGTTAGTTAACTATTTTCTAGATTAAAAGTTATCATTTTGAACTAATCGGTTGGTTTTCAAGGCGAGAATGTTTGAAGTGGGTTGTGGAGTGTTGTTTATGAGTATGGGCAGGAGTGGACTGATTTCAAGTGTCATTTGTGTGTTTTAGGTTTCGTTTTGGTTTTGGTTTAAACAAAAGAAACTACGTTCCATTGTGATTAATTAGGGTGAATCCAATGATGATCGTAGTCAGATGTGTTTTGATTGGTTCACGAGTATGTTAAAAATTCTTAAGAAGCAAAACACCATAGCATTGGAGGTTGTTAGAGAAAACGAAAGACTATCTATGCGAGAACTATTATAGTTTAATGTTTTGTTATAACTAGTTCCTTTCTAATGTAGTTAAGCGTTTCTAAGTACTTTGATGCACCACTCTATTGGTATACAATTTTGATTAAAATGCAAGCAAATCATATTTACTTGGTCGTGTTTAACACCCGGTTATTTTTAAAGTCAAAGGAAGAAATAATAAAGTGAAGAAAAAGAAAGGAAGATATTTTACCCAAGTTGAGGGGTAAAAATTCTCAAAGAACAAAAAGGTTTGAAAGTGGGTGTAAAGTGGGCATGGCCGCCCACTCTCTTCTTACACACCTAAATATTATGCTTTGAGAGAGAGAGAGGGAAAAAACGGAGCAGAAAGCTCTGGGGTTGAAGAAGAACAAGCTGAAAAATTCGAATTCAAGGTAAGAATTCATGGTTTTTAAGTGTTCTGAACTAGCCTTGCCTCGGTTGTATGCTTATGTGTCTTTGTATGTATGGTTGTGTGTGTTTTTAATGGGTTTTTAGGTGGTTGAACTCAATTACAGACGATTTTGGTAGAAGCCATACTCAAGAGCTGCAAAGGTGAGTTCTAGAACCCCTCTTTTAACTTGTTTTAATTCATTTTGGGGCTGGAAATGCATGAACTTATGTTTTTATAAATTGGCTTTTATAACCGTATGTTTGAATGTGTGTATGTTGTGGGTATGGTGTGATTGTGGGCTATGTTCATGCTTGATGATGTTATGGTTGTGTTTCTAAGGCTTAGAATGTAGATTTAAGCTTAGAACATGATAGATGAGGTTTTGGGGACTGAATCTGTTGATAAGTGTGCCCTAGGCTGCTCATACGCCAAAACATTAGTTCATACGTCTAAGTTTAGAAAACTGCTTAAGTATTGACAAATGCGGATGGAAAGTTAATGCCGATGGAAGTCAATGTGGATGAGAAAGTCAATGCAAATGAGTAAGAAAATACAGATGAGTAAGTTATGCGAATGAACATTTGTGGATGAGTAAATTCATGCGATTAAGGAAATGCGGATGAGTAATTTCATGCGACTTACGAAATGCTGATGAACAAAGTTAATGCGAATGAACAAATGCGGATGAGTAAGTTCATGCGATTGAGGAAATGCGGATGAACAAACTTTATGCGGATGAACAAATACGGATGAGTAAGTTCATGCGATTGAGGAAATGTGGATGAACAAAGTTTATGCGGATGAACAAATGCGGATGAACAAAAAGAAATTGGATGAGTAAAAAGAAATACGGATGAGTAAAAAGAAATGTGAATGAGTAAAAAGAAATGCGGATGAGTAAAAACAATGCGGATGAACAAAAAGAAATGCGGATGAACAAAAAGAAATGTGGATGAACAAAAAGAAATGCAGATGAACAAAAAGGCAAATGCGGATGAACACTTATAATATTTTCTGACTTTTTGCGGAAAAGTTGAAATGTAGGCCTTGACTTGGGAGGATTCTGGGGGCTATGTAAGTTTACTTTTTGAGGTCATAGATATATGATAGGCATGGTATGATGATGTATGATATGATTCCCAGTATGATGATGTGTGATTGATGATGTGCGATTAATGATGCTATGCATGATGGTATGTGTGATGTGTGTTATGTATGCATGCATCAATGATATATATGAAGATTTGCATGATCTTGCTGATGTTCCTCTTTATGTATTTTTTTTTCTTCCTGTGGGTTTACGTTGAATGTTAAATGAAAAAAATGAAAGTATTATGTAACGTAAAGTGGAAGATAAAGAAAAGAGGAACATAATGAATGGATGCATGCATTAATTAATGAAAGAGAAAGTAATAAAAAGCCTTGCAAGCAACTATAAGGAGGTTCACAACGCATTGAGAGTTGTTACCTTGTGTTTGTCTATAGCGTGCGTTTTCGGCCAACTCAAAAGGGTTCATACAGACAGTAAGAGTTTAGTCCCGGTGGCTGCTCCAATACATGTGATTTCCTAATTACTATGTGTCATGCAGCGTGCGATTTTGGCTAACCCATAAGAGTTCACACACCCAGGGGGAGTGTCCAACTCTGTGTGTATCTACAGCGTGTGATTTTGGCTATCTGATTAGGGTTCATACACATAGTAAGAGTTCAGTCTTGGTGGCTGCTCCAATAATGTGCGCTTTCCTAAATACTGTGTCTAATACAGCATGCAATCTTGGCGAACCCATTAGAGTTCACACAAATAGCGGTAGTCTGTCCTAGTGACCACTCCATACGTGCGACATGTGCAATATGTGCGATACGTGTGATATGTACGATACATGCGATATGTGCGATATGTGCGAGATATGCTAAATTTACCAAACGAACGATGATGAAGATAATAATTATTACCTTGATGTATGTGTGATGTGTATCACGTGCGATAGTAATGAAAATGTTTTAACGAATGGAAGGTAATGCAATGTTTTTATAAATCTAGAACTCACTTAGCAACGCTGACTTTTTATGCATTTTCCAGTTGGCTGGAGAGCATTGCTGAGGATGGCGCGGGGCAGCTACTTGGCATTTTGGATGACATTTTATATTAATGTTTTTCCATTGTAATGCGAACGAACTATGTTTCGAAATGAATGATTGTATTAACTTGAGAAAACATTTTTATTGAAATGAAAAGTTATTTTGATGTTCCGCTACGATATTTTGATGTCTAGTTGTAAGCGTCCCGGGAACGGGGCCTTACAAGTTGGTATCAGAGCCAAAATTTAAGTGAAACAGGTAAATTTTCAAAATAAACCTTAACTAAAACTGAGAATTGGACGGAAAGGGAAGGGATGCCAATCCGAGTAGTTGTGTGCCATGAGGTATTTTCGTAATGTTAACCGGTATTATCTGCGCATGTTATGTTGTTTATGTGTTGTATGTAGATTTAGATACTAATGTATTCAGGATAGGTAATGCTTAGGGAATAAAGAGTAGTGTAAGTGGCTAATCACAACTGGCCACTGTAATTAGGGACTTACTATACTTGACATAAACTGAGTTGTTCCCTTGAATGACTGTGTTGGTGTTTGAATCTTTCAGTGTGTGTTAGAGGATGGCTGGTGGTAGATCATCAAAAGCTTCACATGGTGGAGGTGGTGGTGGACATGGAGCTAAACCACAAGTCACGAGTGGAAGAACTAGTGTCGAAAAGGTGGTTCATGAAGAACCCCGAGACCCCTCATCCAGAGGGCGGTGACAAGAGTGCTTACTTTAGGGTCTCGATGAAGGAGGCTGTTGTTGAAGAGGTGCATGAGGTCATGCAGACAATCTTATCGTCTATGGTGACGGAAGTTATCAAGGCTGTGAGGGAAGGATAAAGGAAGGAAAGGAGTAGACGTACAGGAGAAAGGAGACAGCCCGAGACTGAGACGGTTCTATCTGATGACGAAGAAGATGAGGAAGAAGAAGAGCCTACGCTGGAGGCTGCACGAGGCTGCAACTATAGGGCATTTCAAAGATGCAAGCCCCTAACCGTTGATGGTAATGGCACTACTGCTGCTGCTCACCGGTGGGTGAGAGAGATGGAAGCTGTTCTGAACATCAGCGAGTGCCGAGAGGACCAAAAGGTGAAGTTTGCTGCCCACTCGTTTGTGGAGTCGGATCTGTGTTGGTGGGAGAATACTATCCAAGCTGAGGGTAGCCGGGCTATCAGAAGAAAGAGATGCCGGAGTTGAAGAGGCTGGTGACTGAGGAGTTTGTCCTCATCGTGGGATGGACAAAGTTGAGAGGGAGTTCTTGTAGCTGGAGGCGGGAACGATGACACATCAGCAATACACCACTAAGTTCAGTGAAATTGCACGGCTGGTGCCTGATCATGTGACACCTCTATCATGAAAGATCAAGAGGTATATTCAGGTCTTGCCAGAGGACATCCGCAGGCACATGATTGCTGCCCGACCAAGCACGTTTAGTTCGATAGTTGATTTGGTGGGGAGGTTGTATGATGACAGGACTATGGTGGTGGCTGAGGTGAGTAGGAAGAATGGTGGAGAACAGAACTAGAATGGGAAAAGGACTGAACGAGGTGGTGTCCTGATGAACAATAAGCGTGCACGGGTGGATGACCGACGTGTGGTCACATTTGGTGTAGGATCGAAGAGGTGTGGTAAATGTGCTGCAAGTGCGGGAATCCAGGCCATATAGCAAGGGAATGCGGGGTTGTAAGTTGTTAAAATTATGGAGAGAATGGTCACCTGAGTAGAGATTGTAAGAAGCCTAGGGCTGAAGGATTAGGAGTGAAGAAGGCTAGAGGAGAAGGGTAGAGGGCAAGTGCCAGAGCGTTCATGATGACGCAACGGGAGGCTAGGACGAACTCCGATGTTGTGTAAGGTATGTTTCTAGTGAACTAAACTTTAGCCTCTTTGTTATTTGATTATGGTGCTAGTAAAAGTTTTATTTCTGCTACTTTCTGTGCTAAACTGCCTGTTAGTAGTAGCAGTGTAAATGCGCCATTTGAACTAAAATCTACCATAGGAGAGTCTACCCCAATTTATAAGATGATAGAGGGTTGTGATAGAACAAGAAGGTCATGAGTTTCCTAGTAGGTCATTCGTGATGACCTTAGGCGAGTTTGACGTAGTCCTAGGAATAGATTGGTTGGCGGACTACGAGGCAACATTGTGTGTAATGGGTTTGATAGAACACAAAATAAACAAGTTTAACCTTTTAAACTTTCTGAAAAACGCAGTGGAAGAATAGCATTATAACATATTTATAATCTGAAAAATTCATGTTCTTAATGATGTTTTAAGATGAAAAACAAACCCAAATCAAAAGGATCTTAAATATGTGAATGAACAAGCTATGAACACATGTTAAACTACATAAAATCACAGCTACATAAAGCTGTGATGAACTACCTTTCTCCAGCCAAAAAGTCGACCAAGGAAGGGTTGAAAGATGCTTGTGAATCAGCCAAGACTCCAAGGAAGGATCCCTCAAGCTTGTATACCCCAAGCTTATATGCAAAGCACTCTTCTTGTTAGGGAGAACAACACCAAAGTTCTTCAAAAACCCCTCTATTCAGCTGAAAAACCCATAAGTTTTAGAGAGAGAGAGCTACTGAAAAATGGTTTGCATGTGTATCTTGAATGAATGAGCAAAGAGTGTGGGACTAGCTTTGGATTAAAGAAAGTAAAACCTCTAATTGGAGAGGGTGGGCGGCCGAAATTGCTTGTCTAGAGCAAGTTTCCCCCCAAAACTTTTAATCCTATTTTTATAAAATAGTCCCTTGTAAGTTTATGCAATTAACATTTAATTGTATAACTTATACACTCTTTCAATTAGTTAATGTTATCTAACTAACTTAAATAACAATAAGTAATATTCTTGAACAATATCCTAATAAGTTGTTCCATCTCACATGCAACTTATTTAGAAAACCCATTTTCTAAATTTGGTGTTATTATTTAATTACATGATCAAATCATCAATTGAATAATTGTCAGTGATTGCAAAGCTTGTTATTGGGTATAACCCGACTTGGATCATGACATACTAACCGCATCAATGTTCTATGTGTAGGATTCTAAGTGCCCAAGACACTTAGAATATTGATGTGGTTAGTACGTAATGATCCAAGTCGGGTTATACCCAATAACAAGCTTAGCAAACACCAATTAATATTTAATTGATGCTATGATCATGCAATTAAATATTTACACCAATTTAGAAAATGGGTTTTCTAAATAAGTTGCATATGAGAGGGAACAACTTATTAGGATATTTTGTTCAATAATATTATTTGATGTGTTATTTAAATCGGTTAGATGACACCAAATAATAATGAGAGAATATAACTTATAAAGATAAATGATCAATTGTATAAGTTATATAACTTGTACATACAATTAAATGGTTAATTGTATGTCTAGTTACAAGACATTTTAACATGTGTGTATGTGTTCAAATTAAAAGGGGGAAACCTTTTTGGTTTCAAAAATTTCGCCCCCCCCCCTGATTGGCATTGGACCTTTTTCTTTGAACACATCACACATTATTAAGTCTTGTCCCCTTTGATCTCTTACTTCTCTCTTCACATGCAATAGACAAAAACCTCCACTTTTCTCTCTAAATTTTCGGCCAGCAGCAAGAAGAGGTTTTGTGGTTGTTTTGGTGTCATCTCCCTAGCAATAAGAGGTGTTTGCAAGGAGGCTTGGGGTATACTAGCTTGAGGGGTCCTTCCTTGGAGCCTTGGCCGATTTTCTTGCATCTTATCATCCTATTTTGGTCGATTTTCAGCTGGACAAAGAGGTAGTAATCACAGCTGATTGTGGCTGTGATTTTATGTAGTTTAACATATGTTCATAGCTTGTTCATTCACATATTAATGATCCTTTTGATTTGGGTTTGTTTTTCCATCTTAAAACATCATTAACACAAAATTTTCAGATTATAAACATGTTATAATGTCTATCTTCCACTGCGTTTTTCAGAAAGTTTAAAAGGTTAAACTTGTTTTCTTGTGTTCTAACAAACCCATCAATGGCATCAAGAGCCGGTTATGTGGATAACTTGCTTGTTCATAGTCTTTAAAATTGGTTTTAAAGAAGTATTATCTACCTTTTATGGCTGATTTTGGGCTGCTATATTTTGTATGAATGATTCCCCAAACTTTCAAGGTCATATCACACATGCTAGTGATTAGATCTTGAAAGATATATATTATGAAATGTTGATTGTTTGGACAATGTTTAAAACCCAAAATTTCAGTTTATGTTGGCTGAAATTTGGTGGTTTTAAGTGGGGTTTCATTATATGTTTGGATGATATGATCAATAGATGTTAGTGTGCATAACCTAGCTTTTGGCCTTTTGATTTGGATGATTGGAATGGTTGGTTTTAATCATTCAATTGGGTTGTAATATTTATGTTTATCATTGGGTTGTATTTATTTATTCATTTGGTTATGTAATAAATAGATAGGTGCATTTCTTTTATTAGAAAAATGTATTAGGATACAAATTTGTAAAAGGAAGATGCACAAGATCAAGACCCAAAGATGGACATCAAAGACATGTACACTTGAAGCATTTGGATGTGGAATCAAGTGGGAGTTCATGGACACATATGATGTGTCATTGTAAACCCTTAGGAAAGACCTTATGACAACACTTGTGATGGCAAACAAGTGTAGTCAACTTAGTGGCTATGGTTATGCACATGTGGTTGTATGAAATATGCTTGTTTGATTATTCATTTTATGTTGATTGTTTGATATATGGATATGCTTAACAATCTAAATAAATTATCATAACAAGCTGAATTTTTTGGGTTCCTAATCATTAAGTGACTAATAAAAGGTTATTAAAAGGATTAATGATTTCAAAATAAAAGAAGTTTTATTAAAAGAGAACCATAGGGTATCTTGTATTTGAAAGCATGCAAATACAAGTACATAGAGTTTTCTAAAACTAGAATTAAGTAATCTCTAAACTTTTGTCAAACAAGTTTAACACCGTCCTTTTGCACAACACTTGAGTCATTTGGAAACTCTAAATGGGATAAAGGTCACCTAACCATTTAGAGGGAACTTGTGATTTAAGGTGGGGATACCACATTGGTGGGATAAAGGTCACCTAACCACTTATGTGGGTAAACTCACACGTGTGGGCAAGTAGGATAACTTGATTTGCAAACCATGTTAAATGGATCACCTAAATATGGTTTCCAAATGTGTTGATGGGATTAACATGCCGACTTTGCATATGATGTTTTAAGTCGATCCCATGCCTCTAGAAGTTGCAAATGGTTGCAACCGTCAATCGTTGACCACCTTATTAATTTAACTCGTGGGATAAAGGTCACCTAACCACAATTTAAATGTAATGTTGGGTTCTAGATTTTAATATAAAAATGACCTTAAAAGGCGTTAATTATTAAAAATTGCAACATCGAAAATACTAAATAGACCTTTGTTAAATTTTGTAGATGGCCACCAACAATGAAAATCACGATAACTCATCCGCGTCCAACCAATCATTACGTGCGATCCTCCAAAAGAAACATCTAAATCATAACAACTTTATTGATTGGTATCGAAACTTGAGAATCGTTCTCAAGCAAGAGAAACGATCATATGTTTTAGACGACCCTATCCCGGATCAACCTACTGAGGATGATCAGGAGGCCTTCAACGATTGGTTGAAGTACATTAAGGACTCCGTCCAAGTGTCTTGTCTCATGCTAGCGAGCATGACTCCGGATCTCCAAAAGGAGTATGAACATCAATCAAGGGTTGAGCGTTTCGAAATGGTTCGAGCACTCCATGCATGTTGTATGGACGACAACCAATCTGTTTCATCTTATGTTCTTAAGATGAAAAGTCATATTGACCGCCTCGAGAGGCTTAATTGTCCCGTCTCGAAGGAATTGACCACGGATTTGATCCTTAATGGCCTTACCAAGAAGTTCGAGACATTTGTGTTGAACTACAACATGAATGCTTGGGACAAGAGCATTGGTGAGCTTCACTCAATGCTCAAAACGGCTGAGGCGGCCATGGGTAAAAGGGTTTTACCCGTTCTCACCATCAATGAAGGTGGGAACAAGAAAAGGCCTTATCCGCACCCAAGGCAAAGGTTGCCAAGGGTAAGGACCCGTCTTGGGAAAGGGGAAAGGGGTGGTAAGGGTACCACCCAAACCATAGGAGAAGAAGCAAAAGGTTGCTACCAATGACCCATGCTTCAAGTGTGGGGAGATTGGACATTGGGCAAGGAATTGTCTTGTCCATCTCCAAGAGTTGAAAGCCAAGAGGGATGCCGGGCAGACCTCAGGTACAATATACATGATTCATATTGATCTTAATGTTACATCTTCTAACACATGGGTATTGGATACCGGATGTGGAACTCATATTTGCAATTTGTTGCAGGGGTTCACAAGAAGTAGGGACTTCAATCAAGGGGATGTTCGTCTCTTCATGGGCAATGGAACCAAAGTCCAAGTTGAAGCTCGTGGGGACTACATCCTAAAACTTCCAAGTGGCTTGGATGTTATTTTGAAGAATATTTTGTATGCTCCTAGTTTGACTAGGAACATTATTTCTGTATCCCAATTAAGACATTATGATTATGTATTATCTTTTGTTGAAAATGATATTCATGTTTCTTTAAATGATATGTTCTATTTTAAAGCAATTCCCATTAATGGTATTTATGAATTGGTTCATGAAAACGCTTTAAATAGTTCATTGTACCAAACTAACACCAAGAAACTCAAGTTGGACTTGAATGATACCTATCTTTGGCATTGTCGTCTTGGTCATATAAACAAGAAATGTATACAAATACTTCACAAAATGGTCTTTTAAAAACAAATGAATGTGATTCATTTGATGTATGTGAATCTTGTTTACAAGGTAAAATGACTAAGGCACCCTTTAGTGGGACTAACGAAAGGGCAAAAGATTTATTAGGAATCATACATTCGGATGTATGTGGTCCTTTTAAGCCAATGACTAGGAATGGTGAAAGATACTTTATTACCTTTACCGACGATTATAGTCGCTATGGGTATGTGTACTTATTAAGGCACAAAGATGAAGCTTTTGAAATGTTCAAAATCTTCAAGAATGAAGTAGAAAATCAACTCAACAAGTCAATTAAAGTTCTCCGTACCGATAGAGGAGGTGAATACCTAAGTGATGCTTTTCAAGATCATCTTAGGAGTTGTGGGATTGTCTCACAACTCACTCCACCTGGAACACCACAACATAATGGTGTGTCTGAGAGGAGGAATCGAACCTTATTGGATATGGTCTGATCTATGATGGCTAGAAGCACATTACCTCTATCATTTTGGGGTTTTGCTTTGCTCTCCGCGGCCCGTATTTTAAATATGGCCCCAACCAAAAAGGTGGAAAGGACACCTTTTGATATATGGCATGGAAGAGTTCCATCCCTATCATACTTAAGGGTCTGGGGTTGTGAAGCTTATGTTAAGACTCCCACCCCAAACAAATTAGAAGTCCGATCCACCAAGTGTATCTTTGTTGGATATCCTAGAGATTCTATGGGATATTATTTCTATGATCCACCGGAACAAAAGGTGTTTGTTGCCAGAAAGGGTGAGTTCTTAGAAGCAAAGTTCCTTATGGAAGGAGCTAGCAGTAGAACAGTGGATCTTGAGGAAGATCAAGAACCACAACCCGATGCACGTTTGGTTGAAACTAGCACTCAACATGAGGATGTTGAAGATGATCAAATGGTTGATCAATACACATAAAACGTTCACAGAAGTGGTAGAACTAGTAATCCACCTGAAAGATACGGATTTTTCATGGATGGATGCTATGTGGTAAATTCAGATGAACGAACCACATACCATGATGCAGTGTCCAATTTGGATTGTGACAAATGGCTTGAGGCCATGAACGTTGAGATGCAATCCATGTATGACAATCAAGTTTGGGAACTTTTTGTACCACCTCTTAATTCCAAAGTAGTTGGAAGTAAGTGGGTTTTCAAGAAGAAAACCGATATGCATGGAAACTTGGATACTTATAAAGCTAGACTTGTAGCAAAGGGTTTCACACAAACTCAAGGGGTTGATTATGATGAAACCTTCTCACCTGTTGCAATGCTAAAGTCTATAAGGATATTGTTTGCCATAGCTGCTCATTATGATTATGAGATTTGGCAAATGGATGTCAAAACGGCTTTCCTAAATGGATATCTTGAGGAAGATGTCTATATGGTTCAGCCTGAAGGTTTTGTCGATCCAAAACATCCTAATAAAGTATGCAAATTAAAGAAATCAATCTATGGATTGAAACAAGCATCTAGAAGCTGGAATCATCGTTTTGATGAGGTAGGTAAAGAAATTTGGCTTCATCAAAAACGCTGATGAGGCTTGTGTGTATAAGAAGGCTAGTGGGAGCATAATAACTTTCCTAGTATTGTATGTTGATGACATACTACTATTTGGAAATGACATTCCAACCTTGGAAGGTGTAAAAACCTGGCTTGGAAGTTGTTTTTCCATTAAGGATCTTGGAGAAGCCGCCTATATTCTTGGAATAAAGATCTATAGGGATAGATCAAGGTGGTTGATTGGTTTAAATCAAAGTGCGTATATTGATAAAATCTTGAAAAGGTTCAAGATGGAGAACTCTAAGAAAGGTACCGTACCTATTCAAAGAGGAACAATATTGAGTACGACTCAATGTCCAAGCTCAAAGGATGAGCAAGATAATTTGAAGGCAATCCCATACGCATCTGCTATTGGATCCATCATGTATGCGATGATATGCACTCGACCGGACGTGTCATGCGCCTTAAGCATGACAAGCCGTTACCAGCAAAATCCTGGAAACAGTCATTGGATGGTTATTAAGAACATACTTAAGTACCTAAGGAGGACAAGGGATATGTTCCTAATCTATGGATCTGGTGATGAGGAACTCGTTGTAAAAGGTTACACGGATGCGAGTTTCCAAACCGATCGTGATGATTCTCGGTCACAATCGGGATATATTTTCATTCTGAATGGAGGATCGGTCTCTTGGAAGAGCTCCAAGCAGGATGTGGTGGCTCTATCAACTACAGAATCAGAATACGTCGCTGCCTCATTGGCAGCTCAAGAAGCTGCATGGTTGAAGAAATTCATTGCCGATCTAGGGGTTGTCCCTTCCATTCAGGACCCCCTAGAGATCTTTTGTGATAACGAGGATGGGATTGCTCAAATCAAGGAACCTCGTGCTCGTCAAAAGACTAGGCACATTGAGCGGAGATTCAACTACATACGGGATGAAGTTGAAAAGGGAAAGTTATGTATTCGCAAAGTTCACACGAATCAAAACATAGCGGATCCTCTCACGAAGCTCCTTGAAAAGGCAAAGCATGAAGGTCATACTTGTGCCATGGGACTTCGATATTCTAGTGATTGGATTTGATCTGTAAACTTTGTATTTGGATATGTGGAACTCTTTATTATTTGAATAAAATTATTTGGTTATAATGTTTCAATTAATGTTCCAATTTAGCATGTTTAATCCATGAGTAAATTGTTTACTCTAAATGTCCGTAGTCGTTCATACTTGTGGGAACAAGTGTGAGGGTAAGATTATTATGAACTTGGATTGGTTGATATTCATAAGGATGAATATAGAGCAATGGGTTGCTACCAAGGTTCATAGATATTTATGGGATGCAAATATTGGACTAACCCGCATCTCAAATTTTACTACATGGAATCTTATTGATTGATCATAAGTAAATTTGAGTAAAGGCGAATATCATTTGGTATCCTCCAACCTGAGATACATATTGGGTGTTGATATTCACCAAGTATTATACCTTGAGCTTCTTCTTCACTATCCTGAAATAGTGGACAACACATAAGGGTATGTTCAGGTATGACACGAGGTGTTTGTGAGAAACGTATGTAGTCGTGATGGAATTTTTCCTCTTATTCGTTGAGAGTTAGATGTCTAAGGCCTGATTAAGTTCAATCAACAAGGAATGATCATTCTGTGTCCTTGGATTTAACATGACATCTGTAACAAAAGGATAGATGATTGATTCACCTAAATCATTTCAAGTAGGGTACTTGAAAGGGATGATGTTATTGAATGGCTATAAGACATGCGTATTAAGGGTAGTAAACCGTTGTTAGGCGGTATTTACTGCTTGCATCAATCTTCTATGAATCTTGGGCAAGTGGGAGATTGTAGGATTCTGAGTGCCCAAGACACTTAGAATATTGATGTGGTTAGTACGTAATGATCCAAGTCGGGTTATACCCAATAACAAGCTTAGCAAACACCAATTAATATTTAATTGATGCTATGATCATGCAATTAAATATTTACACCAATTTAGAAAATGGGTTTTCTAAATAAGTTGCATATGAGAGGGAACAACTTATTAGGATATTTTGTTCAATAATATTATTTGATGTGTTATTTAATTGGTTAGATGACACCAAATAATAATGAGAGAATATAACTTATAAAGATAAATGATCAATTGTATAAGTTATATAACTTGTACATACAATTAAATGGTTAATTGTATGTCTAGTTACAAGACATTTTAACATGTGTGTATGTGTTCAAATTAAAAGGGGGAAACCCTTTTGGTTTCAAAAATTTCGCCCCCCCCCCTTGATTGTCATTTGGACCTTTTTCTTTGAACACATCACACATTATTAAGTCTTGTCCCCTTTGATCTCTTACTTCTCTCTTCACATGCAATAGACAAAAACCTCCCACTTTTCTCTCTAAATTTTCGGCTAGCAGCAAGAAGAGGGTTTTGTGGTTGTTTTGGTGTCATCTCCCTAGCAATAAGAGGTGTTTGCAAGGAGGCTTGGGGTATACTAGCTTGAGGGATCCTTCCTTGGAGCCTTGGCCGATTTTCTAGCATCTTATCATCCTATTTTGGTCGATTTTCAGCTGGACAAAGAGGTAGTAATAACAGCTCATTGTGGCTGTGATTTTATGTAGTTTAACATATGTTCATAGCTTGTTCATTCACATATTAATGATCCTTTTGATTTGGGTTTGTTTTTCCATCTTAAAACATCATTAAGAACACAAAATTTTCAGATTATAAACATGTTATAATGTCTATCTTCCGCTGCGTTTTTCAGAAAGTTTAAAAGGTTAAACTTGTTTTCTTGTGTTCTAACAAACCCATCACTATGTGTCTTGGGCATATAGAATCTAACAGTGTGTCACAAAAAGATGATACGGTTGACAGCGCCTGACGAGAGTATGATGACGGTTTATGGCGATCGAGTCACAATGATTCTCAAGGTGATTTCGATGGCGGTGGCAGGAAAGTGCATGAGGTGTGGATGTAGTGCCTACTTGGCCTATGTAAAAGATGTTGATACACTAACACCACAACTGTGAGATGCACCAAGACATGAAGAAAGATTTTTGGTGGCCGCGTATGAAGCGTGATATGGTGGGGTACGTGACTAAATGCCTGACTTGTTTACGAGTGTAGGCCGAGCATCAAAAGCCGTATGGGAAAATACAACCTTTGGATATACCGGAGTGGAGGTGGGAGCACGTCACCATGGACTTTATAACGAAGCTACTGCGTACCGCGCGAGGGTATGATGCCATATGGGTGATAGGTGATCGTTTGACGAAGAGTGCTCACTGCCTACCGATTCGCGAGACATATTCATCCGAGAGGTTAGCGGATCTTTTCATTAAAGAGATCGTAACTCGTCATGATGTGCCGGTGTCTATTGTGTCTGATCGTGACATCCGGTTTACATCTAAATTTTGGATGAAATTCCACGATGCGATGGGGACGAGGTTACATATTAGTACGGCTTATCATCCTCAGATGAATGGTCTGTCGGAACGGACGATTCAAATGCCGGAAGATATGCTTCAGGCATGCGTCATTGATTTTGGAGGAAGTTGGGATGTCCACTTACAGTTAGCTAAGTTCTCATATAACACTAGTTATCATGCCAACATTGGTGTGCCTCCTTATGAGATGATATACGGTAGGAGATGTAGAACACCCGTGTGTTGGGGTGATATCGGCCATAAAGAGTTAGGGAGCATTGAAGTGGTCGAGGCTATGACTAAGAAGCTTGAAAAGATCAAGGCCTTCATGAAGGCAGCCAAAGATAGAAAGAAGTCGTATGCTAATAAACGACTTGAGTTCCACGTGACTGATAGGGTTATATAGAAAGTCTCAACTTGGAAGGGTATCACTCTATTCAGAAAGAGGTGCAAGTTGAGCCCGAGATACATAGGGGCCTTCCGAATCATTGCTAGAGTAGGAGAGGTGGCCTATTGTTGATACATGTATGTCCCTAGATCATGATATGTGATGTAATAGATCTTGTTTGGTATGATTAATGAAATGATATTAATAGTTTGTTAGTTATAATGTTTAATGTTTCATTAATGTGTCGACAGTGAATTGGTTAATTAGGTTAGTAATTGCTTGAATGATTACATATAATGTTTATTAATTAATACATTCAAACTTAACATAATGAAGTTCTCATGCGAATGGCTCATGCGAATGAACCGTACGCATGAATAACTTCACACGATTGACTTAGTCGCGCGACTGAACCAGTAGACTGGTTCAGTCGCACGATTGTAATATAAGATTGGCTCAGTCGCACGACTGAACACTCAGTCGTACGAATGAATCAACCGCATGGTTCAATCGCACGACTGAACCAGACTAATGGTTTAGTCGCACGATTGAATAATACCAACCTATAAATACAACTCAATTCGTGAAAAACACTGACTCTCGATCAATTACAATTCCAGACGTACCCTAGCCGTCCAGAAACCTTCCAATTTGTTCTCCAAGTTCACAGAACACATTAGATCGATTCCAATCGATTTCTAACGTTAGTTTCAACCCTTGATTGATTCTTCATGTGTTCTCACTGATTGGATCGCCAATCAAATAGGATTCCGCACTATTTGATCTGGTTTACACGTTAATCTCTAGGTATTTCGTTCAAATACCAGGTCCCAACAAGTGGTATCAGAGCTTTTGGCTCTTGATTATGTGTTGATTCTATCAAGATTGCATAAAAGTTTGTGTTTTAGCACTAAAAACGCAATCTTTGGCATCAAAAGTGATCTTGGAAGTTCCCTGCCCATCGAAGTTTGGTATCTACGGACTTAGGCGATTAGAACTTGTGAAATTTCGAATCTTTACGGCTGAAACCCGTCAAACCTAAAATTTTCGCAAACACAGCTTCAGTCGCACGAGTGACTCATTCGCACGACTGGACTCCATCGCATTGCACATACGCACGATTGGACATAGTCGCACCCTCATTCGGCCGACTGAACCGTTCGTTCGCATAGCTCATATGCACCAGATTCATTCGCACGACTGAACCAATCACCCAGTTCAGCTGCACGATTGAACCAATCGCAGAGTTTATACGCACGATTAGCTCATTCGCATCCTTCAGTCGCATCAGTGAAAGTTTGTTTGATTAGATTATATTTATTAGTCATGGAAGATCAGATGTCAGCCTTTACTGCTGGGAAGGACTCAAGGATACAGAACCTGCTGTTGCTTGAGTGTGAGGTGGGGAATCACAATAAACCACCAAAGCTTTTGACTTTAGATGAGTTTCCCCACTGGAAACACGTTTGAGATCTACCTTAATGGAGTAGATCCTAATCTGTGGGAAGCCATTGAGATTGGTTATAGTACACCGTGGGAGCTGATGGAGTTAAGCTAACATTAAGCGGGATGACAGACGCACAGAAAGTAAAGTACAATGCAGAGAAAAGAGTTTATGCATTGATCACTCAGTCTATCCCCAAAGACATATTCCACCAGTATTCAGAGAACAAGCAGTCCAAGAAACTGTGGGACGAGCTAGAGAAGAGATATGATGGGAATGCATCATTGAAGGCAATCAAGGCAAAGGAGTTAAAGAAGGAATTCATAACTTCTCATCAATTGGTAATGAAAGTTTGGACGAAGTCATAGACAGATTCTACCACTTGATGAGCGAATTGCATACACATGGAGTGGCTATTACCATGGAAGAGAAAGTAAGCAACTTCGCAGACGGATTGCCTGATAAGTGGCTACATTCGTGTCTAACCTGAGACAGAATGGAATACTTGTAAAGCTGGATATAAATGACTTCATTCTTAAGTTGCGAGAAGAAGCACTAAGGATGAAGTATAGAGCTCAGAAGTCTTCGTACACACAGCTTTATACAACGCCACGCCTCAAGCTAAGACATCTGGAGCACCCTCCAGACTGCTTTTGTGTCTAGCTCGTCAGGTCCTTCACATGCTTCTCCTTCTGGATCAGACACGTCTGGGTCATCATGTACCCATTATATTGGATCAGAAGCAAGCGCTACCAAACTGAAGATCGAGAACCTCGGTAATGTGACCGTGGAAGTAGCTCGAGAGCATATGGATCTTTTAGCAGCAGTGGTTCATTCATATGATGGACTTGTTGCCGGGAAGATTGAAACTGCCATCTGGCAGATGAGGACTACGAGCAGGTGGATGAGATGGAGCTTGAGAGAATGGATATATGTGGGCCTTAGCAAGTGCTGTCCGGAGGGCGAAGAAGTTTGTGAAAAAGACTGGACAGAACTTGGTTGCTACTAAGGATACCACCTTTGGCTTCGACAAGAGTAAAGTGACCTGCTTTAACTGTGGTGAGAAGGGGCACTTCAAAAGAGAATGTGTCAAGCCAAAGAAGACGGGGAATGGGAACCCGTTTTATCCTTTACTCGCCAAGACAAGCTAGCCTCTAGTTCTACTTCATCAAACAAGGATCCAAAAGCCTTAACTGCTCATGATGACGAAGGACAGGATTGGAGTTTTAGGTTTGTCTCACCAGGAGAATCTAACATTGCCAGTGTTGAGGATATTGATGATGATTCTGCAAGTGAAGGTGATATAGCAGTGAGATAGCAATGTCACATAGTGAAGAAACAACTGCAGCCGAGGTCAGTTACAAGCCAAAAGAGGAAGTTTCCATGTCAGAGACAGAAAAGTCAGAATCACCAGAACCAGAAACATCTGATGCTGCACTCATGGCTAATTCTTCTGAACCAACTCAGGTAAGTACCACTGACCAAATTTTTAATAATCATGCTTGTTCTGATTGTGATACTTTAGGAATAGCATAGATGAAAAATTTTCTAGGTTATTAGATCATAATGATAACTTAGTAAAAGATTTACGTCTGTGCACTGAGGCTAATAGAGTACTAAAACAAAATGAGCATAGTTATAAAGAAAAAATACCTATTGACTAAACAACTTAGGGAAACCGAAGTAGTGGCTTTTAACCAAGCAAATGACATTAGGTACTATCTAAACTCCCTAGAAGACACTAAGAAACAAAAGGCAGTTCTAGAAGTAGAAGTCAATTCACTAAAACAGAACTACATAGTTGGACTAGTTCTTCACACATAGTTCAACACTTAGTGAGAGAAAGGAATAACGGGGAGGGATTAGGCTACAAAGTGGTTCCACCACCACCTGAGACCTTGATGAACACTAAGTCTAGACCAGTAAATAATAACCCCATCAAGGATCATGTGGTGACTACTCCTCTTGTTACTGATCCAGACACCTCATGTTCATCTACTGAATCTGGTCAGAAAACAAAAGGAGGCCACTTCAAAGGGAAAGGGTAAATTGCCTTGTGTTAGTTGGAAAATGAATTTGAAAAAGTTAACTTAAAGTAGGGTCAAACAGAGTCAAATCAGAACCTAAAAGGACTTCAATGCTACTTTTTCACATGCTTCAAGTCAAAAACCAGTTAACCAAAAAGTGAAACAGGTTAAAACAGTAAATTTTGTTAAATCAGAGAAAACATCAAACATACAAGAGTCAAAAACTAAAGTGATTGATGTTACTAGAGTGTCACGCACTTCTCCACAAAGAAAGTCTACTCATAAAGTTGATAGCAGGTCATGCTACAACTGTGGAGAATGGACACATTGCTTCCTATTGTCATTTCTATCAGACACCTAGGAAGAAGATTGATCTTCAGGACTCTAGACCTAGGTCTTCTAAGCGGAGTTCTCTAACTCCACCTAGAAGAGCTAGTGAACAAAGTCCAACTTTCAAGCCAGACGACTGTTTATCATAAACAGGCATTGCACAAATCTGGCTTATGGAAAGAAAAGTCCACCTACGTGTCTAATACTGATGACAAGAAGGAACCTGAGCTACCCTCACCTCTAAGGGTCAATGGGTGGAGTTTATGATGTGTGATGCCTCTAGGAAACCCAAGACAGTAAAGCTTGGGTTCCTAACCTAAACTAATTCATTTACTTTGTATGTGCAGGGTGTTCGATACAGTGCTGAGACTAACACGTGGATTATAGACAGCGGAGCATCCAGGCACATGACAGGAAATAGAGACCTTTTATCTAACGTCAAACAAATAAAAGGAGGGCATGTTTCCTTTGCAGGAAACAAAGGAGGCTATATCACAGCTCAGGGAGAAGTGGGAAATCAGAAAGTTAAGTTTGATAAGGTGAACTACGTTCAACAACTTCAGAACAACTTACTTTCTGTTTCCCAAATCTGTGATAAAGGATTTAAAGTCATCTTCGATAACCAGAAGTGTTACGTGCTGAAGAAAGAATATATGATTCCAGAGGACCAAGTTCTGATGACTGACTGCTTCAAGATATAAAGACCTTTATGTCTTGGATCTGTCAACAGCTGCTACAACGGATCATGAGGTTCAGTGTTTTTTATATCTAAAGCTACTGAGAAGGATTCAATCTCCTGGCATCAGAGAATGGGACACATTAGTCAAAGGAAGATGAATCATTTGATTCAGAAGGATTTAGTGAGAGGAGTAAATGTCAAGAACTTCCAACTTCCGACTTTTTGTGTTGCCTGCAAGAAAGGCAAACAGACAAAGAAGTCTCATAAGGAAAAGAAAGTTCATTCAATAGAACTTCCTCTTGAGCTTCTTCACATGGATCTGTTTGGTCCAGTTAGTACAAGGAGCATTGCAGGCGACGTGTACTGTTTTGTGGTGACTGATGACTACTCAAGGTTCACTTGGGTAATGTTTCTGAAATCCAAATCAGAAACATTGGAGACATTCAAGGAGTTAGTAACCACACTGGAATCTCTCTACAAGCTAAAAGTTAGACAAATACGCTCAGACAACGGGACAGAATTCAAGAATCAAGGGATGGAGGCATACTGCAAGGAAAAGGGAATTGTGCATCAATTCACTTCTGCTTACACACCTCAAATGAATGGCGTTGCTGAGAGAAAGAACAGGAGTTTGATAGAGACAGCACGGACTATGCTGGCAGACTCGAAACTGCCTATCCAATTCTGGAATGAGGCAGTGGCAAATGCGTGTTATACACTTAATCGAGTCCTAATAGTCAAGCGCCACGGAAAGACATGTTATGAGCTACTACAAAGACGCAAACCGAATTTGGAGTATCTTGACCTTTTGGCGCACCGTGTACACTTCTGAAGAAGACACAAGAAGGCAAATTCAGCGAGAAGGCAGTTGAAGGAATTTTTCTAGGATACAACATACCGAACAAGCGAGTTTACAATAATTCAACGGGTCTTGTCAAAGTGTGGTGTAATGTCGACGTTCAGAGATATACCACACCACCTACAGGCAAAGGACCTGCATACTTCTTCGATTATGATGGATTCTTCAAGTCCTTCAACATCCCTCTCTCTCCCTCGGATGATGAGTTAGCTACTAGGATGATGTATGATTTATAAATATACCATCTAGCACACAGGGAGAATCATCTACTCAGTCAGAAGGGGTAGTCGATGACAGTGACTCCTCCTCTGAAGATGAAACTGAAGCAGATGACCAGAACAGTCAGGAGGAACAGGTTCCAGTTCCTGAAAGTCACAAGCATCCATAAGTGATGCACCCTCGACTTCGGAACCTCAAACTCCACCTTCCTCAGATGCAGAACAAATGTTCACAATCTTGGTTCGGAGGTGATTGTGCCGACTACTCCAGGATCACGACTAAACATCTATCATCCCCTTGACAATGTTATTGGAGATGTCCGATCAGGAGTACAAACCGAAATCAGCTATACTCAGCTGATTACGCCTCAGTTATGGAGAAAGGTTACATTCATGATGGTGCTTATCGATGTTTTGTTTCGCATGTTAGCCAAAATATGTTTAGTGAAGCACTAAATGATGAGGCGTGGTGAGTGCCATGCAAGAAGAACTTCTGCAGTTTAAGAAGTTAGGTGTATGGACTCTGGTTGATAGACCTAAAGGTGCTAAAGTCATTGGCACCAAATGGGTACTAAAATGCAAGAAGGATGACCAAGGAGTCATTATCAGGAACAAAGCTCGACTGGTGGTTCAAGGTTTTCGCCAAGTTGAGGGGATTGACTATAATGAGGTGTTTGCACCCATGGCAAGGATGGAAGCTATTCGTATCTCCTTGTATGCATCGTACATGAAGATTAAAGTCTACCAATTAGATATGAAGAGTGCATTCCTTCATGGGGAAATCAGGGAAACAGTCTATGTAAGTCAACCCGAGGGATTTGAAGACCCTTATCATCAGGATAAGTTTACAAGCTCGACAAAGCTTTATATGGGCTTCATCAAGCTCCTCGAGCTTGGTATGAGAAACTCTCGACTCATCTTGTGAAACACGGCTTTCGCAGGGGAGTCATTGACTGTACACTGTTTTAAAGAAAAGGATAGCGACCTACTGCTTGTAGAGATATATGTTGATGACATAATCTTCGGGTCAAAGAACGAAGAGTTATGCAAAGAGTTTGAAGCAGTGATGAAGAAAGAGTTTGAGATGAGTGCTATGGGGGAGATGAAGTTCTTTCTCGGGTTACAGGTGGATCAAACACCTAATGGGATCTTTCTACATCAGACCAAGTATGAGGAGACATTCTCAGTCGCTTTGACATGGAGAATGCTTCTGCTGCTGGGACTCTACTTGCCGAAATCATGATATATCACCTGATGAGAATGGAGATCTTGTAGATGCCACTATGTACCGAGGAATGATTGGATCCCTCATTATCTCACTGCCTCAAGACCTGATATCATGTATGCTACATGTTTATGTCCAGATATCAGGCTAAACCTAAGGTCAATCATCTGATCGGGGTCAAAAGGATTTTTCGCTATCTAAAGGGTACACCCACACTAGGGTTGTGGTATCCTCATGATGATGATTTTGAGCTCACGGCGTATAGTGACTCGGACTACGGAGGCTGCAAAATGAACTACAAGTCTACATCAGCGGAGTATCAATTCTTTGGGAGAAGATTAGTTACATGGCAGTGTAAGAAGCAGACATCGGTGCATTGTCAACCTGTGAAGCCGAATATGTTGCTGCTGCAAGTTGCTGTTCACAATCATTTGGATTCAACAGCAAATGCGGGATTACGGTTTAAAATTCTCATATACTCCTATTTTTGTTGATAACTCTGCTGCAATTGCTGTAACCAAAAATCGGTTCAACATCCTAAGACCAAACACATCGGTATAAATACCACTTCATAAGAGACTGTTTTGAAAAGAACTTAATTGATGTGGTTAAAATTAATACTGATTTTCAACGTGCTGACCTCTATACTAAGCCTTTGATAAACACATTTTCAATATTTGCTAGAGGTCAACGGCGTTAAAAAGAAAAGTGAGGTAATTCCTGATGAGAATAATGTCTAGTCCGATGTAGTTTCGTTAAAGTTTATTTTATTTTATGTTATCTGTTTTTTCTTTTTGTCTGTTGTATTTAAACTCATGTTAATTTGCTGTTTATTAAAATCCAAAAATAATTAAATCCGAAATGATTTAGTATTTGAGGGGGAGCATATGTCAGCAACTTAACATTAAAAAAAAACACAATGAAAAAAAATGAAAAAAATGAGGAAGAAGGGGTAACTAGCTGAAATAAGGTAGATTGTGTCTGTGATACCGATTCAATACCTTTGGAAAATGATAGTACACAGGAACAAATCAAGAGGGATTTTAACAATTTAAGTTTTGAAAAGATGCAAAAGTTCAAAGTATAAGTCTATGTAGTCTAAGCAATATAAAAAGGGAAGATGATAGAAAACTGGCAACTCCTAAAGTGACACAAAGAAAGTAGACTTAGAGGCTGCTAGACCACAAATGATATGTTGGTGGATTCAACACAATAGACAATTAGACCTGATTGGTGATCTCAAGATCAAACTAAGTTGTTCAACTGACTGTGGGCTTCCATCTTATCACTGGTTAACACAATCAAATATATTCCAATAAGGGGTAATGAGCATTTAAATGCCACAAACGTGTGCGGATGACCATAACTAGAGCAAAGCAAGAAAAAATGAAAGACAAATGCAATAAAGCTAATGACTTATGTTGTTGGTGCATATTGTGTAAAATAAAATAAGCTGCTCTAACAAGGAGATAGGTTGTGTGCCTCTCTGCTGTGCGATGGCACTGACCTGAGGATAAGCATAACCTAGATATTCTAGAATTCATTGTTGTTTGCCGCCTCTCTGCTATGCGATGGCACTGACTGAGGACAGGCTTCTCTGAAAGCTCTAAGAATAGTCTCTCTTGTAATAATACCCGTAGACCGCTCAAAAACCTCTGAGGAATGTTGATTACCATATAAATGTGGGATCCACAAATGTTAGCTGAAATAATTAAACCTAAATCAGTCACCAGTCTCTGCGTCAAAAGTCTGTGTATGGATTTAAGTGGACAAACATACTGACAATCTTAGTGGCTACATTCTCAAGAGTTCAAATCAATGTGAAAATCTAAGAGTTCAGTATGATTTCCTTAAGTTGCTAACTCTCTGGATGAACACCGAGAATTTTAAGCATCAAAAGTTTTAATAACAAGTCCCAAATGATTTGATGTTCTTGTATGATTCCAAAATTGAATTGGTCCAGATATGATCAATCTAAGTTGAAGCTGTCTACTCCCAAACCAAATCCCGTAGATTTCCATCTTAGGGTTTATCTCTCACAAAAAGTCCAAAAAGAAACTTTATTTGTGTAGTTAGTTTAATTTTCTATGTTAATCTTTTAATTTGTGTGTCTGTCGGACTACATCAGGGAAATCAGAAGGGAATTAACTTACCTAAAAGGGTCATGTCTGAGATGGCCACATGTTTTCAAAGTTTAAAAAGTCACGTCTGAAGTGACTAATGGTTAAGAGCTTATAATGTTATTATCAAAAGTGAAAAGGGTGTTAATAGTATAATGTTCAAAATGACTATAAACTCACTAAGTGTGACCCATTCCACGAGTGGGTCATGGTTATCGACCAACTATGCGAATGGCTTCCAATCGGCCGAATGGACATGAAAATGATCCATTCGACCAAATAGAAGGGGGAGAATGAAACAGTAGACCGACTGAGGCTCAGTCGGTCAACTAAAGATGCGAATGAAGGAGACCGAATGAGCAGTCGACTGACTGAGACTCAGTCGGCCGACTGAATGCGATTGACTAGGCCAATCGTACGACTGAGACTCAGTCGCCCGATTGAACTGAGCGAATGAGGCCAGTCGGCCGATTGAACCTAGGTTCAGTATTTAAGGGCCTCAGTCGATCGCATGTTCCTCATCACACCACAAAATCGCACTCTTCCTGTTACTCTGTCAAAATTGCTACAGATCCTGATTTACATTGCTGTTAAGTTTCTTACATTCGAGTGACGATTTACAGGTACATTACTCTTTGAATCTTACCAAAATCAGCACATTACCGAACCTACAATAGAGACACTCGATTGAATCAAGAACCAAACTGTGAAATGACCTAATCGCCTATGTAAATTAAGCAAAATGTTAAAATTGAGTTAATAGGTTATTAGTGACAAGTAGACGAGGCTAATGGACCATTAAACACTGTTAAATGACTTAAATTGGTCAAGATTCGACCCACAGGCGATCGAACAGTGGGGCAAGCGACTGGTCGTTCGAATGAACTCCAATCGCATGATTGAACCTTACGATTGGATCATTCGACCGAATGAACCACCCGAATGAGTCCAGTCGGCCGATTGAACTCAATCGCAAGTCTCAATCAGCCGATTGAACTCAATCGCTTTTCTCAATCAGCCAATTGAACTCAATCGCATGTCTCAATCAGCCGATTGAACTCAATCGCATGTCTCAATTAACCGAATGACCTCAGTCGTACTTAAGAACAACCGAATGACTCCAGTCGCATGATTCATTCGCATGAATGAATCAGAATGGAAGTGAAACACTACACTTAGAACTGAATTCCAATGTATTATGTACTAATGATCAGGTTTTTGTGTTTCAGGAAAAATGGCTGACCGATGGTCTCTTAATCCAAAGCACAACATATGTGCCCATTTGGACCACACGACTCGGAACAGGGCCAAGTTCTCCGATATTATAGCCTTCCTCAAACGTTCACGGATACATAAGGCTATATCTACACCGTGCACGCCTTACAAATCACTACACCAGGCATTCTGGGAGAATGCCTCAGTGGATCGTTCTCGTGAGCCATACAGCATCAGAAGCACCATTTTGGGTCAAGCTATCGACATTACCGCTACTGACATCCAAAGAATCCTTGAGTTTGGGGATGACTCTACTCACCCCACTAAGTTACATCCTTTGACAGTGAGAGGGTGTTTCCTCCGAATCAAGTATGCGGGGGACATTAACTCGGGGGTGCTAAATAAGAGCAACCTGTGCCCACAATACAAATATCTGGCACATGTGATTCTTAAGTGCATCGCTTCGAGAAGGGGTGGTTTCGATGACCTATCAGATCAGATACAGAATGCCTTCGTGGCTCTGGTGCTGAACCACCCTTTCAGCTTCTCTAATATGATCTTTGCTTATTTGGTAGAGAACATTGAAACAAAAGGGAAAGAAGGTTTTTGTATGTATCCAAGATTTCTTCAGATGATATTCAATGAGAAGCTGCCTCAGCTTCCCAAGGAAAGTCACGATGCAGTGACTTTGGAACTTATGGATGATACTACCTTGGGTAGGATGGTGGTGTACCGGGGCAAGCAAGTTAAGCCCCAGGCAAAGAGGCTGATTGGCCACTTAGCAGATGAAAGTTATTTGGCACCGGGGAGACACCAATGGCGTCACGAGGACAGTGACTCCAACGTGGAGCCAATTGTCCTACCTACTGATGATTCAGATGATGACGATAGTGGGGGTGCCGGAGACAATAGGCCTGTTCCACAGAGCGACACTACGTCTGATGTTGTGCCTCCAGCATACGCCCCGGCTGCAGAAGTTACCGAATCAGCTGGGTTTCATCATGATTTTGTCCTTGAGACAGAAGAAGAAGAAAAGAGAAGAGTCTGATGAGGAGCCCCTCACCAGGACTGTGGGAAGTAAAGTGGTTCCCACAGTACATGGGCTTCGGGTGGTTGGTGAGCACCAAGAGACTCTGGAGCGATAGAGACTGACCCGACCTATGTTCCAGGGTCAATCGGCAGGGTCGGAGGGGGAGCATCCACCTCGAAGGGAACGAGGAGAAAACGGATGGCTCAACCCCATGGGCAGAAACCTAAGAAGAAGCGGCGGTTGACATTCATCACTACTACCTAGCCACTACCACCACTACCACCTCTTCAGACACACCATCCACCACCATAGCCACCACAGCCCCCACAGCAACCGCAAACACCACCAGACCGACCACCACAAGACAGATCCCAGCCACCACTACATCATTCACCCCACACTCACCACCACTATCATCCCGACCTGACCCGATATTTACCACCACCGCCACCACCACTAGCCACCAAACCGAGCCCTTAGCCTATCCCTCACACACCTATAGGTCTCCTCTACCTCCAATCGGGGTAGAGGAACAGTTGTCGGCGTTAAACAGAATGGTGTTGCGATTGCTGGCGGCTGATGACGAAAAGACAACTCAGATCCGCCAGCTTACTGACCTGACTGCTGCACAATCGCATAAAATTGTAGAGCAGGATCGAGTAATTAAGGAGCAGGCCCAGCAATTGGCTGCTCAGAGCACCCAGATGGACCAACTCCAAGCTCAAAGTGTCGCAGCAAGTAAGCGAATAGAGGAGTTGGAAAAGGCTAAGAGGACCATTTTGCTAAAATTGAAAGGATCAAAACAGGAACCTTTAAAGATAAGGGATGGAGACAGAACTGATGATGATAATGAAGATGATGAAGACGATGATGATAATGAGAGTGAAACTGATGAAGAGAAAACTGAAGAATGGTGTGAAGATGAAGACACTAACGGAGGAGAAGCAGCTGAATCTGTCTCAGCTCCAGGGCAAGAGAAAAGAACAAAGAACAGACAAGATCAGTCAGCTTCTGCTTCTGCACCTTCACATGAAGAGCCATGTATTCAGGATAAAAGTAAATAGTAGATGTTTATGTATTTATTTACTTTTGTATTCTGTATTGAAAAACCATGTACTAAGTTCATATTAAGTTAATGCATTTTGTTTGATAAATTACTAATGATTTGAGTGTGAAATGTGTAAATCAAACAGATCAAAGTACAACAGAGATGAGTTTGATATTGCTCCCCTTCAACAGGTCAAGTCTCAACTCATAATGATTCTTGATCTGCAAGGGATTGTCAGAAGGTCAGTGAGTTATACCCCTGAAGAAGGTGAAATAATTCATGACCTATCTAACGAGCAACTGGCAGAGATGTTCAGACTCAATCCTGATGAAATTGTCAAGGATGCTCCAAAAGCTGATTCAACCAGTGACGAAGAACTAAATGACATGATGAAGTTGAGGTTGAAGATATTGCTGCAGAAGAGTACCCTCAGTACGCTGACAACGAGGGTAATGTGGTCCCCAATCTGGGTGAGTCCCTAGTCAGTGATATGTTTGAGGTACTGGACAAGATGGAGCAGGAAACAGGAAAGACCGAAGGAACCGCCCAAGCCTCAAATGATGACGTAGACATTCAAAATAGTGGGCTGAATGTTTTAAAGAAGTCTGAGCCCAACGTGCTGCACCGAAGAGGGATGCCTAGACCAAGTTCTATAGCGTCAAGAAACATCTTACGGTGTCAGGCAGGATTATAGCATGGGCATATTTTGATGATCTTAACGTTTATGCCGTTAAGAGGGAGAAGGGCATAGAGTACTTTAGATTTCCACATGATCTAAAGACTCTACCAGGTTTTGAACTCAACCAGCTGGCCAAATTGAAGCTGTTGTATGCTGACCGAGAAAGATGTCAGGCTGGTTTGAGGTTGCCCTAAAGAAAGAGTACCACAACAGGTGGATTAACTTCAGACCTCAACAACCTACAAGGTATATTAGAAGGTCTCAGATGGATGCCATACTGGAAAACCAAAGATTGTGTTGAAGTGGAATCCTCCGCGCACAATGTCAAGAATCCCACTTCGGGAAATGACAAAGGATTTCACACACACTTTAAGTGGTGGTACTACGATTGGAGAACAGCAGAAGCGGTCATAGTCCTGGATAAAGAGGGCCAAATGGATACCATCAGGGTATTCGACCCAATGTGGCTAACCAACTTGTCTGCTAATGATGTCTATACATTATACAAGTGGCCACTGTTCTATGACACACAAGACATTGTACAAGCCCTCTAGTTCCAAAACGTTATACGACTTTGCTTCGCGTTTGATATTCACGCAGGAGTCACACAAGAGGACAAGTACAAGAAATATGAGGAGGTAATGAAGAAAACAAGACATTAGAGAGATCTGGGTCCAAGGGGGAGTTTGTTGATACATGTATGTCCCTAGATCATGATATGTGATGTAATAGATCTTGTTTGGTATGATTAATGAAATGATATTGATAGTTTGTTAGTTATAATGTTTAATGTTTCATTAATGTGTCGACAGTGAATTGGTAATTAGGTTAGTAATTGCTTGAATGATTACATATAATGTTTATTAATTAATTTCAAACTTAACATAATGAAGTTCTCATGCGAATGGCTCATGCGAATGAACCATACGCATGAATAACTTCACACGATTGACTTAGTCATGCGACTGAACTAGGAGACTGGATCAGTCGCACGATTGTAATATAAGATTGGCTCAGTCGCACGACTGAACACTCAGTCGTACAATGAATCAACCGCATGGTTCAATCGCACGACTAAACCAGACTAATGGTTCAGTCGCACGATTGAATAATACCAACCTATAAATACAACTCAATTCGTGAAAAACACTGACTCTCGATCAATTACGATTCCAGACGTACCCTAGCCGTCCAGAAACCTTCCAATTGTTCTCCAAGTTCACAGAACACATTAGATCGTTTTCCAATCGATTTCTAACGTTAGTTTCAATCTTTGATTGATTCTTCGTGTGTTCTCACTGATTGGATCGCCAATCAAATAGGATTCCGCACTATTTGATCTGGTTTACACGTTAATCTCTAGGTATTTCGTTCAAATACCAGGTCCAACACTATAGATTGGAGTTACTAGATGAGTTAAGTTGAATTCACCCGACATTCCATGTATCTCATCTGAGGAAATGTTTGGCAGACGAGGACATGGTTGTACCACTAAGTATATGAGCGGCTCAATTACGTGAACGACCAGTGGCGATCATTGATCATAAAAAGAAGAAGTTGAGGAGTAAAGTGGTTCCCCTTGTGCGTGTACAGTGGAAGCACATGAAGGGATTCGAGTCTACGTGGGAGACTAAAGAAGAGATGAGACAAAATTACCCACATTTGTTCGAGGAATAACAGGTTTTGAGGACAAAAACTATATAAGGGGGTGGACTTGTAACACCGGTTATTTTTAAAGTCAAAGGAAGAAATAATAAAGTGAAGGAAAAGAAAGAAAAGATATTTACCCAAGTTGAGGGGTAAAAAGGGTCAAAAGGACAAAAAGGTTTGAAAGTGGGTGTAAAGTGGCCATGGCCGCCAACTCTTTTCTTACAAACTCAAATCTTCTGCTCTTAGAGAGAGAGAAAGAAAAGGAGCAGAAAGCTCTCAGGTTGAAGAAGAACATGCTGAAAAATTCAAATTCAAGGTAAGAATTCATAGTTTTTAAGTGTTCTTAACAGGCCTTGCCTCGGTTGTATACTTATGTGTGTTGTATGTTCGGTTGTGTGTGTTTTAGTGGGTTTCTAGGCGGTTGAACTCAATTACAGACGTTTGGAAGAAGCCATACTCAAGAGCTGCAAATGTGAGTTCTAGAACCCCTCTTTTTACTTGTTTTAACTGATTTTGGGGCTGGAAATGCATGAACTTGTGTTTTTATAAACTAGGTTTTATACCCGTATGTTTGAATGTGTGTATGTTGCGGGTATGGTGTGATTGTGGGCTATGTTCATGCTTAATGATGTTATGGTTGTGTTTCTAAGGATTCGAATGCACGATTTAAGCTTACAAAATGATAGATGTGGTTTTGGGGACTGAATCTATTGATAAGTGTGCCCTAGGCTACTCATACGCCTAAATAGTAGTTCATACGCTTATGTTTAGAAAATTGCTGAAGTGTTGAAAAATGCAGATGGAAAGGCAATGCTGATGGAGAGGTAATGCGGATGGAAAGTCAATGCAGATGGAGAGTCAATGCCGATGGAAAGGCAATGCGAATGAGTAAGGAAATGTGGATGAGTAAGTTATGCAAATGAACAAATACAGATGAGTAAGTTCATGCGACTGAGGAAATGCGGATGAACAAAGTTAATGCGAATGAACAAATGCGAATGAGTAAGTTCATGTGACTGAGGAAATGTAGATGAACAAAGTTAATGCGGATGAACAAAATGCTGATGAGTAAGTTCATGCGACTGAGGAAATGCGGATGAACAAATTTTATGCGGATGAATAAATGCGGATGAAAAAAGAAATGCGGATGAGTAAAAAGAAATGTGGATGAGTAAAAAGAAATGTGGATGAGTAAAAAGAAATGCGGACGAGTAAAAAGAAATGCGGATGAACAAAAAGAATGCGGATTAACAAAAAGGCAAATGCAGATGAATACTTAGAATATTTTCTAACTTTTTGGGGAAAAGTTGAAATGTAGGCCTTGACTTGGGAGGTTTCAGGGGGCTACGTAACTTGACTTTTTGAGGACATAGATGTTATGATGGGCATGGTATGATGATGTATGATATGATTTGATGACGTATGTATGTATTATGCCATGTATGTTGATGTGTGATTGATGATGTGCGATTGACGATGTAGCATGATGGTATGTGTGATGTATGTTATGTATGCATGCTGATATATATGAAGATTTGCATGATCTTGCTGATGTTCCTGTTTATGTATGTTTGTCTTCCCGTGGCTTTATGTTGAATGTTAAATGGAAGAAATGAAAGTATTATGTAACATAAAGTGGAAGATAAAGAAAAGAGGAACATAATGAATGAATGCCTGCATTATTTAATGAAATAGAAAGTAATGAAAAGCCTTGTAAGCAACTGAAGGGAGGTTCAAAACTCATTGAGAGTTGTTACCTTGTGTGTGTCTATAGTGTGCGATTTTGGCTAACTCATAAGGGTTCATACACACAGTAAGAGTTCGGTCCCGGTGACTGCTCCAATACATGGGATTTCCTAATTACTGTGTGTCATACAACGTGCGATTTCGTCCAACCCGTATTAGTTCACACACAGGGGGAGTGTCCAACTATGTGTATCTACAACATGTGATTTTGGCTAACTCATGAGGGTTCATACACATAGTAAGAGTTCAGTCTTGGTGACTGCTCCAATAACGTGCGATTTCCTAATTACTATGTGTTACACGGCGTGCGATCTTGGAGAACCCATAAGAGTTCACACACATAGGGGGAGTCTGTCCTAGTGAGCACTCCATACGTGCGATATATGCGATATGTGCAATACGTGCGATATGTGCGATAGATGCGATATGTGTGATACGTGCGAGATGTGCTAAATGTACCAAACGAACGATGATGAAGATAATAATTATTACCTTGATGTATGTGCGATGTGTGATCACGTGCGATAGTAATGAAAATGTTTTAATGAATGGAAGGTAATGCAATGTTTTTATAAAGCTAGAACTCATTGAGCAACACTAACTTTGTATGCATATTTCCAGTTGGGTAGTGAGCATTGCTGAGGATGGTGCGGGGCAGCTACTTGGCATTTTGGATGGCATTGTTTGTTAATGCTTTCGCATTCTAATGCGTACAAACGATGTTTTGAAATGAATGATTATATTAACTTGCGAAAGCATTTTTAATGAAATGAAAAGTTATTTTGATGTTCCGCTGCGATGTTTTATGAAAGTTAAATTTAATTATATGTTTTATGAGCGATGATTGGCCAGCTGTAAGCGTCCCGGGAACATGCCTTACAAGTTGGTATCAGAGCCAAAGTTTAAGTGAAACGGGTAAATTTTCAAAATAAACCTTAACTTAAACTGAGAATGGGACGGAAAGGGAAGGGATTCCAATCCGAGTAGCTGCGTACATGAGGTATTTTCATAATCTTAACCGGTATTATGTGCGCATGTTATGTGGTTTATGTGTTGTATGTAGATCTTGATACTGATGTAGTCAGGATAGGTAATGCTTGGAGTATGAAGAGTAAAGTAAGTGGCTAATCATAATTGGCCACTGTAATTAGGGACTTACTATACTTGATATAAACTGAGCTATTCCCTTGAATGACCGTGTTGGTGTTTGAATCTTTTAGTGTGTGTTAGAGGATGGTTGGTGGTAGTTCATCAAAAGCTTCGCGTGGTGGAGGTAGTGGTGGAAGTGGTGCTGAACCACGAGTCACAAGAGGAAGACCTAGAGTCGAAAAGGTGGTTCATGAAGAACCCGAGACCCCTTATTCAGAGGGCGGTGATAACAGTGCTAACTTAAGGGCCTCGATGAAAGAGGCTGTTGTTGAAGAGGTGCATTAGGTCATGTAGACAATCTTACCGTCTGTGGTGACCGAATTTATCAAGGCTGTAAGGGAAGGAGAAAGGAAGGAAAGGAGTAGACCTGTGGGCGAAAGGAGACAGCCTGTGACTGAGATGGTTCTATCTGATGGCGAAGAAGATGAGGAAGAAGAAGAGCCTATGCCGGAGGCTGCACCAGGCTGCAACTATGGGGCATTTCAAAGATGCAAGCCCCAAACCTTCGATGGTAATGACACTACTGCTGCTGCTCCGCAGTGGGTGAGAGAGATGGTTAATGTCAAATCAAAAGGAAGGATGCCTATTGTTAATTTGGATGAAAAATTTGAAATGGTTAATGTAAAGTCAGGTTCGCACATGTCTTCTTCTGAACCCAAAATGACTAACCCAGTTAAAAAAACCCATGTTACACGTAAAAGTCCAAATAAACTAAAGGTTTGAAACATCTAAACGAGAAATGACTAAACCCAACCAGACTCGTGTTGAACCTGTATCACACTCAACCCACATAAACAGTTTCTCCAACATGTAGAAGGGAGATCATGCTACAGTTATGGAAAGAGATGACATATTTCTTCTAATTGTCCTTATTATCAGACTCTTAAAAAGAAAATTGAACTTTATGATACTAAACCAAGTTCTTCGAAAAGGAGTTCTATTACTCCACCAAAAAAAATTAACGAACCTAAGTTCAAACTGTAAGCCAGCCGTCTGTTTATCACAAACAGACCTTACACAAAACTGGCTTATGGAAAGAAAAATCAAGTCCATTGTCTGATAATGAGAACAATAAGAAGAATGATATGACCTCACCCTCAAATGGACAGTGGGTTGAGTTCATGATGTGTGATTCCTCTGGGTCACCCAAGTCAGTTATGGCTTGGGTCCCAAACCTAAACTAATCATTTCCTCTAAATGTGCAGGGTGTCCATTACAATGCTATCACAAATACCTGGATTGTTGATAATGGGGCGTCTAGGCACATGACCAGGAACTTGTCTATCCTTTTAAATGTCAAACAAATTAAAGGGGGACATGTATCATTTCTGGAAATAAAGGAGGATACATTACCGCTCAAGGCGAATTGGGAAACCAAAAAGTAAAGTTTCATAAGGTCAACTACGTTCAACAACTACAGGAAAATTTGCTTTCAGTATCCCAGATACGTGACAAAGGATTCGAACTTGTTTTTGACAACAAGAAGTGCTACGCATTGAAGAAGGATTAACTTATCCCGGAGGACCAAATCTTAATGTAAGCTTCAAAAAATAATGACTTATATGTCCTGGATCTATCAAAGGCCTCCACAACAGATCATAAAGTTCAATGCTTCTTGTCAAAGGCAACAGAGTGGGACTCAATCTCCTGGCATAGGAGAATGGGACATATAAATCCACGGAAGATGAATCATCTAATCTAGAATGATTTAGTGAATGGAGTAAATGTCAAGAATTAACTTCCGGATTTTTGTTTAGCATGTAAGAAAGTTAAACAGTCCAAGAAGTCTCTCAAGGAAGAGAAAGTAAATTCCATTGACCTGCCTCTCGAACTTCTACACAAGGATCTGTTTGGTCATGTCAGCACCAAGAGCATCGTTGGTGATTTGTATTGTTATATAAACACTCATGATTACTCAAGATTCTCTTGGGTAATGCTTCTGAAATCCAAATCAGAGACATTTGAATCTTTCAAATAGCCGGTAACTACAATGGAATCACTCTACAAACTGAAAGTGAGACAGATTCGATCAGACAATGGCACGGAGTTCAAGAACCAGTGGATGGAGGTGTTCTTCAAAGAGGAATGAATTGTACACTAGTTTACATGTGCCTACACTAAACACATGAATGGAGTTGCTGAACGAAAGAACAGGAGCTTGATAGAGACAGCAAGAACGATGCTAGCCGACTCGAAACTGCCCATCCAATTTTGTAATGAGGCAGTTGCCAATGCATGTTACACCCTCAATCGAGTATTGGTGGTCAAACGTCATGGTAAAACGTGTTATGAGTTGCTCCAGCGACGTAAACCTAATCTGGAGTATCTCGAACCATTTGGCGCCCCATGTATGCTGCTGGAGAAAACTAAGTCCGGGAAGTTTAGTGAGAAGGAGGATGAAGAGATCTTTCTTTGATACAATATACCAAACAAGAGATTTTATAACAACTCAACGGGTTAGGTAGAAGTGTGGTGCAATGTTGATGTTCAAAGATACACCATCCCACTTGATGGAAAGGGACCTGCATTCTTCTTTGACTATGATGGATTCTTTTAGTCCTTCAACATACCTATCTCCTTCATGATGATGAGTTATCAACTAGAATGATATATGATGTCTTAAACACACCATCACTAGACTCGACAACATCAGTTCCACAAGGTGAATCTTCTAGTCATTTAGGGGGAGCACTTGATGTAAGTTTCTCCTCCTCTGACGATGAAGAAGTGGGGAATGAACAGGTGGATCAGGAGGAACAGGTTCCTGCTACTGAAAGTACACAAGCATCAGATGTTGATGCTTCTAACACTTTGAAACCTCACACTCCAACGGCTACAGATACTGAACAGAGAATTCAAAATCTGGATAAGGAAGTAGTTGTTCCCACCACTCCTGGATCTCGACTAAATGTATATCATCCTCTAGACAATGTCATAGGGGATGTACAATTGGGAGTACAGAAAAGAAATTAGCTATACACAGCTGATTATGCCTCGGTATTGAAAAATAGATACCTTCACGATGGAGCATATCGATGTTTTATGTCTCAATTTGAGCGAAAATATGTAACTGATGCCTTAAATGATGAGGCATGGGTTAGTGACATGCAAGAAGAACTCCTTCAATTCAAGCAGCTAGGAGTATGGACACTAGTGGATAGACCAAAATGTGCTATGGTAATTGGCACCAAATGGGTCTTGAAGTGCAAGAAAGATGGCCAACGGGTCATAATTAGAAACAAGGATCGACTTGTGGTTCAAGGATTTATACAAGTCGAAGGCATTGACTATAATGAAGTGTGTGCACCTGAGGCTAGAATGGAAGCAATACGTATCTTCCTAGCCTATGCATCTTACATGAATATTAAAGTTTATCAACTAGATGTCAAAAGTGCATTCTTAATGGTGAAATTCATGAGACAATGTATGTCAGTCAACCCAAAGGACTTGAGGATCCTTATCATCGGTACAAAGTTTACAAGCTTGATAAGGCTCTCTGTGGGCTCCATCAAGCCCCAAGAGCATGGTCTGAGAAGCTCTCAACTCATCTGGTGAAACACGGTTTCCGCAAGGGAGTTACTGACTGCACATTGTTCATCAAAGAAAAGGATGGTGACTTACGGCTAATATAGATTTATGTTGATGACATAATCTTCCGTTCCAAAAACGAAGAGTTATGCAAAGAATTTGAATCTGTCATGAAAGTAGAATTTGAGATGAGTGCAATGGGGGAGATGAAGTTTATCCTAGGATTATTGGCGGATGAGAAACCAAAAGGAATCTTCCTGCATCAGACTAAATATGTAGGGGACATCCTCAGTCAGTTGGACATGGAGAATGCTTCAGCTGCTAAAACTCCACTTGCCATAAACCACGATGTGTCACCCGATGGAAATGGTGATCTGGTTGATGCTAATATGTATAGAGGAATGATTGGCTCCCTTATGTATCTCACAACGTCTCGTCCTGATATCATGTATGTGACGTGTGTTTGTTCTAGATATATTGCGAAACCGAAAGTCAACCATCTCATAGATGTTAAAATGATTTTCTGTTATCTAAAGGGTATTCCAACCCTCAGGTTGTGGTATCCTCATGACGATGATTTTGAGTTGATAGCCTATAGTGACTTGGATTATGGCGGTTGCAAAATGAATTACAAGTTAACATGAGTAGGATGTCAGTTCTTTGGTAGACTGCAGGATCGTTGAAGGGTGCTAAGTTACAACACAACAACACAAAAAGGAGATTAACTAAACTTAACCAAACAATAAACTGGATTAACCAAGGTAAGACACTAAGAACACAAGTAATGAAAGAGACAGAACACAAAGAACACAAGTATATGGTTTCAAGAATGCAATATATTGCTTTCTCTATGTTCTACTACAAGTGTTACAAAGCATAATTCAAAGATACAAGAACATTAGATACTTATTATACATCCTACAGCTGGCTATACTTTGAAAGCCAGCTGCATACAATTGACTAGACACAAAACAAAATCTATTATAGAGTCAAAAGGCAGATTGCCTTTTGACTAGTGACTATGACATGCCATAGCTCACATCCTTATCTATTACAAAAAGATAAAGTACATGAAGTAGAAAGTTACAGACTCAAGACACAGTTACCAAAAGCATGGACCTTTTCACCAACTCATGTAAGTTGGTGACCTTACAGAGGTGCAGCGGAAATGTGTCCAGCTTTATGGAAAAGTACATCAGATAAAGCATGTGTTAAAAGTCTCCAGAAGAAATCTGTCTTCATAAGTTGAAGCTTTGGAAGACTTTGTCTCTGAGGCTTCGGAAGACTTCATATTTGGCTTCGGAAGATATTGGTCTTGGCTTCGAAAGATTTCACACTTAGAATATTTCTGTTGCATGTGTGAAACTTCCTAAGCATTCTTCTTCATAATACTTGTGCAACATGCAGGATAGACATTGGATGTTTTGGTTGCATCAACCTCTTCATTAATCTCTACAAACTCCCCCTAGGCTGATGCAACCAAAACACTTACTAGACTTCAGATGTCAACAGTCCTCATTAGGATGATCACCAGTCCTTTCTTCATAAGGTGATCAGGATCCTTCAGACTATCAAAGTGTCTTCTCATATCAAAGAGGTCATGCAGAGGTAACTTAAACATATCTTGGCATGTGTAAATGTCTTTTGTACCTTGATCTCTAATGACATGCCATCTTTCTAGATTTGTGGTGTATGTCCAAGACCAGATGGGTCTTCCTGATGCTAGAGGAGCTGTTTGAATTGGAGTTGATGTAGCATCCTTTGGCTGCACAATCTCAAGATGTTCTGACTCATCATGGGGTTTAGAAGAGGGAGTTGTCTTCTTCTTCTTTGGCTTTCGTTTAGAAGCCATCCTCTTCTTTCTCTTAATAGATTTTAACTGAGAAGACTGGCCTGCGGTACCAGATTGATCTTCACTGTCTTTCTCAGTTGGGACTTCCTCTCTCAGGCTTAGAAGGAGAGGGAGGTTGACCCTGCTGTGGATCAGAAGATGAAGCTTGCTGAGTTTCAGCAGGAGGTCCAGGTTGTGTTATCTCTGGTTATTCAACCTTAACCTCTACTTCAGGTGGGGCTTGACTTGGAGTGGAGTGTAAGTCAATGAGCTCTCCACTTTTGATCTTCTGCTTGATCACCCTGATATACTCATCCATAGTGGATAAAGACATGGGGTGAAGTCTCCTTCTGGAGAACCCATATAGCTTCAAGAAGCTCATCATCCTCTGCCTATCAGCAGACTTCTTCATGCTCTGTTGGATGATAGCTCTTGATTTTGAAACTTCTTCCCTTAGCTTCTTCTTAGTTGTCTTTCTATCCTTGATTATCTCAAGTTCAAGCTGTTTTAAGTACTTAAACTCAACATAGTCATAGGACAAGGGAAGGAGTGCATCTGCCTGATAGAAGCCTGTGGCACTCAGGAAGTTGATCATCTTGATCCTCTCTTCTTCTTTGTCTACCTGAGATTCTTGTTGAACCACATCTTCTTGTGCAGGACTTTCCTGAACTAAGGAGAGGGTAGGCATATTCTTGTATAGTCTTTTTCTTATTTTCTCTTCTTTGACTTGTACTAGAAGTTCTGCATCTTCTGCCTCCTTCTTCTCTCTATACCTTTCCAGGTCAACTAGTTCATTCAGCTCATCTAAGGGAAGAGAAATGACACTGTCTATGTCATAGTTCCTAGTCTGTAGGTAATTTATCCTTATTGCCCTTAACTCATCATTCTGAGTATTTGGTCTGGGGTAAGCCCTGATAGCATACTCCATGTGTCTTGAAGACTCAGCAGAGGAACTTTCTCCCCTGGGAGCATTGTATTGTCTTGTAATACCCTTTTCATCACAAAATGTATCAAGGATTTGGTTCTTAAATTTAGTTCCTGATCACATCTGATGATCTTGACCTTGTGATCAGATTGATTCTCAATCTTTAAGATGAAATTCTTCAGAATCTCTGGAGTCTCAGTTCTAAAGAAGAAAACCCAAGTGAATCTTGTAAAGTCATCTGTGATCACTAAACAATAAGAGGTCCTTCATAAACTCATTACACTGGTGGGGGGCCTAAGCGATCCATATGTAACAAGTGTAGGGGTGTAGTGATGGAGTTCCTTTCCTTAGGCTTGTGAAATACCATATGTTGCTACCCTTTCAGGCATGCAACACAATGGTCATCACTTGTAAACTCTTTCTTTGGTATCCCAGTTACCAAATAATTTTTAATCAATCTGTTCATGTTCTTAAAGTTTACATGGCACATTCTTTTATGCCATAGGAAAGACTCATCACTATTAACTTTAGAAAGAAATCGTAAAACTTCTCTAGAGGGAGATGTTTCTTGCAAATCCATCTTGTACATGTTCCTTTTCCTGGGGGCTCTAAGCAGGACATGCTCATAAGGAATGACCACACCAGGTTTGAGAACAATACACTCATGCTCAGTACTCTTGGTAGTCAATACACATCCTCATACTACCGTCTTTCTTTTTCATGAATATAACTGGAACACCCCCAAGGAGAGATACTCGGTCTAATGAACCCCTTATCGAGCAATTCCTGAAATTGCTCCATGAACTCTTTTATCTCAGTCGGAGCCAACCGATACGATGCCTTAGCTACAGGTTGGGCACCCGGTATCAAGTCAATCTGGAACTCAATCTCGTGGTCAGGTGGCACTCCTGGTAAATCCTCGGGAAACACGTCTGGAAAGTCACACACCACCGTTACGTCCGACAATTGTGGTGTTGGCGTATCCATATCCTTCACGTAGGCCAAGTAGGCACTACATCCACGCCTCATGCACTTTCCCGCCATCGCCATCGAAATCACTTTCGGGATCATCATGACTCGATCACCATAAACCGTCACCAAACTCCCATCAGGCACTGTCAATTGAGTCATCTTCTTGCGACACACAATAATCGCCTTGTAGTCCGCCAACCAATCCATTCCTAGGACTACGTAAAACCCACCTAAGGCCATGACAAATGGTCTAACAGGAAACTTGTGACCTTCTAGTTCTACATCACAACATTTTATCATCTCAGAGATCCTGGTAGATTTACCTATGGCAGTTTCAACATCAAAGGGGGTATCTATACTCCTACTACTAACATGAAACTTAACACAAAAAGCAACAAAAATAAAACTCTTACTAGCACCAGAATCAAACAACACATAGGCTAAAGTTTGGTTTACTAGAAATGTACCTGACATAACATCGGGGTCCGCCCTAGCCTCCTCCTGCATTATCATGAACGCTTTGGCACTCGCCATTTACCCTTTAGTCCTGGTCATCTTCTTCCCTGCACTAGAACTTATAGCCCTCGGCTTTTTATAGTCCCTACTCATGTGGCCCTCCTCGCCACAAGTATAACACCTCTTTACCCCGTAGTTCTTTGCCACATGTCTGGTCCTCCTGCAACGGAAACACACATTGGATCCCACTCTACATTCCCTGGTGTGCTCTAGTCCACATTTAACACACCTCCTCAACGCCGCACCAGATGTGACCACACGTCGGTTATCCACCTGTGCTCCTTTGTTGTTTGGAGTGGCTCCGCCATGGCCAAATCGCTTTCCGTTCCAATTCTGATCACCACCACCTTTCTTGTTGCCTTCAGCCACCACCATAGTCCTTTCATCGTACAACCTCCCTACCAAATCAACCGCCAACCTAAACTGCTCGGTCGGGCAGCGATCATGTACCTACAGATATCCGCCGACAATCCCTGAATATACCTCTTGATCTTTCGTGAAGAGGTGTCACCTGATCAAGCACCAACCATGCCATATCATTGAATTTAGTGGTGTATTGCTTATGTGTCATGGTTCCCACCTCCAGCTGTAAGAACTCCCTCTCGACCGTGTCCATCTCTCAGTGAGGACAAAACTTCTCAATTACAAACTTCTTCAGCTCCACCCACTTCATCGTTCCCATTGACCGACTACCCTCGGATTGGACAATATTGTCCCACTAGCACAAAGTTGGGTCCACAAATGAGTGGGTAGCAAACTTCACTTTCTGGTCTTCCTGGCACTCACTAATGTCGAGTACCGCCTCCATCTCTCTCACCCACCGGTGAGCAGCAGTAGCAGTGCTGTTAACATCAAAAGTAGGGCGCTTGCATCTTTGAAATGCCACATAATTGTAGCCTCGTGTCGCCTCCAGCGTAGGCTCTTCTTCCTCCCCTTCTTCTTTGTCATCAGAGTAAACCGTCTCAGTCTCGGGCTGTCTCCTCTCGCCCGTAGGCCTACTTTTTTCCTTCCTCTCCCACTCCCGTACAACCTTTATCACTTCTATCACTACAGACAGTAAGATTGTCTGCATAACTTGATGCACCTCTTCCACAATACCCTCCTTCACCGAGGCCCTTAAGTTAGCACTCTCGTCTCCACCCTCTGGATGAGGGGTCTCGGATTCTTCATGAATTACCTTTTCGGCCCTAGGCCTTCTTCTCGTGACTCGTGGTTCTGCACCACATCCACCATGACCTCCACCACGTGAAGCCTTTGATGATCTATATGAAGTCACTGGATCGGTAAACATCTGAGCATGTTCTTGACGGAAGGATAAACAACAGCAAACACCAAGAGACAATCAATAACACGAACTATAATTTAATGGTTTCATTGATAAAACCTAACAATTACAAGCTCGTTACAACATAAGAATCAAGACTCTTGGAAAGGGGAGATCGAGCAAGATATCCCCCCTCATCCGGCAGCCCTAGGCCCCGGGCAGACTCCCTCTCAAAATCCGTATCTCCCTACACATGGAAACTGGTATATATAGGCCTCAGCCCATATTAGATGCGACTGGGCCCATTCGTGCGATTGGACCATGCGTATGGTTCAATCGTACGACTGGACCATGTGTATGGTTCAATCGTACGACTAGACCATACTTATGGTTCAGTCTTACGAATGTCCCAATCGCATCTCTCAGTCGCACGACAAGTCCATTAGCATGACCCAGTCGTACGACTGAGTCTCATTCACATATGCTTCTGCGAATGACCCAGTTTCATGTGTTTACAACATATCAGGTGTATTACATTAAGCCTAGACTATTCAACAAGCAACGGGCACACTATATATGATTGTATATGCTCCAACAAATTCCCCCTTGGACGTTGCATGCAAATAGTAGATAACACCTCTTACAATCTTCAATCAATCTTTGCTCTGGTTTCCAATAGAATCAAACAAAAAACCATATTAGCCAACGTTGTTGATCCGTCTGGTTGCTACAATATCCCTGAAAATGAATTTAGGCACAACAACTTTCGTTTACTTTGCAAAACACCATCACAGCAGCAAGATTCCCCATATGACTGATTTTTCCAAATAATAAATTGAACAGTTTTCCATTGCTTCAATCTTCACACAAGCTAACCTGATTAACATTAACACCTGTAGAAATTCCCCCTCACATTTAGCATATCCCAATATATAAACGTCGTGCTCTCCTAGCGTCTTCATACGGTGTATGGGCAAAAGGTTGAAGGTTCCAATCCACAGCTGACAATATCAAACAAATCAGCATGCACGTAGATTCATCATCAAAAACCTGCTCACATCATCACTTTCTGATTGCGTCTTCAATTTCTCTAAACATCGATTCCCCCTAAGAGTGAGAATCCTCTCTGTGTGGATAAATATAACTTGATTGGCCCATAAGTGGTCGGATGCTCCTGACAACCCCACAAAATCAGCACCGACTGCTCACATCTTCTCTTCTCTTTTTCGTGTTCCAACTACATTCACCTATTCTGGAAGTCCGACGAATAATGGGGTATACATCGAACTTATTTGACAAAAGAACCTCAGGGTGAATATGCTTTGCTCATCCTCAAATCTATTCAAGAGGCAGCTCCAGACTCTTTTTTTTTCTGGAACAAATGCGGATGAGTCAATGTGGATGGCTCATTCGTGCGATTGAACATACGACTGGTCTAGTTGCATGATAAACACACGTGTCCATTCGCAAGGCCTAGTCGCATGAACGGGTCTACACGTAGATTTTCAGATCTGCAGCCACCAAGGCTGCCCAAAACCCTAATCTGACGAATTTTACATGAACCGAAACAAAATAGACATCATCTGATTTGCAAGGGTTATAGGAACATGGTTTCGAGTTCGATTTTAAGATAGAAGTAACAGACGTAACACGATCTGAGCAAAACAAAGAACATGAAGTGGGTTTAACGTCAAAAAACCTAAAATCGATTCAGAAATCAAGTGCTCGGGTTGCTAGAATGATTGTTAGATCATTCACGCAGTATCTGGCTCTGATACCACTTGTTAGGATCGTGTACTTGATGAATACTAACAGATTTACAGGTATACCGAATCAAATAGTGCGGAATCCTATTTGATTGGCAATCCAATCAGTGAGAACGCATGTAGAATCAATTAAAAATTGAATCTAAACGTTAAGAATTATTTGCAATTGATCTACTGCGATCCATGAAGTTGGAACAAGTTGCTAGAGGTCTCTGGACGGCTAGGGTACGTGTAGGTATCGAAATATTCAAAGTGTCTTGTTTTTCCACGATTTAAGTGGTATTTATAGGTTAGGGTTTATCAATCGTGCGACTAGACCATTAGCATGGTTCAGTCGTGCAATTGAGTCTTGCGGTTGATTTATTCACACGATTGAGTGTTCAGTGGTGCGACTGAGTCAATCTCATGTTACAATCATGCGACTGATCCAGTCTCCTGGTTCATTCATACAACTGGTTCATTAGCATGAAGTTGTTCATGCGTATGGTCCATTAGCATGGGCCAATCGCATGAGAACTTCATATGATTAAGTTTGAATATGTTTCACAATTATTAATTAACTTTGATCTATTCAAACAACCACAAACCTATATAATTAATTCAATAAGCGTTAACCTACTAATCAATGAAATAACAAACATTATAAGCACAACCACACATTGTATTTCATTAAGTACCCAATCAATTATATATGTGTAAGACAATAAAGACATTTACATTAAGTTCAGAAACTAGGGACACATGTATCTACAATCTACCACCGGCCATTCTCTAACAGGCTATACCATTCAAACACCAACACGGTCATTCAAGGGAATAGCTCAATTTATGTCAAGTATAGTAAGTCCCTAATTACAGTGGCAGTTGTGATTAGCCACTTACTTTACTCTTCATACCCCAAGCATTTTCCTATCCTGACTACATCAGTATCTAAATCTACTAACAACACATAAACCACATAACATGCGCATGTAATACCGGTTAACATTAAGAAAATACCTCATGGAACGTAGCTACTCGGACTGGCATCCCTTCCCTTTTTGTCCCATTTTCAGTTTAGGTTTATTTTGAAAATTTACCCATTTCACTTAAACTTTGGCTCTCATACCCACTTGTAAGGCCCCGTTCCCGGGACGCTCACAGCTAGTCAATCATCACACATAAAACACATATTTTCATTAACTTAAAGAAAACATTCAGCGGAAACATTAAAACAAACATTCCATCAAAATAATAAATCGTTATCAAATTACAAAATATTGCATTATATCACAAAAGCATTATAAAAATGGATGCCATCCAAAAAGAGCCAAGTAGCTGCCCGTGCCATCCTCAGCAACATTACCTGCCAACTGGAAACACATAAAAGTCAGCGTTACTGAGTGAGTTCTAGTTTTAAAATAAAAAATACTTTACTTTCGTTTAAAACCGTTCTTTACTTTCTTTCAGAATTATACTATATTTTCGTACATGATCACACATTGTACGTACACATAGATAATAAAATTATTATTTTCCTTTACTGTTCATCACTTTCTTTATCTCTTTATCTCTTTATCTCTTTCCGGATCAGTGTCATTTGCTATACCCCAAATGTATGCATAAAGCGGTTACTGGGCCGAAGATCATAAACGACTTCCATAATGCACGTAGCCTGGCACGAGCACTGGGGCAAGCGAAAAAGATCCCATCTGTATACTACACCTTAAACGTATGCACAAAGCGGGTATTGGGCCGAAGATCATAAATGACTTCCATAACACACATACCCTAGCACTAGCACCAGGGTGAGTAATCACTATAAACCATGTACTATATCATTGGTCAGTCATAAAGACTAGACCCCCTGCGTGTATCCTTAAAGGTTAGCTAAACACACACAGTTGAGCTTACGACCTTTTAGAGTCGTGCACCTCCGTACATTTTGCTTGCAAGCCTTTCTTTACTTTCTCTTTCATTAACGCATGCAGTCTATCATTATGTTCCTCTTTTCATTATCTTTCACTTTACGTTACATAATACTTTATCATTTCTTTCACAACTATAACAAGTAAAGCCATGGGAAAGATAGACATACATAACAAGGAACATAAACATGAATATAAAAACATCGCATACAAGGCAGCATCATACATGCATAACATACATCATACATACCATAATTCATAAGCACCAATCATACATCACCCATCTCATCATCTATGACTTCAAAAAGTCAACTTACTTTACCCCCGGGAACATCCCAAGCCAAAGCCTACATTTTACTTTTCCCAAAAATTAGAAAATATTTCTAAGTCTTAGGCGCATGAACACTATGCAGGCGCATGAGCACTATACAGGCGCATGGGGAACACTTAGGCGCATGGGCAACTTTCAAGCACATTGACACTATTGGGGTGCATGTGCAACACTTAGTCTATTCTAGGCAATTCTAGGCACATGGGCACTATGCAGGCTCATGAGTGCCTAGGCGCATGAACCATCTGGGCGCATAAACACTTAGTCAATTTCAGCCTATTTCTAGGCGTGTGAGTACTATTCGGGCGCATGAGGTTTTGGGCGTATGGGACACTTAGGCAGTTATTTACAGTTGGGTGCATGAGCTACTATTAAGGCGCATGAGCAGCCTAAGTCATACTTAACATCATTAGGTCATACTTAACATCATTAGGTCGTACTATTAAGGCGTAGAGAGGTGCAAACAACAATAAATTCTAGAATATTTAGGTTATGCTTATCCTTAGGAAAAATTGGGAACTGCCATCTGGCAAACGAGGACTACGAGCAGGTAGATGAGACAGTGTTAGAAAGAATGGACATCATGTGGGCCCTAGCAAGTGCGGTTCGAAGAGCAAAGAAGTTTGTCAAGAAGACCGGACAGAATCTCATTGCCCTATACTTTTGGTTTTGACAAGACCAAAGTTACCTGCTTCAACTGTGGGGAAAAGGGGCACTTCAAACGTGAATGTGTGAAGCCCAAAAAGACAGGAAATAGGAATCCATTCTCATCTTTCACTCATCAGGATAAACCACAAGCAGCCCTACTTCGTCGAGCAAGGATCCTAAAGCCTTGACCGCTCATGATGATGAAGGACAAGATTGGAGCTTCCAGTTTGTGTCTCCGGGAGAATCCAACATCGCTAGTGTTGAGGATCTAGATGACGACTCATCAAGCGAAGGTGATATTGTAAGGAGAGCGTACGCGATGCAAATGTTGAAGAATCTGCAACAGTAGTTGATCACCATCCTGAAGAAGGGACAAGTTCAACAAGTCCAGAATCACCAGAACTAGAAAACTAAGACACTGCTTTGATGGCTGATTCAACCACACCTTCTCAAGTAAGTACCACTACTCAACTTTTCAATAATCGTGCTTGTTCGGATTGTTAAAATTTAAGGAAAGCATTGATATGAAATTCTACGTTATTAGACCATAATGATAACTTAGTAAAGGACTTACAACTGTGCACTGAAGCTAATAGAGTCTTAAAACAAAATGAGCACGACTATAAAGAAAAGATAGAACTCTTGAATAACCAACTTAGGGAAACTGAAGTTGTAGCCTTTAACCAAGCTAATGACATTAAGTTCTATCTGAACTCCCTAGAAGACACTAAGAAACAAAAGGAAGTTTTGGAAGTAGAAGTAAATTCATTAAAACAAAAACTGCATAGTTAGACAAGTTTTTTCTCACATTGTCCAACACTAGTGAAAGAGTGCAACAATAGGGAGGGATTGGGATATAAAGTGGTACCACCACCACATGAGACCTTGATGAATGCCAAAAGTAAACCAATAATAATAAACCCAATCAAGGATCATGTAGTGTCCACTCCTCTTGTAAGTGATCCAGATTCCACATGTAAACCAAATGAATCAGTCACTAAACAAAAGGATGCCACTTCAAAATCAAAGGTAAAATGTCTTATGTTAATCTGGACGAACAATTTGAAAAGGTTAAAATAAAGTGTGGTTCAACAAAATCTATTTCTGAACCAAGAAATACCAAACAAATTAACCTATCACGTGCTGCATGTCTAAGTCCAAATACACAAAAGAGAAAAGATGTAAACAATGTTGGATTCTGTGCCCAAGACAATAGAACATTGATGCGGTTAGTACGTAATGATCCAAGTCGGGTTATACCCAATAACAAGCTTAGCAAACACCAATTAATATTCAAATGATGATATGATCATGTAATTGAATAATAACACCAATTTAGAAATGTGTTTTCTAAATAAGTTGCATGAGAGATGGAACAACTTATTAGGATATTTTGTTCAAGAATATTACTTAGTGTTATTTAAGTTAGTTAGATAACATTAAGTAATTAAAAGAGTGTATAAGTTATACAACTAAATGTTAATTGTACAAACTTACAAGGGACTAATCTATAAAGTTTGTTTAGTGAAATTTTAAGAGGGAAAGCTTTGGTCAAGGGGTTTTCGGCCACCCAACCCTCTCCAGTGAGAGGGTTTTTACTTTCTTGAAAACTAAAGACACTATAGCTGGTCCAACTCTCCATCACACATCTAACACACACATGCAAAGTGAAATTTTCGAATCCTTTTCTCTCCCAAAAGGTGTTCTCGGTTTTCAGCTGATTGAGAGGATTTGGAATCATTCTTGGTGTTTATCTCCCTAAAAAGAAGAGTGTTTGCACATTGTTGGGGTATACTAGCTTGAGGAACTCCTCTTTGAGTCTTGGCTGATTTTGACATCTCTATCTTCATCAAATCCACGTTTTGGCAGCCCTTTTGGAGGATTGTTATGAACTGCTGAAAGGTAGTTTTGGCAGCTTGTTAATGGCTGTCCATTATGCTTGTTTTTGTGTTCATAGCTTGCTTATTCACATATTTAGATCCTTTAATTTGGGTTTGCTTTATACATTCAAATGGTCACTTAAAGAACATCATTTTCAGCTTATAAGTAAGTCAATATTATGTTGTTTTTCCGCTGCGTTTTGAGAAAGTTTAATGGGTTAAACTTAGTTTTATGTTCTTGCAAACCCAACAAACAATGTCCAAACAATTAATTTTGTTAAACAAGATAAAACATCTAAACAAGAAGTGTCAAAACCCAAACAGAATAAAGTCACTCATGTGTCACATACTTCTCCATAGAAACAGGTAAATCGTCAAGGTGAAAGCAGATCATGCTACAACTATGGAAAGTATGGGCACATAACGTCTTATTGCCCTTATTATCAGACACCAAAGAAAAGAATTGAACTTTATGACACTAAAGCAAGCTTTTCCAAAAAAAGCTCCATGACTCCACCAAAAAGAGTCAGTGAACATAAAGTTCAACCTATCAGCCAGTCATCTGTTTATCACAAATAGGCCTTACACAAAGCTGGCTTATGGAAAGAAAAGTCTATGTCTAGTAATGAGAACAATAAGACAAATGATCTTCCCTCACCCTCTAATGGACAATGGATAGAATTTATGATGTGTGATGCCTCTGGGACACCCAAGCCGGTTAAGGCTTGGGTCCCTCACCTAAACTAATGTTTTCAATTGAATGTGTAGGGTGTTTGCTATAGTGCTGAAACAAACACTTAGATCGTAATAGCGGAGCATCAAGGCACATGACTGGAAACCAGACACTCCTATCAAACGTCAAACAAATCAAAGGAGGTCATGTTTCTTTTGCTAGAAACAAAGGAGTGTACATCACAGCTCAAGGGGAAGTAGGGAACTAGAAAGTTAAGTTTGACAAGGTAAACTATGTTCAACAACTTCAGAATAATCTGCTTTCTGTTTCCCAAATATGTGACAAGGGATTTAAGGTAGGTTTCGACAATAAGAAGTGCTATGTCCTGAAAAAGGACTATGTGATTCCAGAGGACCAAGTCTTAATGTCTGCCTCAAGATATAACGACCTTACGTCTTGGATCTATCAAAGGCCTCCACAACGAATCATCAAGTTCAGTGCTTCTTGTCAAAAGCTACTGACAAGGATTCTATCTCCTGGCATAGGTGACTGGGGCACATCAATCCACAGAAGATGAACCACTTGATCCAGAATGATCTAGTGCAAGGAGTCAATGTCAAGAACTTCCACTCTCGGATTTTTGTGTCGCCTTCAAGAAAGGAAAACAGACAAAGAAGTCTCATAAGGCAAAGAAAGTTAATTCTATAGAACTGTCTTTTGAGCTTCTTCACATGGATCGGTTTGGTCCAGTCAGTACAAGAAGCATTGTTGGCGACTTGTACTGCTATGTAGTTACAAATGACTACTCAAGATTCTCTTGGGTGATGTTTTTTGAAATCAAAATCAAAAACATTTGAGTCATTCAAAGAATTGGTAACTACACTGGAGTCTCTCTACAAGCTGAAGGTAAGACAAGTATGCTCAGACAACAGAACCAAGTTCAAGAACCAATGGATGGAGGCGTGTTACGAGTTACTTCAACGACTGAAGAAAAATAAGGAAGGAAAGTTTAGCGGAAGGCTGAAGTGGGAATCTTTCTAGGATACAACATACCGAATAAGAGAGTTTACAACAACTCAACGGATCAAGCAGAGGTGTGGTGTAACGTTGACGTTCAGATATACCCACGTTTGTTCGAGGAATAATAGGTTTTGGGGACAAAACCTATTTAAGGGGGGTGGACTTGTAACACCCGGTTATTTATTTTGAAGCCGACGAAAGGAGAAAAAGAAATAAAGTACAAACTCGAGAGACTAAACTCACCAACGAGAGAAAGTTGGGTCAGTGGGGGTATTTAAAGGGAGAGGGCAGCCCTCACCCTCCCCCACACCAACAAAATTAGCCAAGAAGAGCGGAGAAGAGAGAAAAGGGGAGAAGAAAGGGAGAAAAAGGGGAAAAGCTTGGTTCGACTGGATTCAAGCATGCAAAATCAAAGTGTAGCGGGTCTAATCGAAGCTCTTCTCGTTGTGGTCGTTTGTGTGAGTTCTAGGACCCCTCTTTTACATGTTTTGAATGATTTTAGGGCTGGAACAAATATGAAAATCGTTTTGAAGTGTGTGTGTGTTTGACCCGTATGCATTCCTAAGGTTAAGGATGGTTGATTTGGGCTTAGAAGAGGTTTGGAAGAGCTTGGAGGTCAAAAATGGTAGATTGGGTTCGGGAGTGAGCTGTATTCTGCACAATTAGGGCTACATAAGTATTCATCCGCATTGGTTCATTCGCAAAGGTGTTCAATCGCATATTATCCATTCGCATGGTGTTTAGTCGCATGAGAGGTCATGCGACTGAAAGGTGTCCATACGCCCAAGTAGGGCTGGTGTACCCGAGGAAAACGTATTTTATTTACTGACTTTCAGGGAAAGTGAAGATGTAAGTTTTGACATGGGAGGTTACCATAAGTTCATGTAAGATGACTTTTGAGGCCTTAGATGCTATGTTGGGCATGTTGATGATGTATGGCGTTGTATGATTATGCATGATGTATGCTATGTATGTATGATGATGCCTTATATGATGATGCTATCTGTTTATGATGGTTCCTTATTATTTGTATGATTATTTTCCCTAGGCTTTACATGGCATGTTAATGAATGAAATGAAAGTATTATGTAACGTAAAGTGAAAGATAATGAAAAGAGGAACATGAAGAATGAATGCATGCATTAATGAACGAATGAATGCATGCATTAATGAACGAATGAATGTAAGGAAGGCTTGCAAGTAAATGTATGGAGGTGCACACCCAATGAAGGGTGTTAGCTCAACGGTGTGTGGGTTAGCTACCCTGGAAGGATGCACACTGGGGTCTAATCTTTGTGATTAACCATATGTATGGGATCCTTGCCACTTGCCCTAGGTGCTGGAGTCAACTTCGTGCACAATGTTCGAGGTCTATGAAAGACCTCAGGCCCAGTAACCAGCTTCGTGCACAATGTTCGTGGTATAGCATATGGCATTGATCCAGAATGAAAGAGAAAAGATGAGTGGTGAATGTACTTGCCCTAGGTGCTGGAGTCAGCTTCGTGCATAATGTTCGAGGTCTATGAAAGACCGCAGGCCCAGTTACCCACTTCGTGCAAAATGTTCGGGGTAATGTACATGCCATCGGAAATAATGAACATACGAACGAAAGAAAGAAAGTATGTGTGAATGTGAATGATAATGACGTACGAATGAAAGTAAGAAGTTAAAGAATGAATGATGAAGATAATAATGATATTATCTATGTGTATGTATGATGTATGATTACATGAAAGTAAAGAATGGTTTTAATGAAAGAAAAGTATGTTTCATTATAAAACTAGAACTCACTCAGTAATATTGACTTTTTATGTGTTTCCAGTTGGCAGGTAATGATTACTAAGGATGGCACGGGGCAGCTACTCAACTCTTTTGGACGGCATTCTTTTGTTTAGTGTTTTTGCATTGTAATGCGAACGAACGATGTTTTGAAATGAACGCTTGTATTAACTTGCAAAAGCATTTGTAATGATATGAAAAGTCATTTTTATATTCCGCTGTGATGTTTTACAAATGTTAAATATAAATTTGTATGTTTTATGTGCAATGATCGACCAGCTGCTAGCATCCGGGAATGGGGCCTTACATTAGGTCAGTGCCACCACACAGCAGAAGGCACACAACCTATCTTCTTGTTAGGGCATTTATTTTTCTTTTGCACACAACGCACCAACAACATTAGTTTTAGCTTGATTGCTTTAGCAGCTTTTACATGTGCTTTTGCTCATATTTATGGTCATCCGCACACATTTATGGTGTTTATTTTGCTCATCACCCCTTATTGGAAAGCGTTAATTGTGTTAACCAGGGATAAGATGAGACCCACAGCAAGTTGAACAATTTAGTTTGAACTTTAAGTCAACAATGAAGTCTACTTATCTATTTGTTAAATCTACCGACACATCATATAGTGAATTGACAACCTCTAGGTCTACTTTCTCTATGTTACCTCAGTAGCAGACTAGTTTTACTATCATTTTTCTTTAGTCGTGCTTAGACTTCTCAGACTTGTACTTTGAATTTCGCATTTTGAACAAATTAGATTTGAAGTCCCAGCCAATATGTTTCATGTGTACTATTATTGTCCATAAACTTTGAATCATAATCACATATTTAATTTCATTTCTTTCAGCTCACTTACCCTTCCCCTTATTTTTTATTTTTAAATATTTAAATACTACAACGAATTAAATACTAACCTAAAACTATTCTCCCCCTAAAATTTTAACCGAATTTTTTTTGTGTTTTTGGATTTTAATAGGCAGGAAAATAAAATAAAAGAAAATAACTAATAAACTAAGAACTAATTGTCGAATTGAGAACTGTCATCTTCTTGAATCACATCACATTTCTTTTTCACGCCTTAAGCGGTGATGTAACCTCTTTAATTTCCATGAAATAAAACATGTCCCCCATTAATTTGTTTGACACTTAAAAGGAGAGACGAATTCCCTATCATGTACCTAGATGCCCCACTATCAATAATCCAAGTATTAGTGATAGCGTTATAGTGGACACCCTACACAGTCACAAAAACTTGTTAGTTCAGATTTGGGACCCAAGCCTTAACTGCCTTGGGTGACCTAGAGGAATCACACATCATAAACTCAACCGTTGTCCTTTAGAGGCTGAGGGCATATCTATCTTCTTCTTGTCCTCACTATCAGACACTATACTTGATTTTTCTTTCCATAAGCCAGTTTGTGTAAGGCTAGTTTGTGGTAATAGACGACTGACTTATAGTTTGAACTTTAGGTTCACTAACCCTCTTAGGTGGAGTGTTAGATCTTATTTTAGATAAACTTGGTTTTTCATCATAAAGTACAATTTTTTTTCTGGGCGTCTGATAATAGGGGCAATTAGTAGAGATATGTCCTCTTTTTCCACAACTGTAGCAAGATCTTGCTTCTACCGTTTAAAGAAAACTTTTATAAGCTGTTGAGTTTGGTGAATGTGTGAGATGAGTCTAGTTTGGTTTTATTTCATCTCTTTTAAATGTTTCAACCTTGTTCACAAAATTAATTGTTTTAACGTTTTGAACATCTTTAACTTGCACTTTGTTTGGACTTTGATGATTTATACGTTTTTGGTTAGTTGGTTTAGTCATTTTGGGTTCTAAAATGGACATTTGTGAACCTGACCTTACATTAACCCTTTTAAATGCGTCACCCAGATTCTCGACTGGTATCTTGCCTTTTGATTTCAAAGTAGACTCCTTTTGTTTGGTGCCAGATTTCACTGGCTTACCCGTGGAATCAGGATCACTAACTAAAGGAGTAGACACCACATGATCCTTAACTGGGTTGTTATTGGTAGGTATACATTTCGTATTCAAGAGGATCTCATGTGGTGGTGGAACTACTTTGTAACCCAAACCTTCCCATTATTTTGTTCTTTCACTAAGTACTGAACTATGTGAGAAGAACTAGCCCAACTATGCAGTATTTGTTTTAAACAATTAACCTCGACTTCAAAAACTACTTTTTCCTTTTTGGTTTCTTCTAAAGAATTAAAAAGAAGTTTATATCATGTAAGGCCCCGTTCCGAGGGCGCTTACAGCTGGCCAATCATCGCCCATAAAACATATATAATTACATTAACTTGAAATTAACATTGTTGCAAAAACATTAAAAACAACATTTTCATTAAAAATGTTTTTGCAAAATAATACAACATTCGTTACACAATTTCATTTGTTCGCATTACAATGCAAAAACATTAAACAAAAGAATGTCATCCAAAAGAGCCAAGTAGCCGCCCCGTGCCATCCTCAGCAACCTCACCTGCTAACTGGAAAATACATAAAAAGTCAGCGATGCTGAGTGAGTTCTAGTTTTTTGTTGGGTTTTGTAACATGTTAATCAAAGCTAGTTAACCATTTAAACTATAAAAAGGCAGCGGATATTATGGGTTAAAGTGTGGTTAACAATCAGAAATTTGGACCATTTTAAACCAAAAACAGAACCCAAGAACAAGGATCATATATATATATATGTGAAATGAAATGCTATCATGAACGAAAATGCAACCATAGGATGTTCTTGAAACTACATGTCAAGAACAAGATATTGTAGTAAGGATGAGGCGAAGAAGGGGATGCTTCTTGAATGTCTAGGCTCCAAAAGGGAAGACCTCAAGCTTGTATACCCACAAGCCTTAGCAAACACCTAATCTTGTTAGGTAGAAGAACACCAAAAACTTAAGAGCTTCTTCTTGCAAATCCGAAATTGCCCAACCAAAACCCAAATTTTCAGCTTTGCAAAAATGAATTTTTTCAGCTTTGGAAGAGAGGAAAGGAACTTGCTTTTGTGTGTGAGAGAGTGTGCTTGATGGAAGAGTGCAAGAGTGTGTAATATCTTGCAAAGACCGAGACTAAAAATGATTCCCAATACCCATAATGGGCGGCCAAAATCACTTTTGAAATGGGTTCCCCCCATTTCAATTTTTATAAAAAAGTTACACTCTTAACCCATAAGTTTATAAAATTAAAACCTCATTTAATTTTATAACATTAACACATTTTATTTGTTATTATTTAACTCACTTAAATAATGAAACAAATAATTTCTCATGAACAAATTATCCATATAATGTTGTTTTATTACAAAAGCAATGTTTTAGAAAATCCATTTTCTGAATTGGTGTCAATATTTATTTGTATGATCCCATCAACACATGAATATTTATTTGTGTTTGTATAGCTTGTTTTGGGTATGACACGACTTGGATCATAACATACTAACGACATCAATCTTGTATGTGTCTTGGGCATACAAGATCCAACAATCTCCCACTTGCACAAGATTCATAGAAGATTAATGCAAGCAGTAAATACCGCCTAAAAACAGTTTACTACCCTTAATACGTATGACTAAGTGCCATTCAATAACATCATCCCCTTCAAGTACCTTACTCGAAATGTTTTACGTGAACCAATCATCTATCCTTTTGTCACAGATGTCATGTTAAATCCTAGAGACATAGAATGATCATTCTCCCTTGATTTGACTTTATCAGGCATTTGACATCTTAGTCTCAACGAATAAGAGGGACAAATCCCATCTTGACTACATACACCTCTCACAATGACCTTATATCATACCTGAACTCAGACTTATGTACTGCTATGTTTCAGAACAGCGAACAACTAAGTTAAAGTATAATATTCGGTAAATATCAAGACCCAATATGTATCTCAGGTCAGAGGATACCAAATGATTTTTGCCTTTACTCAAAATTACTTATGATCAATGAGGAAGATCCCATATTTTAGATGCAGGTCAGTCTAATATTTGTATCCAACAAATATCTATGAACTTTGGCAGCAACCTTTTGCTCTATATTCATCCATATGAATATCTACCAATCCAAGTTCATAATAGTCTTACCTTCATACTTGTCCCCACAAGTATGAACGACTATAGATATTCTGAGTAAATGATTTACTCATGGATTTTAAACATGTAAAATAGGAATATTAGTTGAACTATTATAACCAAATAATTCATTCAAGTAATAAAGGGTTACAATATCTAAATACAAAATTAAAGATCAAATCCAATCACTAGAATATTGAAGTCCCATGGCACAAGTACGACTTTCATGCTTTGCCTTTTCAAGAAGCTTCGTGAGTGGATCCACAATGTTTTGATCCGTGTGAACTTTGCGAATACATATTAAGCATTTTCAACTTCATCCCGTATGTAGTTGAATCTCCGTTCAATGTGCCTAGTATTTTGATGTGCATGGGGTTCCTTGATTTGAACAATTGCACCCTCGTTATCACAAAGAATTTCTAGGGGGTCCTGAATGGAAGGGACTACCCCTAGATCGGCAATGAATTTCTTTAACCATGCAGCTTCTTGAGCTTCTAATGAAGCGGCGATGTATTCTGACTTTGTAGTTGATAATGCCACCCCATCTTCCTTAGAGCTCTTCCAAGAGATTGCTCCTCCATTCAAGATGAAAATGTACCCTGAATGTGATCATGAATCATCCCGATTAGTTTGGAAACTCGTATCCGTGTAACCCTTTACTACGAGTTCCTCCTCACTAGATCCTTAGATTAGGAACATATCTTTGGTCCTCCGTAGGTACTTACGTATGTTCTTAACAGCCATCTAGTGTCTGCTTCCAGGATTTTGCTATTATCGGCTTGTCATGCTTAAAGCACACGACACGTTCGGCCTGGTGCATATCATTGCATACATGATGTATCCTATAGCAGACGCATATGTGATTCCCTTCATTTTGTCTTGCTCATCCTTTGAGCTTGGACATTAAGTCTTACTCAATATTGTTCCTCTTTGGATAGGTACTGTACCTTTCTTAGAGTTTTCCATCTTGAACCTTTTCGAGATCTTATCAATGTATGCACTTTGATTTAAACCTATCGACTGCCTTGACCTATCCATATAGATCTTTATTCCCAAAATATAGGCGGCTTCACCAAGATCCTTAATGGAGAAACAGCTTCTAAGCCAGCCTTTTACACCCTCCAAGGTTGGAATGCCATTTCCAAATAGTAGAATGTCATCGACATACATTACTAGCAAAGTGATGGCGCTCCCACTAGCATTAGTGTTTTGTTGTAACAAGTTCCTTTGTAATGTATTTAGTTAAGCATTCTTGAGTAGTTTAATGCACCACTCTATTGCTTGACAATTTTGTTTGAAATACAAGCAAAACATATTTACTTGTTCGTGTTACTTTGATTTGAGATCTTTTTTCATCAAACAAAATTTTCATTTCTTGTTTGATGTTTGATCACTTTCATTCTGCCAGTGTAATTTGATTCACCATTTTTATTGAGAAAATAAGAGTAGTATCTTCGTTCTTTACACTTCATTTCCTTGCGTAGATGGTCAATTAAGCATTTTCTGTATTTAAAGTTGTCATTTTGAATGAATCATTTGCATTTTGATTAGAGAGTGATTGAAGTAGGTTGTGGAGGGTTGTCCATGAGTTTGGGTCGGAGTGGACTGATTTCAAGTGTTATTCTTGTGTTTCAGGTTTGGTTTTGGTTTTAATTTAAACAACATAAACTACATTCCCTTTGTGATTAACTATAGTGATTCCAATGATGATCATAATTAGATGTGTTTAGATGTTCACAAGAGTGTTAAGAAGGCTTAAGAATCAAAACTCCAAAGCATTAGAGATTGTTAGAGAAAGCAAAAGACTATCTACGTGAGAACTATTATAGTTTAATGTTTTGTTGTAACATGTTCCTTTCAAAACTCCAATTCTGATTGATTTGAGATCCTTTTTCATGGAACAAACTTTGCTTTTCTTGTTTTAAGAATGATTAATTTCATTCCGCTAGTGAAATTTGATTCGCCGTTTTTAGTAAGAAAATAAGAGCAGTTTTTTGGTTATTTACACATCATTTCCTTACGTAGATGGTCAATTAAGCATTTTCTAGGTTTAAAGTTATCATTTACAATCAATACTACTTTGATGTTTGATTACTTTAATTTCGCTAGGGTAATTTGATTCACAATTTTTATGGAGACAATAGCAGTAGTTTCTTGGTTATTTACACTTCATTTCCTTGTGTAGATGGTCGATTAAGCATTTTCTGGATTTAAAGTTGTCATTTTGAATATTCGGTTGCATGTAGATTTGTGAGTGTTCAAAGTGGGTTTGGAGTGTTTTCTATGAGTTTGGGTCGGAGTGGACTGATTTCAAGTGTTATTCGTGTGTTTGAGCATTGGTTTTGCTTTTAATTTAAACAACAGAAACTACATTCCCTTAGTGATTAATTATGGTTATTCCAATGACGATCTTGATCAGATGTGTTTAGATATTCACGAGAGTGTTAAGAAGGCTTAAGAATCAATACTACCTGGATTTGGAGGTTGTTAGAGAAAGCAACAGACTATCTACACCAGAACTATTATAGTTTAATGTTTTGTTGTAACAAGTTCCTTTGTAATGTATTTAGTTAAGCATTCTTGAGTACTTTGATGCACCACTCTATTGCTTGACAATTTTGTTTAAAATACCAGGAAAAAATATTTACTTATTCGTGTTACTTTGATTTGAGATCTTTTTTCATCGAACAAACTTTGTGTTTCTTGTTTTAAGATTGATTAGTTTCATTCCGCTTGTGAAATTTGATTCACCGTTTTTAGTAAGAAAATAAGAGTAGTTTTTTTGGTTCTTTACACTTCATTTCTATGTGTAGATGATAGATTAAGCATTTTCTGGATTTAAAGTTGTCATTTTGAATGAACCGGTTGCATTGAGAGTGTTCGAAGTGGGTTGTGGAGTGTTGTCATGAGTTTGGGTCGGAGTGGACTGATTTCAAGTGTTATTCGTGTGTTTGAGGTTTGGTTTTCGTTTTAATTTAAACAACAGAAACTACATTCCCTTTGTGATTAATTATGGTGATTCTAATGATGATCATAATTAGATGTGTTTAGATGTTCACGAGAGTCTTAAGAAGGCTTAACAATCAAAACTCCATAGCATTGGATGTTGTTAGAGAAAGCAAAAGACTATCTATAGCTAGAACTATTATAGTTTAATGTTTGGTAGTAACAAGTTCTTTTGTAATGTATTTAGTTAAGCATTCTTGAGTACTTTGATGCACCACTTTATTGCTTGACAAATTTTTTTAAAATACAAGTAAAACATATTTACTTGTTCATGTTACTTTGATTTGAGATCTTTTTCCATCGAATAAACTTTGCGTTTCTTGTTTGATGTTTGATTACTTTAGTTCGCTAGGGTAATTGATTCACCATTTTTATTGAGAAAATAGGACTAGTTTCTTGATTCTTTACACTTCATTTCCTGCGTAGATGGTCGATTAAGCATTTTCAGGATTTAAAGTTCTCATTTTGAATGATTCAGTTGCATTTGATTTGGGAGTGTTTGAAGTGGGTTGTGGAGTGTTGTCAATGATTTTGGGTCGGAGTGGACTAATTTCAAGTGTTATTTTGTGTTTCTACATTGGTTTTGCTTTTAATTAAAACAACAGAAACTACATTCCCTTAGTGATTATTATGGTGATTCCAATGACGATCATGATTAGATGTGTTTAGATATTCACGAGAGTGTTAAGAAGGCTTAAGAATCAAAACTACATGGATTTGGAGGTTGTTAGAGAAAGCAACAGACTATCTACACCAGAACTATTAAGTTTAATGTTTTGTTGTAACAAGTTCCTTTGTAATGTATTTCGTAAAGCATTCTTGAGTACTTTGATGCACCACTCTATTGCTTGATAATTTTATTTAAATACCAGCAAAACATATTTACTTGTTCGTGATACTTTGATTTGAGATCCTTTCATGGAACAAACTTTGCTTTTCTTGTCTTAAGAATGATTAATTTCATTCCGCTAGTGAAATTGATTCGCCGTTTTAGTAAGAAAATAAGAGCAGTTTTTTGGTTATTTACACATCATTTCCTTACGTAGATGGTCAATTAAGCATTTTCTAGGTTTAAAGTTGTCATTTACAATGAATCGATTGCACTTCGATTTGAGAGTGTTCGAAGTGGGTTGTGGAGTGTTGTCGATAGTTTGGGTCAGAGTGGACTGATTTTAAGTGTTATTCGTGTGTTTTAGGTTTGGTTTTCATTTTAATTTAAACAACAAAAACTACATTCCCTTTGTGATTAATTATGGTGATTCCAATGATGATCATAACTAGATGTGTTTAGATGTCCACGAGAGTGTTAAGAAGGCTTAAGAATTAAAACTCCATAGCATTGGAGGTTGTTAGAGAAAGAAACAAACTATCTACACGAGAACTATTATAGTTTAATGTTTTGTTGTAACAAGTTCCTTTGTAGTGTATTTAGTTAAGCATTCTTGAGTACTTTGATGCACCACTCTATTGCTTGACAATTTTTTTTAAAATACAAGCAAACCATATTTACTTGTTCGTGTTACTTTGATTTGAGATCTTTTTTCATCGAACAAACTTTGTGTTTCTTGTTTTAAGATTGATTACTTTCATTCCATTAGTGAAATTTGATTCACCGTTTTTAGTAAGAAAATAAGAGTAGTTTTTTGGTTATTTACACATCATTTCTATGTGTAGATGGTAGATTAAGCATTTTCTGGATTTAAAGTTGTTATTTTGAGTGAATCGATTGCGTTTCTATTTGATAGTGTTAGAAGGGGATTGTGGAGTGTTGTCCATGAGTTTGGGTAAGAGTGGACTGATTTCAAGTGTTATTCGTGTGTTTCAGGGTTGGTTTTTGTTTTAATTTAAACAACAGAAACTACATTCCCTTTGTGATTAATTATGGTGATTCCAATGATGATCATAACTAGATGTGTTTAGATGTTCACAAGAGTGTTAAGAAGTCTTAAGAATCAACACTCCATAGCATTGAAGGTGTTAGAGAAAGAAAAAGACTATCTACGCTAGAACTATTATAGTTTAATGTTTGTTGTAATATATTTAGTTAAGCATTCTTGAGTACTTTGATGCACCACTCTATTGGTTGACAAATTTTTTAAAATACAAGCAAACCATATTTAATGTTCATGTTACTTTGATTTGAGATCTTTTTTCATCGAATAAAATTTGCGTTTCTTGTTTGATGTTTGATTACTTTAATTTCGGTACGGTAATTTGATTCACCATTTTTATGGAGAAAATAGCAGTAGTTTCTTGGTTATTTACACTTCATTTCCTTGTGTAGATGGTCGATTAAGCATTTTCTGGATTTAAAGTTGTCATTTTGAATATTCGGTTGCATGTTGATTTGTGAGTGTTCGAAGTGGGTTGTAGAGTGTTGTGTATGAGTTTGGGTCGGAGTGGACTGATTTCAAGTGTTATTCGTGTGTTTCAGCATTGGTTTTGCTTTTAATTTAAACAACAGAAACTACATTCCCTTAGTGATTAATTATGGTTATTCCAATGACGATCATGATCAGATGTGTTTAGATATTCATGAGAGTGTTAAGAAGGCCTAAGAATCAATACTACATGGATTTGGAGGTTGTTAGAGAAAGCAACAGACTATCTACACGAGAACTATTATAGTTCAATGTTTTGTTGTAACAAGTTCTTTGTAATGTATTTAGTTAAGCATTCTTGAGTACTTTGATGCACCACTCTATTGCTTGACAATTTTGTTTAAAATACCAGCAAAACATATTTACTTGTTCGTGTTACTTTGATTTGAGATCTTTTTTCATCAAACAAACTTTGTGTTTCTTGTTTCAAGATTGATTACTTTCATTCCATTAGTGAAATTTGATTCACCGTTTTTAGTAAGAAAATAAGAGTAGTTTTTTGGTTATTTACACATCATTTCTATGTGTAGATGGTAGATTAAGCATTTTCTGGATTTAAAGTTGTTATTTTGAATGAATCGATTGCGTTTCTATTTGATAGTGTTAGAAGGGGATTGTGGAGTGTTGTCCATGAGTTTGGGTAAGAGGGGACTCATTTCCAGTGTTATTCGTGTGTTTGAGGTTGGTTTTTGTTTTAATTTAAACAACAGAACTACATTCCCTTTGTGATTAATTATGGTGATTCCAATGATGATCATAACTAGATGTGTTTAGATGTTCACGAGAGTGTTAAGAAGTCTTAAGAATCAACACTCCATAGCATTGAAGGTTGTTAGAGAAAGAAAAAGACTATCTACGCTAGAACTATTATAGTTTAATGTTTGGTTGTAATATATTTAGTTAAGCATTCTTGAGTACTTTGATGCACCACTCTATTGGTTGACAATTTTTTTTAAAATACAAGCAAACCATATTTACTTGTTCGTGTTACTTTGATTTGAGATCTTTTTTCATCGAATAAAATTTGCGTTTCTTGTTTGATGTTTGATTACTTTAATTTCGGTACGGTAATTTGATTCACCATTTTTATGGAGAAAATAGCAGTAGTTTCTTGGTTATTTACACTTCATTTCCTTGTGTAGATGGTCGATTAAGCATTTTCTGGATTTAAAGTTGTCATTTTGAATATTCGGTTGCATGTAGATTTGTGAGTGTTCGAAGTGGGTTGTGGAGTGTTGTCTATGAGTTTGGGTCGGAGTGGACTGATTTCAAGTGTTATTCGTGTGTTTCAGCATTGGTTTTGCTTTTAATTTAAACAACAGAAACTACATTCCATTAGTGATTAATTATGGTTATTCCAATGACCTCATGATCAGATGTGTTTAGATATTCACGAGAGTGTTAAGAAGGCTTAAGAATCAATACTACATGGATTTGGAGGTTGTTAGAGAAAGCAACAGACTATCTACACGAGAACTATTATAGTTTAATGTTTTGTTGTAACAAGTTCCTTTGTAATGTATTTAGTTAAGCATTCTTGAGTAGTTTGATGCACCACTCTATTGCTTGACAATTTTGTTTAAAATACCAGCAAAACATATTTACTTGTTCGTGTTACTTTGATTTGAGATCGTTTTTCATCGAACAAACTTTGTGTTTCTTGTTTTAAGATTGATTACTTTCATTCCGCTAGTGAAATTTGATTCACCGTTTTTAGTAAGAAAATAAGAGCAGTTTTTTGGTTATTTACACATCATTTCTATGTGTAGATGGTAGATTAAGCATTTTCTGGATTTAAAGTTGTTATTTTGAATGAATCGATTGCGTTTCTGTTTGATAGTGTTAGAAGGGGATTGTGGGGTGTTGTCCATGTGTTTGGGTCAGAGTGGACTGATTTCAAGTGTTATTCGTGTGTTTCAGGTTTGGTTTTTGTTTTAATTTAAACAACAGAAACTACATTCCCTTTGTGATTAATTATGGTGATTCTAATGATAATCAAAATTAGATGGGTTTAGATGTTCACGAGAGTGTAAGAAGGCTTAAGAATCAAAACTCCATAGCATTGGAGGTTGTTAGAGAAAGAAAAAGACTATCTATGCTAGAACTATTATAGTTTAATGTTTGGTAGTAACAAGTTCCTTTGTAATGTATTTAGTTAAGCATTCTTGAGTACTTTGATGCACCACTTTATTGCTTGACAATTTTTTTTAAAATACAAGCAAACCATATTACTTGTTCGTGTTACTTTGATTTGAGATCTTTTTTCATCGAACAAACTTTGTGTTTCTTGTTTTAAGATTGATTACTTTCATTCCGCTAGGAATTTGATTCATCGTTTTTGTAAGAAAATAAGAGCAGTTTTGGTTATTTACACATCATTTCTATGTGTAGATGGTAGATTAAGCATTTTCTGGATTTAAAGTTGTTATTTTGAATGAATCGATGTGTTTATTTGATAGTGTTAGAAGGGGATTGTGGAGTGTTGTCCATGAGTTTGGGTCAGAGTGGACTGATTTCAAGTGTTATCCTTGTGTTTCAGGTTTGGTTTTGTTTTAATTTAAACAACAGAAACTACATTCCCTTAGTGATTAATTATGGTTATTCCAATGACGATCATGATCAGATGTGTTTAGATATTCACGAGAATGTTAAGAAGGCTTAAGAATCAATACTACATGGATTTGGAGGTTGTTAGAGAAAGCAACAGAGTATCTACACGAGAACTATTATAGTTTAATGTTTTGTTGTAACAAGTTCCTTTGTAATGTATTTAGTTAAGCATTTTTGAGTACTTTGATGCACCACTCTATTACTTGACAATTTTGTTTAAAATACCAGCAAAACATATTTACTTGTTCGTGTTACTTTGATTTGAGATCTTTTTTCATCGAACAAACTTTGTGTTTCTTGTTTTAAGATTGATTACTTTCATTCCGCTAGTGAAATTTGATTCACCATTTTTAGTAAGAAAATAAGAGCAGTTTTTTGGTTATTTACACATCATTTCTATGTGTAGATGGTAGATTAAGCATTTTCTGGATTTAAAGTTGTTATTTTGAATGAATCGATTGCGTTTCTATTTGATAGTGTTAGAAGGGGATTGTGGAGTGTTGTCCATGAGTTTGGGTCAGAGTGGACTGATTTCAAGTGTTATCCTTGTGTTTCAGGTTTGGTTTTTGTTTTAATTTAAACAACAGAAACTACATTCCCTTAGTGATTATTTATGGTTATTCCAATGACGATCATAACTAGAAGTGTTTAGATGTTCACGAGAGTGTTAAGAAGTCTTAAGAATCAACACTCCATAGCATTGAAGGTTGTTAGAGAAAGAAAAAGACTATCTACGCTAGAACTATTATAGTTTAATGTTTGGTTGTAACAAGTTCCTTTGTAATGTATTTAGTTAAGCATTCTTGAGTACTTTGATGCACCACTCTATTGCTTGACAATTTTTTTTAAAATACAAGCAAACCATATTTACTTGTCGTGTTACTTTGATTTGAGATCTTTTTCATCGAATAAAATTTGCGTTTCTTGTTTGATGTTTGATTACTTTAATTTCGGTACGGTAATTGATTCACCATTTTTATGGAGAAAATAGCAGTAGTTTCTTGGTTATTTTCACTTCATTTCTTGTGTAGATGGTCGATTAAGCATTTTCCGGATTTAAAGTTGTCATTTTGAATATTCGGTTGCATATAGATTTGTGAGTGTTCGAAGTGGGTTGTGGAGTGTTGTCTATGAGTTTGGGTCGGAGTGGACTGATTTCAAGTGTTATTCGTATGTTTTAGCAGTGGTTTTGCTTTTAATTTAAACAACAGAAACTGCATTCCCTTAGTGATTAATATGGTTATTCCAATGACGATCATGATCAGATGTGTTTAGATATTCACGAGAGTGTTAAGAAGGCTTAAGAATCAATACTACATGGATTTGGAGGTTGTTAGAGAGAAAGCAACAGACTATCTACACGGGAACTATTATAATTTAATGTTTTGTTGTAACAAGTTCCTTTGTAATGTATTTAGTTAAGCATTCTTGAGTACTCGATGCACCACTCTATTGCTTGACAATTTTGTTTAAAATACCGCAAAACATATTTACTGTTCGTGTTACTTTGATTTGAGATCTTTTTTCATCGAACAAACTTTGTGTTTTGTTTTAAGATTGATTACTTCATTCCGCTAGTGAAAATTGATTCACCGTTTTTAGTAAGAAAATAAGAGCAGTTTTTTGGTTATTTACACATCATTTCTATGTGTAGATGGTAGATTAAGCATTTTCTGGATTTAAAGTTGTTATTTGAATGAATCGATTGCGTTTCTATTTGATAGTGTTAGAAGGGGATTGTGGAGTGTTGTCCATGAGTTTGGGTCAGAGTGGACTGATTTCAAGTGTTATTCGTGTGTTTCAGGGGGTTTGTTTTAATTTAAAGAACAGAAACAACATCCCTTGTGATTAATTATGGTGATTCCAATGATGATCATAACTAGATGTGTTTAGATGTTCACGGGAGTGTTAAGAAGTCTTAAGAATCAACACTCCATAGCATTGAAGGTGTTAGAGAAAGAAAAAGACTATCTACGCTAGAATGTTATAGTTTAATGTTTGGTTGTAACAAGTTCCTTTGTAATATATTTAGTTAAGCATTCTTGAGTATTTGATGCACCACTCTATTGGTTGACATTTTTTTTAAAATACAAGCAAAAAATATTTACTTGTTCGTGTTACTTTGATTTGAGATCTTTTTTCATCGAACAAACTGTGGTTTTTGTTTTAAGATTGATTACTTCATTCCGCTAGTGAATTTTGATCACGTTTTTAGTAAGAAAATAAGAGCAGTTTTTTGGTTATTTACACATCATTTCTATGTGTAGATGGTAGATTAAGCATTTCTGGATTTAAAGTTGTTATTTGAATGAATCGATTGCGTTTCTTTTGATAGTGTTAGAAGGGGATTGTGGAGTGTTGTCCATGAGTTTGGGTCAGAGTGGACTGATTTCAAGTGTTATTCGTGTGTTTCAGGTTTGGTTTTGTTTTAATTTAAACGAAACTACATTCCTTTGTGATTAATTATGGTGATTCCAATGATGATCATAACTGGATGTGTTAGATGTTCACGAGAGTGTTAAGAGTCTTAAGAATCAACACTCCATAGCATTGAAGGTGTTAGAGAAAGAAAAAGACTATCTACGCTAGAACTATTATAGTTTAATGTTTGGTTGTAACAAGTTCCTTGTAATGTATTAGTTAAGCATTTTGAGTACTTGATGCACCACTCTATTGCTTGACAATTTTTTTAAAATACAAACCATATTTACTTTTTCGTGTTACTTTGATTGAGATCTTTTTTCGTCGAATAAAATTTGCGGTCTTGTTTGATGTTTGATTACTTTAAATTCGGTACGGTAATTTGATTCACCATTTTTGTGGAGAAAATAGCAGTAGTTCTTGGTTATTTACACTTCATTTCTTGTGTAGATGGTCGATTAAGCATTTTCTGGATTTAAGTTGTCATTTTGAATATTCGGTTGCATGTAGATTTGTGAGTGTTTGAAGTGGGTTGTGGAGTGTTGTCTATGAGTTTGGGTCAGAGTGGACTGATTTCATGTGTATTCGTGTGTTTCAGCATGGTTTTGCTTTTAATTTAAACAACAGAAACTACATTCCCTTAGTGATTAATTATGGTTATTCTAATGACGATCATGATCAGATGGTTTAGATATTCACGAGATTGTTAAGAAGGCTTAAGAATCAATACTACATGGATTTGGAGGTTGTTAGAGAAGCAACAGACTATCTACACGAGAAACTATTATAGTTTGTGTTTTGTTGTAACAAGTCCTTGTAATGTATTTAGTTAAGCATCTTGAGTACTTTGATGCACCACTCTATGCTTGACAATTTTGTTAAAATACAGCAAAACATTTTACTTGTTTGTGTTACTTTGATTTGAGATATTTTTTCATCAACGAACTTTGTGTTTCTTGTTTTAAGATTGATTACTTTCATTCCGCTAGTGAAATTTGATTCACCGTTTTTAGTAAGAAAATAAGAGCAGTTTTTTTGTTATTTACACATCATTTCTATGTGTAGATGGTAGATTAAGCATTTTCTGTATTTAAAGTTGTTATGTTGAATGAATCGATTGCATTTCTATTTATAGTGTTAGAAGGGGATTGTGGAGTGTTGTCCATGAGTTGGGTCAGAGTGGACTGATTTCAAGTGTTATCGTGTGTTTCAGGTTTGGTTTTTGTTTTAATACAATGAATCGATTGCACTTCGATTTGAGAGTGTTCGAAGTGGGTTGTGGAGTGTTGTCGATAGTTTGGGTCAGAGTGGACTGATTTAAGTGTTATTCGTGTGTTTTAGGTTTGGTTTTCATTTAATTAAACAACAAAAACTACATTCCCTTGTGATTATTATGGTGATTCCAATGATGATCATCTAGAGTGTTTAGATGTCACAAGAGTGTTAAGAAGTCTTAAGAATCAACACTCCTAGCATTGAAGGTTGTTAGAGAAAGAAAAAAGACTATCTACGCTAGAACTATTATAGTTTAATGTTGTTGTAACAAGTTCCTTTGTAATGTATTTAGTTAAGCATTCTTGAGTACTTGATGCACACTATTGGACAATTTTTTTAAAATACAAGCGAACCAATTACTTGTTCGTGTTACTTTGATTTGAGATCTTTTTCATCGAATAAAATTTGCGTTTCTTTTTGATGTTTGATTACTTTAATTTCCGTACGGTAATTTGATTCACCATTTTATGGAGAAAATAGCAGTAGTTTCTGGGTTATTACACTTCATTTCCTTGTGGAGATGGTCGATTAAGCATTTTAGGATTTAAAGTTTGTTTTATTTGAATATTCGGTGCATGTAGATTGTGAGTGTTCGAAGTGGGTGTGGAGTGTTGTCTATGAGTTTGTGTCGGAGTGGATGATTTCAAGTGTTATTCTTGTGTTTCAGCATTGGTTTTGCTTTTATTTTTAAACAACAGAAACTACATTCCCTTAGTGATTAAATATGGTTATTCCAATGACGATCATGATCAGATGTGTTAGATATTCACGAGAGTGTTACGAAGGCTTAAGAATCAATACTACATGGATTTGGAGGTTGTTAGAGAAAGCAACAGACTATCTACACGAGAACTATTATAGTTTAATGTTTTGTTGTAACAAGTTCCTTTGTAAATATTTAGTTAAGCATTCTTGAGTACTTTGATGCACCACTCTATTGCTGACAATTTGTTGTTTAAAATACCATCAAAACATATATACTTGTTCGTGTTACTTTGATTTGAGATCTTTTTTCATCTAACAAACTTTGTGTTTCTTGTTTTAAGATTGATTACTTCATTCGCTAGTGAAATTTGATTCACATTTTAGTAAGAAAATAAGAGCAGTTTTTAGGTTATTTACACAGCATTTGTATGTGTAGATGGTAGATTAAGCATTTTCTGGATTTAAAGTTGTCATTTTGAATGAATAAATTGCGTTTCTATTTGAGAGTGTTAGAAGGGGATTGTGGAGTGTTGTCCATGAGTTTGGGTCAGAGTGGACTCATTTCAAGTGTTATTCGTGTGTTTCATGTTTGGTTTTCGTTTTAATTTAAACAAGAGAAACTACATTCCCTTTGAGATTAATTATGCCGATTCCAATGATGATCATAACTAGATGTGTTTAGATGTTCACGAGAGTGTTAAAAAGGCTTAAGAATCAACACTCCGTAGCAGTGAAGGTTGTTAGAGAAAGCAAAAGACTATCTACGCAAGAACTATTATAGTTTAATGTTTGGTTGTAACAAGTTCCTTTGTAATGTATTTATTTAGCATTCTTGAGTACTTTGATGCACCATCTAATGCTTGACAATTTTTTTTTAAAATACAAGCAAACCATATTTACTGTTCGTGTTACTTTGATTTGAGATCTTTTTTCATCGAATAAAATTTGCGTTCTTGTTTGATGTTTGATTACTTTAATTTCGGTACGGTAATTTGATTCACCATTTTATGGAGAAAATAGCAGTAGTTTCTTGGTTATTTACACTTCATTTCCTTGTGTAGATGGTCGATTAAGCATTTTCTGGATGATTTAAAGTGTCATTTTGAATATTCGGTTGCATGTAGATTTGTGAGTGTTTGAAGTGGGTTGTGGATGGTGTCTATGAGTTTGGGTCAGAGTGGACTGATTTCATGTGTTATTCGTGTGTTTCAGCATTGGTTTTGCTTTTAATTTAAACAACAGAAACTACATTCCTTAGTGATTAATTATGGTTATTCTAATGACGATCATGATCAGATGTGTTTAGATATTCACGAGAGTGTTAAGAAGGCTTAAGAATCAAAACTACATGGATTTGGAGGTTGTTAGAGAAAGCAACAGACTATCTACACCAGAACTATTATAGTTTAATGTTTTGTTGTAACAAGTTCCTTTGTAATGTATTTCGTAAAGCATTCTTGAGTACTTTGATCCACCACTCTATTGCTTGATAATTTTATTTAAAATACCAGCAAAACATATTTACTTGTTCGTGATACTTTGATTTGAGATCCTTTTTCATGGAACAAACTTTGCTTTTCTTGTCTTAAGAATGATTAATTTCATTCCGCTAGTGAAATTTGATTCGCCGTTTTTAGTAAGAAAATAAGAGCAGTTTTTTGGTTATTTACACATCATTTCCTTACGTAGATGGTCAATTAAGCATTTTCTAGGTTTAAAGTTGTCATTTACAATGAATCGATTGCACTTCGATTTGAGAGTGTTCGAAGTGGGTTGTGGAGTGTTGTCGATAGTTTGGGTCAGAGTGGACTGATTTTAAGTGTTATTCGTGTGTTTTAGGTTTGGTTTTCATTTTAATTTGAACAACACAAAACTACATTCCCTTTGTGATTAATTATGGTGATTCCAATGATGATCATAACTAGATGTGTTTAGATGTCCACGAGAGTGTTAAGAAGCTTAAGAATTAAAACTCCATAGCATTGGAGGTTGTTAGAGAAAGAAACAAACTATCTACACGAGAACTATTATAGTTTAATGTTTTGTTGTAACAAGTTCCTTTGTAATGTATTTAGTTAAGCATTCTTGAGTACTTTGATGCACCACTCTATTGCTTGACAATTTTTTTTAAAATACAAGCAAACCATATTTACTTGTTCGTGTTACTTTGATTTGAGATTTTTTATCATCGAACAAACTTTGTGTTTCTTGTTTTAAGATTGATTACTTTCATTCCATTAGTGAAATTGATTCACCGTTTTTAGTAAGAAAATAAGAGTAGTTTTTTTGGTTATTTACACATCATTTCTATGTGTAGATGGTAGATTAAGCATTTTCTGGATTTAAAGTTGTTATTTTGAGTGAATCGATTGCGTTTCTATTTGATAGTGTTAGAAGGGGATTGTGGAGTGTTGTCCATGAGTTTGGGTAAGAGTGGACTGATTTCAAGTGTTATTCGTGTTTCAGGTTGGGTTTTTGTTTTAATTTAAACAACAGAAACTACATTCCTTTGTGATTATTATGGTGATTCAATGATAATCATAACTAGATGTGTTTAGATGTTCACAGAGTGTTAAGAAGTCTTAAGAATCAACACTCATAGCATTGAAGGTTGTTAGAGAAAGAAAAAGACTATCTACGCTAGAACTATTATAGTTTAATGTTTGGTTGTAATATTTAGTTAAGCATTCTTGAGTACTTTGATGCACCACTCTATTGGTTGACAAATTTTTTAAAATACAAGGAAACCATATTAATTGTTCGTGTTACTTTGATTTGAGATCTTTTTTCATCGAATAAAATTTGCGTTCTTGTTTGTTCTTTGATTTCTTTAATTTCGGTACGGTAATTTGATTCACCATTTTTATGGAGAAAATAGCAGTAGTTTCTTGGTTATTTACACTTCATTCCTTGTGTAGATGGTCGATTAAGCATTTTTGGATTTAAAGTTGTCATTTTGAATATTCGGTTGCATGTAGATTTGTGAGTGTTCGAAGTGGGTTGTGGAGTGTTGTCTATGAGTTTGGGTCGGAGTGGACTGATTTCAAGTGTTATTCGTGTGTTTCAGCATGGTTTTGCTTTTAATTTAAACAACAGAAACTACATTCCCTTAGTGATTAATTATGGTAATTCCAATGACGATGATGATCAGATGTGTTTAGATATTCACGAGGGTGTTAAGAAGGCTTATGAATCAATACTACATGGATTTGGAGGTTGTTCGAGAAAGCAACAGACTATCTACACGAGAACTATTATAGTTTAATGTTTGTTGTAACAAGTTCCTTTGTAATGTATTTAGTTAAGCATTCTTGAGTACTTTGATGCACCACTCTATTGCCTGACAATTTTGTTTAAAATACCTGCAAAACATATTTACTTGTTCGTGTTACTTTGATTTGAGACCCTTTTTCATCTAACAAACTTTGTGTTTCTTGTTTTAAGATTGATTACTTCCATTCCGCTAGTGAAATTTGAATCACCGTTTTTAGTAAGAAAATAAGAGCAGTTTTTGGGTATTTACACATCATTTCTATGTGTAGATGGTAGATTAAGCATTTTCTGGATTTAAAGTTTTCATTTTGAATGAATAAATTGCGTTTCTATTTTAGAGTGTTAGAAGGGGATTGTGGAGTGTTGTCCATGAGTTTGGGTCAGAGTGGACTGATTTCAAGTGTTATTCGTGTGTTTCAGGTTTGGTTTTCGTTTTAATTTAAACAACAGAAACTACATTCCCCTTGAGATTAATTATGGTGATTCCAATGATGATCGTAACTAGATGTGTTTAGATGCTCACGAGAGTGTTAAGAAGGCTTAAGAATCAACACTCCATAGCATTGAAGGTTGTTAGAGATAGCAAAAGACTATCTACGCTAGAACTATTATAGTTTAATGTTTGGTTGTAACAAGTTCCTTTGTAATGTATTTAGTTAAGCATTCTTGAGTACTTTGATGTACCACTCTATTGCTTGACAATTTTTTTTAAAATACAAGCAAACCATATTTACTTGTTCGGGTTACTTTGATTTGAGATCTTTTTTCATCGAATAAAATTTGCGTTTCTTGTTTGATGTTTGATTACTTTAATTTCGGTACGGTAATTTGATTCACCATTTTGATGGAGAAAATAGTAGTAGTTTCTTGGTTATTTACACTTCATTAACTTGTGTAGATGGTCGATTAAGCATTTTCTAGATTTAAAGTTGTCATTTTAAATATTTGGTTGCATGTAGATTTGGGAGTGTTCGAAGTGGGATGTGGAGTGTTGTCTATGAGTTTGGGTCGGAGTGGACTGATTTCAAGTGTTATTCTTGTGTTTGAGCATTGGTTTTGCTTTTAATTTAAACAACAGAAACTACATTCCCTTAGTGATTAATTATGGTGATTCCAATGACGATCATGATCAGATGTGTTTAGATATTCACGAGAGTGTTAAGAAGGCTTATGAATCAATACTACATGGATTTGGAGGTTGTTAGAGAAACCAACAGACTATCTACACGAGAACTATTATAGTTTAATGTTTTGTTGTAACAAGTTCCTTTGTAATGTATTTAGTTAAGCATTCTTGAGTACTTTGATGCACCACTATGTTGCCTGACAATTTTGTTTAAAATACCTGCAAAACATATTTACTTGTTTGTGTTACTTTGATTTGAGATCTTTTTTCATCTAACAAACTTTGTGTTTCTTGTTTTAAAATTGATTACTTCCATTCCGCTAGTGAAATTTGATTCACCGTTTTTAGTAAGAAAATAAGAGCAGTTTTTTGGTTATTTACACATCATTTCTATGTGTAGATGGTAGATTAAGCATTTTCTGGATTTAAAGTTGTCATTTTGAATGAATAAATTGTGTTTCTATTTTAGAGTGTTAGATGGGGATTGTGGAGTGTTGTCCATGAGTTTGGGTCAGAGTGGACTGATTTCAAGTGTTATTCGTGTGTTTCAGGTTTGGTTCCCGTTTTAATTTAAACAATAGAAACTACATTCTCTTTGAGATTAATTATGGTGATTCCAATGATGATCATAACTAGATGTGTTTAGATGTTCACGAGAGTGTTAAGAAGGCTTAAGAATCAACACTCCATAGCATTGAAGGTTGTTAGAGATAGCAAAAGACTATCTACGCTAGAACTATTATAGTTTAATGTTGTGTAACAAGTTCCTTTGTAATTTAAACAACAGAAACTACATTCCCTTTGAGATTAATTATGGTGATTCCAATGATGATCATAACTAGATGTGTTTAGATGTTCACGAGATTGTTAAGAAGGCTTAAGAATCAACACTCCATAGCAGTGAAGGTTGTTAGAGAAAGCAAAAGACTATCTACGCAAGAACTATTATAGTTTAATGTTTGGTTGTAACAAGTTCCTTTGTAATATATTTAGTTAAGCATTCTTGAGTACTTTGATGCACCACTCTATTGGTTGACAATATTTTTTAAAATACAAGCAAACCATATTTACTTGTTCGTGTTACTTTGATTTGAGATCTTTTTTCATCGAATAAAATTTGCGTTTCTTGTTTGATGTTTGATTACTTTAATTTCGGTACGGTAATTTGATTCACCATTTTTATGGAGAAAATAGCAGTAGTTTCTTGGTTATTTACACTTCATTTCCTTGTGTAGATGGTCGATTAAGCATTTTCTGGATTTAAAGTTGTCATTTTGAATATTCGGGTTGCATGTAGTTTATTTGTGAGTGTTCGAAGTGGGTTGTGGAGTGTTGTCTAGAGTTTGGGTCGGAGTGGACTGATTTCAAGTGTTATTCGTGTGTTTCAGCATTGGTTTTTGTTTTAATTTAAACAACAGAACTACATTCCCTTAGTGATTAATTATGGTTATTCCAATGACGATCATGATCAGATGTGTTTAGATATTCACGAGAGTGTTAAGAAGGCTTAAGAATCAATACTACATGGATTTGGAGGTTGTTAGAGAAAGCAACAGACTATCTACACGAGAACTATTATAGTTTAATGTTTTGTTGTAACAAGTTCCTTTGTAATGTATTTAGTTAAGCATTCTTGAGTACTTTGATGCACCACTCTATTGCTTGACAATTTTGTTTAAAATACCAGCAAAACATATTTACTTGTTCGTGTTACTTTGATTTGAGATCGTTTTTCATCGAACAAACTTTGTGTTTCTTGTTTTAAGATTGATTACTTTCATTCCGCTAGTGAAATTTGATTCACCGTTTTTAGTAAGAAAATAAGAGCAGTTTTTTGGTTATTTACACATCATTTCTATGTGTAGATGGTAGATTAAGCATTTTCTGGATTAAAGTTGTCATTTTGAATGAATAAATTGTTTTCTATTTTAGAGTGTAGTTGAAGGGGATTGTGGAGTGTTGTCCATGAGTTTGGGTCATAGTGGACTGATTTCAAGTGTTATTCGTGTGTTTCAGGTTTGGTTCCCGTTTTAATTTAAACAATAGAAACTACATTCCCTTTGAGATTAATTATGGTGATTCCAATGATGATCATAACTAGATGTGTTTAGATGTTCACGAGAGTGTTAAGAAGGCTTAAGAATCAACACTCCATAGCATTGAAGGTTGTTAGAGATAGCAAAAGACTATCTACGCTAGAACTATTATAGTTTAATGTTTGGTTGTAACAAGTTCCTTTGTAATGTATTTAGTTAAGCATTCTTGAGTACTTTGATGTACCACTCTATTGCTTGACAATTTTTTTTAAAATACAACAAGCAAACCATATTTACTTGTTCGTGTTACTTTGATTTGAGATCTTTTTTCATCGAATAAACTTTGCGTTTCTTGTTTGATGTTTGATTACTTTAATTTCGCTAGGGTAATTTGATTCACCATTTTTATTGAGAAAATAGGACTAGTTTCTTAATTCTTTACACTTCATTTCCTTGCGTAGATGGTCGATTAAGCATTTTCTTGATTTAAAGTTGTCATTTTGAATGATTCAGTTGCATTTTGATTTGGAGTGTTTGAAGTGGGTTGTGGAGTGTTGTCAATGAGTTTGGGTCGGAGTGGACTAATTTCAAGTGTTATTCGTGTGTTTCTGCATTGGTTTTGCTTTTAATTTAAACAACAGAAACTAGATTCCCTTAGTGATTAATTATGGTGATTCCAGTGACGATCATGATTAGATGTGTTTAGATGTTCACGAGAGTGTTAAGAAGTCTTAAGAATCAAAACTTCATGGATTTGGAGGTTGTTAGAGATAGCAACAGACTATCTACACGAGAACTATTATAGTTTAATGTTTTCTTGTAACAATTCCTTTGTAATGTATTTAGTTAAGCATTCTTGAGTACTTTGATTCACCACTCTATTGCTTGATAATTTTATTTAATATACGAGCAAAACATATTTACTTGTTCGTGTTACTTTGATTTGAGATCTTTTATCATCGAACAAACTTTGTGTTTCTTGTTTTAAGATTAATTACTTTCATTCCGCTAGTGAAATTTGATTCACCATTTTTAGTAAGAAAATAAGAGCAGTTTTTTGGTTATTTACACATCATTTCTATGTGTAGATGGTAGATTAAGCATTTTCTGGATTTAAAGTTATCATTTTGAATGAATCAATTGCGTTTCTATTTAAGAGTGTTAGAAGGGGATTGTGGAGTGTTGTCCATGAGTTTGGGTCAGAGTGGACTGATTTCAAGTGTTATTCGTGTGTTTCAGGTTTGTTTTCGTTCTAATTTAAACAACAGAAACTACATTCCCTTTGAGATTAATTATGGTGATTCCAATGATGATCATAACTAGATGTGTTTAGATGTTCACGAGAGTGTTAAGAAGGCTTAAGATCAACACTCCATAGCATTGAAGGTTGTTAGAGAAAGCAAAAGACTATCAATGCTAGAACTATTATAGTTTAATGTTTGGTTGTAACAAGTTCCTTGGTAATGTATTTAGTTAAGCATTCTTTAGTACTTTGATGCACCACTCTATTGCTTGACAATTTTTTTAAAATACAAGCAAACCATATTTACTTGTTCGTGTTACTTTGATTTGAGATCTTTTTTCATCTAACAAACTTTGTGTTTCTTGTTTTAAGATTAATTACTTTCATTCCGTTAGTGAAATTTGATTCACCGTTTTTAGTAAGAAAGTAAGAGCAGTTTTTTTGGTTATTCACACATCATTTCTATGTGTAGATGGTAGATTAAGCATTTTCTGGATTTAAAGTTGTCATTTTGAATGAATCCATTGCGTTTCTATTTGAGAGTGTTAGATGGGGATTGTGGACTGTTGTCCATGAGTTTGGGTCAGAGTGGACTGATTTCAAGTGTTATTCGTGTTTTCAGGTTTGGTTTTCGTTTTAATTTAAACAACAGAAACTACATTCCCTTTGAGATTAATTATGGTGATTCCAATGATGATCATAACTAGATGTGTTTAGATGTTCACGAGAGTGTTAAGAAGGCTTAAGAATCAACACTCCATAGCATTGAAGGTTGTTAGAGAAAGCAAAAGACTATCTATGCTAGAACTATTATAGTTTAATGTTTGGTTGTAACAGTTCCTTTGTAATGTATTTAGTTAAGCATTCTTGAGTACTTTGATGCACCACTCTCTTGCTTGACAATTTTTTTAAAATACAAGCAAACCATATTTACTTGTTCGTGTTACTTTGATTTGAGATCTTTTTTCATCGAATAAAGTTTGCGTTTCTTGTTTGATGTTTGATTACTTTAGTTTCGCTAGGTAATTTGATTCACCATTTTTATATTGAGAAAATAGGACTGTTTTCTTGATTCTTTACACTTCATTTCCTTGCGTAGATGGTCGATAAGCATTTTCGGATTTAAAGTTCTCATTTTGAATGATTCAGTTGCATTTTGATTTGGGAGTGTTTGAAGTGGGTTGTGGAGTGTTGTCAATGATTTTGGGTCGGAGCGGACTAATTTCAAGTGTTATTCTTGTGTTTCTGCATTGGTTTTGCTTTTAATTTAAACATTAGAAACTACATTCCCTTAGTGATTAATTATGGTGATTCCAATGACGATCATGATTAGATGTGTTTAGATATTCACGAGAGTGTTAAGAAGGCTTAAGAATCAAAACTACATGGATTTGGAGGTTGTTAGAGAAAGCAACAGACTATCTACACGAGAACTATTATAGTTTAATGTTTTGTTGTAACAAGTTCCTTTGTAATGTATTTAGTTAAGCATTCTTGAGTACTTTGATGCACCACTCTATTGCTTGACAATTTTGTTTAAAATACCAGCAAAACATATTTACTTGTTCGTGTTACTTTGATTTGAGATCTTTTTTCATCTAACAAACTTGTGTTTCTTGTTTTAAGATTGATTACTTTCATTCCGCTAGTGAAATTTGATTCACCGTTTTTAGTAAGAAAATAAGAGCAGTTTTTTGGTTATTTACACATCATTTCTATGTGTAGATGGTAGATTAAGCATTTTCTCTGGATTTAAAGTTGTTATTTTGAATGAATCGATTGCGTTTCTATTTGATAGTGTTAGAAGGGGATTGTGGAGTGTTGTCCATGAGTTTGGGTCAGAGTGGACTGATTTCAAGTGTTATTCGTGTGTTTCAGGTTTGGTTTTCGTTTTAATTTAAACAACAGAAACTACATTCCCTTTGAGATTAATTATGGTGATTCCAATGATGATCATAACTAGATGTGTTTAGATGTTCACGAGAGTGTTAAGAAGGCTTAAGAATCAACACTCCATAGCATTGAAGGTTGTTAGAGAAAGCAAAGGACTATCTATGCTAGAACTATTATAGTTTAATGTTTGGTTGTAACAAGTTCCTTTGTAATGTATTTAGTTAAGCATTCTTGAGTACTTTGATGCACCACTCTCTTGCTTGACAATTTTTTTAAAATACAAGCAAACCATATTTACTTGTTCGTGTTACTTTGATTTGAGATCTTTTTTCATCGAATAAAGTTTGCGTTTCTTGTTTGATGTTTGATTACTTTAGTTTCGCTAGGGTAATTTGATTCACCATTTTTATTGAGAAAATAGGACTAGTTTCTTGATTCTTTACACTTCATTTCCTTGCGTAGATGGTCGATTAAGCATTTTCTGGATTTAAAGTTCTCATTTTGAATGATTCAGTTGCATTTTGATTTGGGAGTGTTTGAAGTGGGTTGTGGAGTGTTGTCAATGATTTTGGGTCGGAGCGGACTAATTTCAAGTGTTATTCTTGTGTTTCTGCATTGGTTTTGCTTTTAATTTAAACATTAGAAACTACATTCCCTTAGTGATTAATTATGGTGATTCCAATGACGATCATGATTAGATGTGTTTAGATATTCACGAGAGTGTTAAGAAGGCTTAAGAATCAAAACTACATGGATTTGGAGGTTGTTAGAAAGCAACAGACTATCTACACGAGAACTATTATAGTTTAATGTTTTGTTGTAACAAGTTCTTTGTAATGTATTTAGTTAAGCATTCTTGAGTACTTTGATGCACCACTCTATTGCTTGACAATTTTGTTTAAAATACCAGCAAAACATATTTACTTGTTGTTACTTACTTTGATTTGAGATCTTTTTTCATCTAACAAACTTTGTGTTTCTTGTTTAAGAGATTGATTACTTTCATTCCGCTAGTGAAATTTGATTCACCGTTTTTAGTAAGAAATAATAGCAGTTTTTTGGTTATTTCACATCATTTCTATCTGTACATGGTAGATTAAGCATTTTCTGGATTTAAAGTTGTTATTTTGAATGAATCGATTGCGTTTCTATTTGATAGTGTTAGAAGGAATTGTGGAGTGTTGTCCATGAGTTTGGGTCAGAATGGACTGATTTCTAGTGTTATTCGTGTGTTTCAGGTTTGGTTTTCGTTTTAAATTAAACAACAGAAACTACATTCCCTTTGTGATTAATTATGGTGATTCCAATGATGATCATAACTAGATGTGTTTAGATGTACACGAGAGTGTTAAGAAGGCTTAAGAATGAACACTCCATAGCATTGAAGGTTGTTAGAGAAAGCAAAAGACTATCTACGCTAGAACTATTATAGTTTAATGTTTGGTTGTAACAAGTTCCTTTGTAATGTATTTAGGTAAGCATTCTTGAGTACTTTGATGCACCACTCTATTGCTTGACAATTTTTTTAAAATACAAGCAAACCATATTTACTTGTTCGTGTTACTTTGATTTGAGATCTTTTTTCATCGAATAAGCTTTGAGTTTCTTGTTTGATGTTTGATTACTTTAATTTCGCTAGGGTAACTTGATTCACCATTTTCATGGAGAAAATAGGACCAGTTTCTTGATTCTTTACACTTCATTTCCTTACGTAGATGGTCGATTAAGCATTTTTTGGATTTAAAGTTGTCATTTTGAATGATTCAGTTGCATTTTGATTTGGGAGTGTTTGAAGTGAGTTGTGGAGTGTTGTCAATGAGTTTGGGTTGGAGTGGACTAATTTCAAGTGTTATTCGTGTGTTTCTGCGTTGGTTTTGCTTTTAATTTAAACAACAGAAACTACATTCCCTTAGTGATTAATTATGGTGATTCCAGTGACGATCATGATTAGATGTGTTTAGATGTTCACGAGAGTGTTAAGAAGGCTTAAGAATCAAAACTCCATGGATTTGGAGGTTGTTAGAGATAGCAACAGACTATCTACACGAGAACTATTATAGTTAATGTTTTGTTGTAACAAGTTCCTTTGTAATGTATTTAGTTAAGCATTCTTGAGTACTTTGATGCACCACTCTATTGCTTGATAATTTTATTTAAAATACCACCAAACATATTTACTAGTTCATGTTACTTTGATTTGAGATCTTTTTTCATGGAACAAACTTTGTGTTTCTTGTTTTAAGATTGATTACTTTCATTCCGCTAGTGAAATTTGATTCACCGTTTTTAGTAAGAAAATAAGAGCAGTTTTTTGGTTATTTACACTTCATTTCTATGTGTAGATAGTAGATTAAGCATTTTCTGGTTTTAAAGTTGTCATTTTGAGTGAATCGGTTGCATTTCGATTTGAGAGTGTTCGAAGTGGATTCTGGAGTGTTGTCCATGAGTTTGGGTCAGAGTGGACTAATTTCAAGTGTTATTGGTGTGTTTCAGGTTTGGTTTTCATTTTAATTTAGACAACAGAAACTATATTCCCTTTGGATTAATTATGGTGATTCCAATGATGATCATAACTAGATGTGTTTAGATGTTCACGAGAGTGTTAAGAAGGCTTAAGAATCAACACTCCATAGCATTGGAGATTGTTAGAGAAAGCAAAAGACTATCTATGCTAGAACTATTATAGTTTAATGTTTGGTTGTAACAAGTTCCTTTGTAATGTATTTAGTTAAGCATTCTTGAGTACTTTGATGCACCACTCTATTGCTTGACAATTTTTTTAAAATACAAGCAAAACATATTTACTTGTTCGTGTTACTTTGATTTGAGATATTTTTCATCGAATAAACTTTGCGTTTCTTGTTTGATGTTTGATTACTTTAATTTCGCTAGGGTAATTTAATTCACCATTTTTATGGAGAAAATAGAGTAGTTTTTTGGTTATTTACACTTTATTTCTATGTGTAGATGGTCGATTAAGCATTTTCTAGATTTAAAGTTGTCATTTTCAATATTCCCTTGCGTTTCGATTTGAGAGTGTTCGAAGTGGATTGTGGAGTGTTGTCCATGAGTTTGGGTCAGAGTGGACTGATTTCAAGTGTTATTCGTGTGTTCCAGCATTGATTTTGCTATTAATTTATACAACAGAAACATTCCCTTAGTGATCAATTATGGTGATTCCAATGACGATCGTGATTAGATGTGTTTAGATGTTCACGAGAGTGTTAAGAAGGCTTAAGAATCAAAACTCCATGGATTTGGAGGTTGTTAGATAAAGCAACAGACTATCTACACGAGAACTATTATAGTTTAATGTTTTGTTGTAACAAGTTCCTTTGTAATGTATTTAGTTAAGCATTCTTGAGTACTTTGATGCACCACTCTATTGCTTGACAATTTTGTTTAAAATACCAGCAAAACATATTTACTTGTTCGTGTTACTTTGATTTGAGATCTTTTTTCATCTAACAAACTTTGTGTTTCTTGTTTTAAGATTGATTACTTTCATTCCGCTAGTGAAATTTGATTCACCGTTTTTAGTAAGAAATTAAGAGTAGGTTTTTGGTTATTTACACTTTATTTCTATGGGTTTTGTCTCGGTTACATGCTTATGTGCTTGTGTGTGTGTCCGTGGGTGTGTGTTTTGGTGTGTTGTAGGTGTTCGAACTCATCTGCAAACGGGTTAGAAGGAAGAAACACCCAAGTTGCCCCAGGTGAGTTTCTGGACCCCGGTTTTACTTGTTTTAAAATCTTCTTGGGGCTTAAAATGTATTAAAATGATTTTGCAATGTTTATGATTGTAGGATTGGTGTTTGTCACTTAAACACAAATGTTTTCTCTCATACACACCTAGAATCACACTCGGGTAAGAATCAATAAGAGTTGATCACAATATGAAAAGTAACTAAGAACACAGAAAGATAATTTTCAAGATACTTTTATATATTGATTCTCAACTCAAGATACAAAGACTCTTACAAGCAGATGATAATCTTCGCTTTATGAGTTACAAAGAGAACCTATATGTAATACTATCTACAGCCGGATATACTTTGATACCAGCTGGGATCCTATAGCTAAAGTCTATACTAAAAGACTAAAGATAAGGTATCTCGGATAAAGTCTTATTTGAGATTTGGTAGTCAGGACATGTCCCTGACTTACCTTTTGTCACCAACTAAAGATGGCAACTGTACTATCATGAAAAAGTAAATAGTGGAATAAAGTATGGTCAACAACATAATTCTTTAAGAAGAAGCCATGCTGTATCAAAAGTCTGTAGCGGAGTGTCAGAGACCATACTTGTGTCCACTGGTTATAGCAGTGTCTTCCGAAGGTTAAATTGCTTCGGAAGAGTAAGTACTTCCGAAGCCACTTTATACTTCGGAAGAGGCTACTTCTTCCAAGACTTGGAGACTTCTTCATCATACTTCGGAAGTGGTCTTCACTTTATTCTTCTAAGTCTTGAACTTCGGAAGTATGCATTTGTCTTCGGAAGTAGAGTTCTGTCTTCGGAAGTTGGACTTTTCCTTTGTCTTCGGAAGAACTCTACAACCTTCGGAAGTTCCATGAAGAGCTTTGGAAGCCTTTGCATGTAGCATAAAAATAACTTAAGTGATGTAGTTTTGGTTGTATTAGCCTTCTTCTTGATCCAACAAACTCCCCCTAGGCTGATGCTACCAAAACTACACTTACCTCGACTTCTCAAAACTTTCAGCACCAAGGAGAGCAAATATTTGTCTGTCTCCTTGTTCTTCCCTGATGTGGTGCTGAGAAGTTTGTACAGATCCTGGTAGACAGAAATCTAGTCTGTCACCTTGGATAACATGTACCCTTTTTTGTTGCCCTCTGAAAAGAGTTAGTTGATGGGAACTGTAATCATATTCCCATCGAACTATAGGTTCCAATTCAGGGCCTTCCACCATCTGTAGAAAGGCAACACCTTTGGTGGGATATCTTTCCTTGTCTTCCTGTCTTCTCAACTTCAACTCTTCTTCAATCTTTGCTTTTGCAGTTAGCTCGGCCATATGAAGACTGCTGAGATGATTTTTGACGAGTGCAGCAGTTTAAGAGTTGGAGGGGTTGGAGAATGGTTTCTCTGCTAACTCAGCAATGTCAAATCTACTGTAGTGTAACAGAGAGGTTGCATTGAGTCTGTTGACTTCACCATTCTCTCTTTCCACAACAAAGTTGTGAGAAGGTTCATCAAACCTCCACTGGATTATCTTCCTTCTAGGCACAAGAGGCTGACTAGGAATCTTGTCCTCTTTTCTTGTATCCAGCAGAGTCACTAGTTTTCTTCTGAGCTTCTTTTCTTCATCATTTAAAGAGTCTGAATTAAGGCCCAAAAGTCTTGTAGCCTGGTCCAAGGTTCTTCTAGGCAAATCAAGGAATCTGTCTCTTGTGAGGGAACTTGAAGATTCATCTACATAGGTAATGTTAACAGAGTCTTCTACACAAGAAACTTTGCTCAAAGTGATGCAATTAGTGAGCTTCGTCTTGATTGCCTTAAACTCCTCAAGGGAGAGATGTTGGGAAGGCTGAAGGGATGGTTTGGACGGTAATTGGGTAGGTTCAGGTTCAGAGGTTCTGGCTAGTGTTTTGGGTTGGATGATGGGAAGTTTAGGAGGTTGAGGTGAGGGAGCAGTAGTGGGTAGTGATGTGGGTTCAGGGGTGAAGGGTTCAGGTTTAATGGTGAATGGTAGGGATGAGGGTTCAAGTTGTGGTTGGGTAGAAGCAGTGAAGGTCATCCCTTTTACCCTTCTGTACATCTCTTTCCTTTTCCCCAACCGGATGTCGGCCTTAATTTCACTGACAATCCGTTGGAGTGTCCTTTTAGACATAGGACCCACCTGCCTACCGGAGAAGCCATGAGCTCGGAGATAGTCCTTCATCCAGGCTTTCTTAGTAAGCTTCTTGGCGGCAGTGACCCTAGCCTCTTCTTCTTTCTTCTTCTTCTCTCTCTCTCCTTTTCTTTTGCAGCCTTCTTCCTTTCTTTCTCCATGTGATCCTGCTCTTTGTTGAAGAGCCAGAGGATCGTGTCATCGTTATGTGGAGAGAGTTCTTGAAGATCAAAACCTCTGGAGAGTAGGAAGTTTATCCTGTCTCTCCTCAGCTGCAATTCATACTCCTTCTGTTTCTTTTCCTTTTCCTCCAAGGCCAACCTGGCTTCTTCTTCAAGCTTCAGCCTGGTTGCCTTCTCCAGATCCACCAACTCCTCTAATGGTAGCATGAGTGTTTCTTCATTGGCAGCTCCCATTTCAATGAGCTGGTCAATGATCTGCTCTCTTCTTTAATTGATGACAACCTCCTGATTGGAAGCAGCTGCTTTTGTGCTAGCAGCTAGCAACTTCTTAGTCTGAAGTTTTCCTTTCTTCTTAAGTTTTTCAATCTTCTCCTCTTCCTGAATCTCTTCCGTAGTCATCTTCCTTTTACCTTTATCCTTTGAAGATCCTGACTGTGGTGGTTCTTGGAGAGAGGTTTCTGATTGTGAAAGAGTCAGAGATGGAGTCTGTGATGGAGGTGCAATCAAAAAGTCCTCGCTGCTCATTTCAGATGCCATTTCCAGGATAGCATCTATGATGATCAGTTCCTCGGACATTTTAAACAGTCCTTCCGCAACTTCCATTTCAGCTTCGGAAGATTCGGCCTGTTCTTCCGAGGCTTTAACTTCAGCTTCGCAAGTTAAAGGAGATGCAGATTCTGTCTCAACTGTTACAGTTGCTGGGCCATCAGTTCCCATTTCCCCTTCGAATTGAATCTTAGGTTCCATGAGAACTTCAGGTTGACCAACTTCTTCCACAGTGGTAGAAGGTGCAGTCAGCCTTTGAAGTTCTTCTGCTCCAAAGTAGATCATTGCAGCATCATGACTTGGCTGCTCAAAGGAAGATCTTAACAGAAAGTTGGTGAAGAGTCTGTAGAGATGATTAAGCATCCTTGGATCAATCTAAAGAGTGACCTGAGATGTTTCAGGCGTAGAAATGATGGGAGAAAAAGATGATGTTGAAGTGGAAGGCCGGCTCTGTGGTTCCTTGTGTGTTTGTCTTTGAACATTCTCCCCCTTTTTGGTAGCATCATCTTGAGAGCTAGATGAGCTGGAGGAGGAAGTCAGGGAGACCTGAATAGGTACATGCCTAACAGACCTCTCTGTCTGTTTCTCAGCTAGTTGAGCCTTGAGATTGTTAATCTCAAGTTGCTGAGTGGCAGATCTTGCCTCTAAAGTCCTAACCTGAGATTCTAGGTTTGAGACTTTGGAAAGAAGATCTTGAATGAGGAGTTGCATGCTTCCCTCATCTTCTTTCGAAGAATCATGGGGAGATGAGGTAACATACCTAGTATGTTCAGCCTCACCACCAGATGTGGTTTCTTGGCACCCTGGTTTCCCATGCTGAATGATGTCTCTTTCAAAGTCATCAAAGGGCTCGGTTGCCGTAGATTCAGTTTGAGAAATGTTACCACTATCCATAAGGTCCATTGAGACACCTTCTGTAATGGCAGCTGAATCAACATGAGTCCCCTCCACATCAGTGGGACTCACCTCAGTTGGTTGCTGATGGGGGCTAGAGATAAGAGATTTCTCCAGGCTCTGTTGATCTTGGAGAGGGTGTTGTAGATCAACTTCATTGCCATGGAGAGATGTTATCTCTTCATCAGTTTTAAATAAAAGGTCAGTAAAAGATAGGATGGTTAAACCTACTGACCCGGGACTTTGGTCAATGTCTACAGTCATTGAGCCTCTGGTGGGGCTGTCCCTTGTTGGCTGCTTAGGGGAGTATAGAGACTCACCCTGAGGACTTTCAGCTTGGGTTATGGGCTCATGGGTCTGAGACTGAGGAGACTCAGGACCCAAATTAAGGTCAATTGTGAAGGATGGTTGGACCTCAGGCTGAGTGGGAGCCCTTTGTTCCATTCTAGCCTTTTTGGATTGAACAGGAGGAGCTTGTTCAATCAGAGTAGGTTGAACAAGGGTTTGTTTGGGGTGTCTTTGATAAGTGTTGGTGATGGGTAATGTTGGCATAGTGGGGGTAGTTGCTGGTGTGGGTTCATCACCTGTGGGGTTAACAGGGATGTCACCAGGAGCAGTTGGCTCAGTCATACCCGGAAGAAGTGCAGTATCTCTTCCTGTGAAGTTGGTGGACACTCTCTTCAAAGTCTTGAAAATGGTCTGCCTCATTTGGGGAGCAGTCAAAGTAGCTGCACAGACAAGCGTGCTCTGGTCTAGCTCACAGTTGATTATATGCTGGAGAAACCTGGGATACATGAAGAAGGTGTCTTTCTAAAGATTTCCATGAGCTTAGTCAGCATAAATCTTGAGTAGTTGAAGCGGAGGCCTTTTACCAACACATGAACAAGGCACCCAAGTTCAAATAGGATTTGATCCCATCCGCTGGATTTATTCGACAAGTAGTGAAGGACCACGTGTAGCAGGAACTTCCATTTGTACGAGAAGATAAATTGTAGACATTTGACCTGCTAACATCTCCTCCATATCCCATTTGGAGATAAGAATGGTCCAGGTCTGCTTTGGGAAATTCTATTGGAGCGCCCTCATCATGAATCTCTAAATGCTCCCTGATGAGCTGTTCAGAAATGACCAACTCCTGGCCACAGATGCTCGATCGAATGACACGGACCCCGTTTAGGGTTTCAATTTGACCATTTGTCCAAAATTCAGACATATGGTTTGTGTCAATTGTGGGGTTAACAGTCAGAGCGGTGTAGTAGGAAGATTGGGTTAGGAAGGAGATGATATCTGAGAAGTCAGCATCTCTTGATGAATCAAGAAGTGCGACTTGATTGTGTTGTGGGTTGAAGGCCATTTGGAAAGGTGAATGGGAATGACTTGAGCTGGGTAAAGATGAGTAGAAGAAATTTATAGGGCTATAAAGTTTGCAAGTAAGAGAGTGAAAGTGAATAGTCGAGATTATTTAAAAGATTGTGGAGAGGCGGTAATAGGGGTTAGGATAAGGTGATGTGATGGTTTAGTGGATGAAATGATAGCGGCGGTAAGGTTAAAAATCGATTAAATAATCCGACATCATTAACAAAATCTTTGCTTTTTATAGTGTGGGGCCCAAGAAATTTACGTTACACAATGAGATCTCTCTTTCAAGTGTAAAAAATTTCCGAAGGTAACTTGTCTTCCAAAGGCAATTCTTACTTCCGAAGCCATTATATGCTTCCGAAGTTAGAGTTGCTTCCGAATAGAGAATTTGTAAGTTTCGGAAGTAGATCTGATATGCAATCAATCACTTCTTCTGAGACCAAAATATTCATCCGAGAAAAAAGTTATCCTTTGAGAAATTATGCTTCGGAAGATATAATAATGTCTTCCAAAGGTTAATTTCTCTTCGGAAGGAATTTACACTTAGAAAATTTCAGAGAGAATTCCTTGTAACAGGGCTTAAATTGTATTGACACAAGAATTACATATTAAAAAGGTTTTCATAAGAGATCAGATTAATCAATGTTTATCATCCCAATAGCTGCTATGAGATACTTAAACCTTGTTCATCAAAAGCTTTGGTAAACAGATCAACATATTGTTCATTTGAATCAACTTTGATTAACCTGATTAGATTTTTCTTATGAATGTCTCTAATGAAATGATACCTGATCTCAATGTGCTTAGTCTTGGAGTGCTTCACCGGATTTTCAGTAATGGAGATAGCATTGTTGTTGTCTATATGGATATGAGTACTCATAAAGTTGAATCCATAGTCTAACATCTGATTTTGAATCCATAGCAGTTGAGCACAACAGCTAGCAGCAACACTCTATTCAGCTTCAGCAGTTGATGTAGAGACACAGGATTGTTTCTTGCATTGCCATGAGATGATCCTTCCACCAAGAAATTGACATCCTCCCGATGTTGATTTCTTGTCAATATTGCAGCCGCCGTAGTCACTGTCAGAGTATCCATAAAGATTGAAATCCTTGTTTCTGGGATACCAGAGACCTAGTTTAGGTGCTCCTTTGAGGTATCTAAGGATTCTTTTAACAGCAGCTAAGTGAGACACCTTAGGAGAAGCCTGATATCTTGCACAGATTCAAGTAGCAAACATGATATCAGGTCTACTTGCTGTTAGATACATCAAATAACCAATAATTGCCCTATACTGATGTTGATCAGTATCCTCCCCCTCAAGGTCAGGACAAAGATTATGGTTTCTGGGTATGGGTGTCTTGGCAGGCTTGCTATCCTTCATCTCAAATCTTTCTAAGATATTAGAGACATATTTAGATTGATTGATGAAGACCCTTCCTTCAGTTGCTTTACCTGAATTCCAAGGAAAAAGTCCATTTTTCCTATGGAGCTCATCTCAAACTTCTTCTTCATAATGCTCTCAAAGTCCTTGCACATTTGGTCATTGAGGAACCAAATATGATGTCATCGACATAGACTTGTACACGCAAAATGTCTTTTCTAGACTTTCTAATGAAGAGAGTCTTGTCAATGGTACCTCTAGTATAGCCATTCTTCAGAAGAAACTGAGATAGAGTCTCGTACCACAACCTAGGTGCTTGGTGCAGCCCATATAGAGCTTTATCCAATTTGCACACGTAGTTGGGATGCTGTGGATCTTCAAATCCTGGAGGTTGGCATACGTACACTTCCCTGTCTATATCCTCGTATAGAAAAGCACACTTGACATCAAGTTGGTATACTGTGAAGTCCTTGGATGCAGCATAAGCAAGGAAGATCCTAACTACCTCAAGTCTTGCAACTGGTGCGAATACATCAGTATAATCGATTCCTTCCTCTTGAGTGTATCCTTGAACCACAAGTCTTGCGTTATTCTTGATGATCAGGCCTCTATCATCTCTCTTGTTTCGAAAAACCCATTTGGTGCCTATGGGTGCTTGACTAGATGGTAGCGGACATAGGTTCCATACCTTCTGTCTCTTGAATTGAAGCAGCTCCTCTTGCATTGATTCAATCCAGCTACTATCATTTAAGGCATCTTCTACCTTCTTGGGTTCCATCTGAGATAGAAAGCATGAGTACAAGCAGACATTCCCTTGATGAGTCTGTCCTCTTGTTCTCACACCCTCAGAGACATTCCCTATGATGTTCTCAGTTGGATGAGTGTTGTGAATCCAAAGCCGAGGAATCACTTCCAATTGCAAAGATAGATCCAGGTTGGACATATTCTGTTTAGGAACTAGAACACTCTGTCCAGCTGTTGTTTCAAAGTCATTCAATGAGGACTGATTGAATGAATGAGAAACATCATCGATAGTTAGCTGTGAGGTAGTATTAACAGTTGCCTGTTCCTTCAAAATACTACCTCCTTCTGCCTGGTGTTATGGTGGATCACCTGATGAGTTTTGAGGCTCAGTAGGTGAATCACTTGTTGAAGCTTCACTATTCCTTGATATAGTTAAACTGTCGGATCTGTGAATAGTGGAAGCGGGATGTATTGCAGTACTTGGAGAATTTGGTCTAGGCTTAGGAAGCTCAAATAGTTGATCATTAGCAGTAGCATCAGCATCAGTTTGAGCACCTATTCCAACTGAAACATTCTCACAAGAAGGTTTAGAATAGTTTGGAAACAATTCTAAATCAAAGATGTGATCAGGTCCATTCCCCCTAACACAAGGAGTGTGCTCATTAACAACTATATTGGATGACTCCTCAAATTGTTGATTCTTAATGTTGTATACTCTGTAAGCTTTGGAGCTAGAAGAGTATCCTACAAAGATAGCATCATCTGACTTTTCAGCAAATTTTGCTAAATTGTCCTTTGTGTTAAGTATGGTATACCTGCTGCCAAAGGACCTTAGAAAGCCAATGAACGGTGGCTTCTTGTTCCATAGCTCATACGCGTTTTTTCCATTGGGCTTAACTACAAGAACTCTGTTCTGCACGTAGCATGCAGTGCTGACTGCCTCTGCCCAAAATGTTAGAGGTAGCTTTGAATCGGCTAACATAGTTCGAGCAGCCTCAATAAGTGTCCTATTCCTCTTCTCAGCAACACCGTTTTGTTGAGGAGTTTTGGGAGCACTATATTGTCTGGCAATCCCTTTTGAGTTAGAGAATGAGTCAAGAATGAAGTTCTTAAACTCAGTCCTTGATCACATCTAATTATTTTAACCTTGTGATCAATTTGATTTTCTATTTTAAGAATAAAAGATTTTAACGTTTCAGCAGTTTCATCTTTAGTTCTTAAAAAGAATACCCATGTGAATCTTATAAAATCATCAACTATGACAAGGCAGTATGATTTCCTTCCAATGCTCATTATACTTGTGGGACCAAAAAGATCCATGTGCAATAAGTGCAATGGAGTAGTGATAGAGTTAACACATTTTGATTTATGAGATGTCCTGTGTTGTTTCCCTTTCAGGCATGCAACATAGTTGTCTTTGTAGAAAAATTCCTTTTTAGGCAAACCATGTACCAAGTTATTTTAGCCAATTTATTCATTGTCTTAAAATTTACATGACACGTACGTTTATGCCACAGTGTTGACTCATCACTATCAGCTTTGGAAAGAAAGCATAATACTTCACCCATTGGGAAAGCATTGTTCATATCAAGCTTGTACATATCCCCTTTCCTGGGAGATCTAAGAAGCACCAATTCTGGAGGAATTGTCATCCCTAGTTTGAGGATAATGCACTCATGTTCTGTGAATAGCATTTGGTGCTTTTGACCACAGAATTGAGAAACACTTAACAGATTGTGTTTAAGCTGTTTGACAAAGTTAACTTTGTCAAGGGTTAACATACCATTGGATATACTCCCACTGCCAGAAATATATCCTCCGGCCTCACCTCCAAACTGGACAGGACCTCCATCATAAGATTGAAATTATTGAACGAGATGTATGTTCCCAGTCATGTGTCTAGAGCATCCACTATCTACAATCCATACATTGTTGTTCTTGTCAAATGGATGTTCCTGCACATAAGATGAGATTTCAGTTTTGTTTGGAAACCCAAGCTTCATTGGTCTTGGGTTCTTCCAAAGATAAAGACATGAGTGAACCAAAAGATATGCATGGGGGTTCAACAGAGGTCATTGAGGAAGAGGTTTGGGCTGCAACATCTTCCTTGATCTTCCAGTCCACCCTTTGGCTGATCTTGGAGGATGAGCTTGATGAAGCTTTTGCAGCATGGTCTTCTTCCGAAGCTTCTTTCTTTTTGGAAGAAGTCCTCACCACCTTTTCTTCCGAAGCAGTCTTCTTCTGGGATGGTTTCAAGGGAGCTTTCTTGCTCTTCCGAACCATAATAGCTTTTGCTTCCGAAGCCATTTTCCTTCGGAAGAAAGAGTTTCTTCCGAAAGCAACTTGGCTTTGGAAACTATCTTTTCCTTTTTCAAATCTTGAACCATATAGAAGGGTCTAAATGTGAAACCTTCCCTGACTCCTTCTTTCCTAACATTATTTGCATAATGTGTGCTTGCAGGATTGTAGTAACAATCTTTTGCCATATGATTTTGCAGGCCACACATGATGCATGCAATGTTAGTCTTTTGGGGAAGTGAGGGTTGCTATTTCTTGGTTTTCTTTTCTTCGTCAGCAACTTTTCCCTTTAACTTCTGACCCTTTGGTAGGACAGGAATGCTGGTATTAAATTCTTTTCCTGAATCAGAAGTACCCAACACTTGGAAACCAGCTGAAACAGAGACACCCTTCTGTTTGGGGTCAATTTTTAGTTTGGATTCAGCCACTTTCTTAGCAGTTCTTCTAGCAGCTTTAGCTCTGCTTCTTCTGGCTTTGGTGGTTAGGATTTGATCATCACAGGAGGTGATAAGTTTATCTACCTATTCTTTCCTTGTGGTGGCCACTATTGGTGCCTCATCCTTTAACTCTGGAAAGAAAGGGTCAGCAGTTGGAACCTCTTGCTCTTCAGTACCACATCTAGGTTGTCTGATAGACTCATAGGAGTATGGTGGAGCAATTTCATTGGTTCCCAACCCTTCTTTGTTCTGATAATAGAGTTTGGAATGGGAGGATGATGCAAGAATAGCTTGGAAGTTTTGCTCAGAGATAGCATGCTTCCTGGCCTGAGCCTCAGCAGTGACAAGCTGGGCTTGAGCCTCAGACAATTTGGATATCAGATCCTTAATTTGAGTCTTGTAGTTGGTGTGTTCATGTTTCAAAAGAGATACAGTTTTCCCCAACTCATCAATTTTCTTTTGATAGTCAGATTCAGCTCTTTTAAAATCAGATTTTAGAATATTTAAAGACTCCATGTCAGATCTGATTTCCATATTGTAATCCTGATAGAGTTTAACTTTAGTTATACAGGCTGGAGTGCAGAGATGTTCATATACCTTGGCATCATTTGTTTCGGCCGTCTCAGTTGACTTCTCAGTGGGCTTTGAGGTTGAGGGATGTGTGGAGGCCTGTCGGGTTCCCGGATTGGTCTTGGGAGCCTTGCATTCCCTTGCAAAATGACCCAGTTGGTTACAGTTGTAACACTTTGCTCTGGTCTTGTCAAACCCAAACTTGCTAGTAGTTGGGTTCTGAGGGAAGCGCCTTCCAGTTCTCTTAAAGAACTTTTTTGCTCTGTAAGTTAAAAGAGCCATTTGCTGGACAATGTCCATGTACTCTACGTCATCTGGGCTGAAGCACTCAAGATCATCAAAGCAGTATTGAAAATCTCCTGAGTGTCCACCTCCTGAGACAAAGGCACAACTTTCCTGGAAGGAATTGTGTTAAGCCTGTTGAGACCTTGGAGTCTCAGGATAAGTGATGTAGGGACCAGATGAGCAAAATGGATGCTGATAAGTCAGGAAGTGCTGAGGTTGAGGGGTTAATGAGCCTTTAGCAACCATTAAAGTGCTGCTAGCAGGAAGACTCATAGATCTGCTTGTTTGATGGCCCTTCTTACTCTCCATCTCTAGACGGTATCCATCAAGGATGCCATAGAGCTCAGTCATGGAAAGAGTGTTCAAGTTTTTTGTTCTCTTGATAGAGACACAGTAGAATGTCCACTCATTTGGAAGAGCACTCATGAACTTTCTAGTGAGATCTCTAAGTTCAAGAGTGATCTTTACAGACTGAAGGGAAGAGATAAGATCCATGTACCTGAAGTACTGCTGGCTGAGGGTCTCTCCAGCAATATGAGTGAAGTTCTCGAACTGTTGCTTTAGTGAGTCCTTTTTTGAGTCGTTGGAGCAAGAATACATCTGAGCAAGTGCATCAAACAATTCTTTGGCAGTCTTGCAATGCTCAAACCCCACCATAATAGAGTTTGGTATTGCAGTCATGAGAATAGTCATATCATTGCTGTCGATGTCCATCTTCTTTCTGTCTTCATCAGAATAGTCCTCGACAGCTTTTTCTATCATGGCACCGTTTCCATCAGGTGAAGCCACCTTTGGCTTGTACGGTCCATTAACAATCAAGTTCCACATCTTGCTGTCTTGGTATATCATGAAGCATTCCATTCTTCTACTCCAAGATCTAAAGTTATCAGGGGTGATGATTGGCGCTTTGGTCATCATCTCCATTTCTAATTCAGATTTGTTGAGGGCCATTTGAGGGAGTGAGTGGTAGGGAGGAGTGAAAACAGGTTGATTTGGATGGTTAGATCACGCAATCAAGAGCCTGAGAAGCTCTGATACCAATTGCGGGATCGGTGTTTGTCACTTAAACACAAATGTTTTCTCTCAAACTCACCTAGAATCACACTCGGGTAAGAATCAATAAGAGTTTATCACAATATGAAAAGTAACTAAGAACACAGAAAGATAATTTTCAAGATACTTTTATATATTGATTCTCAACTCAAGATACAAAGACTCTTACAAGCAGATGATAATCTTCCCTCTATGAGTTACAAAGAGAACCTATATATAATACTATCTACAGCTGGATATACTTTGATACCAGCTGGGATCCTATAGCTAAAGTCTATACTACAAGACTAAAGATAAGGTATCTCGGATAAAGTTTTATCTGAGATTTGGTAGTCAGGACATGTCCCTGACTTACCTTTTGTCACCAACTAAAGATGGCAAATGTACTATCATGAAAAGGTAAACAGTGGAATAAAGTATGGTCAACAACATGGTTCTTTAAGAAGAAGCCATGCTGTATCAGAAGTCTGCAGCGGAGTGTTAGAGACCATACTTGTGTCCACTGGTTATAGCAGTGTCTTCTGAAGGTTAAATGGCTTCAAAACAGTAAGTACTTCCGAAGCCACTTTATACTTCGGAAGAGGCTGCTTCTTCCAAGACTTGGAGACCTCTTCATCATACTTCGGAAGTGGTCTTCACTTTATTCTTCTATGTCTTGAACTTCGGAAGTATGCATTTGTCTTCAGAAGTAGAGTTCTGTCTTCGGAAGTAGAGTTTTGTCTTCGGAAGTAGAGTTCTGTTTTCGGAAGTTGGACTTTTCCTTTGTCTTCGGAAGAACTCTACAACCTTCGGAAGCTCCATGAAGAGCTTCGGACGCCTTTGCATGCAGCATCAAAATAACTTAGGTGATAAAGTTTTGGTTGTATTAGCCTTCTTCTTGATCCAACAATGATGTATACCCGTATGTTTTGTGCATGATTGATGATGATTCTTAGATGCTTATAGGTAGTTCATGTTTAGAATAGCCTTGGTAAGATTAGAACAATTAGGCTTGATGTTTGGGTTCAGGATTTCCTAGAAATATGTTGAATAGAAGGTTCATGCACCTATGTAAGGCCCATGCGCTTGGAATTGCCTTAGAAAAGTTTAAGTGTAACTCATGTGCCTGAATAGTACCCTCATGCGCCTAGGATATTAGTCGGACAACTATGTGGGGGGCCATGCTCCCAACTAGTACCCATATGCCCAAACGACCCATGCGCCTAAGTTTCCATACGCCCGAATAGCCCGTGCATCTAAGTGTCCATGCGTCCGAATGGACCATACGGCCAATAGTGTCCATGCGCCTGAAATAGCTCATGCGCCTAAGTCTTAAAGCAGTTAAGTGTTGGCTGATGCGCTTGCATAGTGATGAAGCACCCAAACAGGGCCCATGCGCCCAAATAGTATCTAAGCGCCTAACACTTAGAATTTATTACAGAATTCTTAGGAGTATGTGCTCTTAGGGTTTTGATCGAGTTTTGACTAGGGATTATTAATGATGGTTCCATGCATGATTATGTTATGATTAGTTCATGATTGCTCCTTGTTTTATTATTGTTATTAATAATAATATTATTATTATTAGTATGTCACTTTACATGGTGTGCTTATTATCGTAACGTAAAGTATTTCTAATAATAAAGAGGAAGAGCAATAGAGAAGAGAAGTGGAACTTTAAGAAAATGTTAACAAGTCTTGCAAGCTTACAGGAGGTACACGACCATGTTGTCGTTAGCTCAACTGTGTTGCGGGTTAGCTACCCCTATTATACACACGGGGCCAGTAATTGAGACTGGGGACCTTGTAGCATACCCTAGGTGTCTGGGTCAGCCTTGTATACAGTATATAGAGCCCATTGTGGGATAAAGAGGGACCAGCACCATTTCCCTCGCGCATACAGTTTAGGGTATTGCTCATTGGTCCATAAAGATAGTGAAAGATAAAGATTAAAGAATACAGAGAAAACAAGGCATACAGTAAAGAGATAAAGCATTACCTAATTGTATAGTTAATGCATGCTCATGTATAAAGAGATGAAGTTTTTGTAGAAAGAGTATTTTTCATATGTATACGTACAGAAAGTATTTATTTACTTTTAAAACTAGAACTCACTCAGTAACGCTGACTTTTATACATTTTCTGTTGGTAGGGAAAAACTGATATCCATTCATACTTATTATTGCTGTTGTTTTGTAATGCATATAAACAGTCCTTTTATAATCAATTAAACAATAATGTATTGCTTAACAACAGTGTTTTAATGAAATGAATGGTTTTTGTTAAAATGATTCCACTGCTTAAGTTTGTAAATTTACTACGTTTAATATATTTAATGTTGTGAATGACCGACTGAGAGGTCTCCGGGAACGGTGCCTTACAAGTTGGTAACAGAGCCAAAGTTTAAGAGAATTGGGTTAAATAAATTTTTAAAACCTAAACTTAAACTGAAATGGGACAATTGGAGGTATGTCAGCCCGAGTAGCTACGTGCCATAAGTTATGTCTTTTCTTAATGTTAACCGGTTTTATGTGCGAATGCTATGTGATTTATGTGCTCTTAGTAGGTTTAGATACTGATTAAGTCAGGATAGGAAATGCTTGGGGTATGAAGAGTAAAGTAAGTGAATAATCACAACTGGCCACTGTAATTAGGGACTTACTATACTTGACATAAACTGAGTTATTACCTTGAATGACTGCGTTAGTGTTTGAATCTTATAGCGTGTTAGAGGATGGCTGGACGGAAATCTTCCAAGACTCCTAAGGGTAGAGGCTGTCCACGTGTGACTAGGAGTAGTGCTAAGGCTCTTGAGATAACCCATGAGAACCCTGAGGTTCATGGCTGGAGTGAAGAAAATAAGAATGCTAGCTTGAATGCCTCAGCTACGGAGATGATTGTTGATGAAGTACACAAGGGCATGCAGACAGTCTTTACCATTTGTGGTGACTGAAGTCATCAGGGCTGTGAGAAACGAGGAAAGGAAGGAAAATGAGAATAGAAAGGGATCAACGGGCAAGGGAAGCAAAAGGGAGGAGGAACAACCAGAGCCTGAGACTGTGTTGTCTTATGAGGAGTAGGATGATGTAGTAGGGGTAGCAACCGGAGGGTGCAGTTATAGGGTGTTCCAAAGGTGTAAGCTTCCGATTTTCAATGGCAACGACAATGCTACTGCCGCTCACCGCTGGGTGAGGGACATGGAGGTAGTTTTGGAGATCAGTGAGTGCCGCGAGGACTAAAAGGTGAAGTTCGCGACTCACTCGTTCGTTGATTCCGCACTATGTTGGTGGGACAATATTCTCCAAGCGAAGGGTACCAGGACAATCGGAAGAATGAGGTGGAGTGAACTGAGGAAGTTGGTGGTCGACGAATTCTGTCCTCATATGGAACTTGATAAAATCGAGAGGGAGTTCTTGCAACTTGAAGGGGGAACCATGACCCACCAGCAGTACACCACTAAATTCAACAAGATGGTGAGGTTGGTGCCGAATCAGGTGACGCTGGTGTGAAGGAAGATCAAGAGGTACATGCAGGGACTTCAAGCTGACATTCGTAGGCACCTGATTACTGCTCAGCCAGGTACCTTCCGATCGATGGTGGATTTTGTGGGTAGATTGTATGATGAGCGAGAGGAGACTGTGGTGGAGGTGAAGAAGACGAGTGGGGATGGTAAGAACTAGAATAGGAAGATGTTTGGACGTGGTGGTTTCACTCCAAACAACAAGAAGATGAAGGTGTACGACCGTGGGGTGTCGTCAAGATCAAGGCGAACTAAGTGTGGTAGTTGTGGAAGGGAGCATACGGTGAGTGCAGAATGGGAATGAATGTATGCTTCAGATTCGGCAAGCCTGGCCATATCGCTAGAGACTCTAGGTTGTTGAAGTGCTATAACTGTGGCGGGGAGGGCCACGCGACCAAAGACTGTAAGAAGCCGAGGGCGGAGAGCTCTGGAGCGGAGAAGAAGAAGCCGGAGGAAGGAGGGCAGAGGGCAGAGCTGATCGTGATATTGTGTCAGGTATGTTTCTAGTAAACCAAACTTGTGCCTTTATATTGTTTGATTCCGCTGCTAGTAGAGTTTTATTTCCACTACTTTCTGTGCTAAGCTACCTATAAGTAGTAGAAATGTTAGTGAACCATTTGATGTAGAAACCGCTATTGGTAAGTCCACTAGAATTACTAATGTGATAAAGGACTGTACCATAGAACTAGAAGGTCATAGGTTTGCTGCTAGGTTACATGTGATGCCCCTTGGTGGATTTGATGTAGTACTAGGGATGGACTGGTTAGCAACCTATGAAGCAAACATCGTATGTCGCAAGAAGATGATTTGATTAGTTGCGCCCGATGGGAGTTTGGTTACGATTTATGGAGATCGTATTACTACGATCCCAGAGATGATTTCGATGGCGGTGGCGGGGAGGTGCATGAGACGTGGATGTAGTGCCTACTTGGCCTATGTAAAGGATGTGGATGTGTCGGTACAGCAATTATTTGAGGTACCAATGGTGTGCGACTTTCCGGACATATTCCCGGAAGACTTACCCGGCGTGCCACCGAATCGCAAAATTGAGTTCCAAATTGATTTGATACCCGGTGCTCAACCCGTTGCCAAAGCTCCATATCGATTAGCTCCGACTGAGATGAAGGAACTCATGAGCCAATTGCAGGAGTTGATGGATAAGGGATTCATTCGACCGAGTATCTCCCTATGGGGTGCTCCGGTATTGTTTGCAAAAAAAGGACGGAAGTATGCGAATGCGCATCGACTATCGAGAGCTGAACAAGTTGACGGTGAAGAATCGGTACCCGTTACCAAGGATTGATGACTTGTTTGACCAGCCCCAAGGTGCCAGTTGGTTCTCGATGATAGATCTACGATCTGGCTACCATCAATTGAAGGTGAAGGAACAAGACATGCCTAAGACAGCTTTCCGTACGCGTTATGGACACTACGAGTTCCTTGTTATGTCTTTTGGTCTAACTAATGTGCCAGCTGCCTTTATGGATTTGATGAATCGAGTGTGCCGGCCGATGTTGGATAGATTAGTGATTGTGTTCATTTATGATATTCTGATCTACTCGAAGAGCGAAGAAGAGCATGCAGTCACATTCGGGAGGTGTTGGAGGCATTAAGAAGGGAGAAGTTGTATGCCAAATTCTCCAAGTGCGCATTCTAGTTGCATGAAGTTCAGTTCTTGGGTCATGTGGTGAATCCTTATGGATTATGGTAGACCCCGCAAAGGTGGAGACAGTGATAAAATGGAAGTCACCGAAGACGCCATCCGAGATTCGTAGTTTCTTGAGGTTGGCGGGATATTATCGAAGGTTCATTCAAGACTTTTCCAAGATCGCTTCTCCACTAACCAAGTTGACCCGAAAGGATGTAAAGTTTATATGGGGTCAAGCTCAAGAGCAAGCATTAGAGGAGTTAAAGGCAAGGTTGACTCAAGCTCTTGTTCTGTCATTACCTGAAGGAAGCGAGGATTTGGTGGTTTATTCAGATGCTTCCTACTCAGGGTTGGGGTGCATGTTAATGCAGAGAGGGAAGGATATAGCCTATGCATCCCGATAGTTGAAAGTTCATGAGGTCAATTATCTCACTCATGACTTGGAGCTAGAAGCCGTGGTCTTTGCGTTGAAGATTTGGAGGCACTATCTCTACGGGACAAAGTGCACCATTTTCATTGACCATAAGAGCTTGAAGTACTTCTTTGAGCAGAAGGACCTGAACATGAGGCAGAGAAGATGGTTGGAGCTCATAAAAGATTATGATTGCGAGATCCACTATCATCCGGGCAAAGCCAACATGGTGGCTGATGCTCTTAGCCAAAAGGACAGGCTAGAGCCAATTCAGGTGAAAGTATATCAACTAATCATGACCTCTGATGTAATGGAGCAAATCAAAGAGTTTCAAGATGAGCACTAAAAGAAGATCATCTTAACTCTAAAAGGATGAGAGGTCTGGTTGGGGAATTGGGTGAAAACACACTTGGTATTAAAACACGATTTGGACGGGTGTGGATTCCTCGTTTTGGGGATCTACGTGTGAGGATTATAGATGACGCTCACAAGACTCGATACTCCATTCATCCTGGTTCCACAAAATGTATCAAGATATGAAGAAGGATTATTGGTGGCTGGGTATGAAGCGTGATGTGGTGGAGTATGTGAGTAAGTGCCTTACTTGCCTATAGGTGAAGGCCGGACATCAGAAGCCGTATGGGAAGATCCAACCTTTGGATATACCAGAATGGAAGTGGGAGCACATCACCATGGACTTCATTACGAAGCTGTCGCGTACTCCAAAAAGGTACGATGCCATATGGGTGATTGTTGACCATTTGACAAAGAGTGCTCACTTCCTACCGATCCGCGAGACATATTCATCACAGAGGTTGGCAAATCTATTCATCAAGGAAATTGTAACTCGTCACGGTGTGCCGTTGTCTATTGTATCTGATCGGGACACCCAGTTTACATCTAAATTTTGGAAGAAACTCCATGACGCCATGGGGACGAGGTTGCATATTAGCACGGCATATTATCCCCAAACTGATGGTCAGTCAGAAAGAACCATTCAGACACTAGAAGACATGCTCCGGGAATGTGTGATTGACTTTGGGGGAAGTTGGGATGACCACTTACTAAACGATTGTGGATTAGCTGATTCATGTTTCTGAGATTGACATGACCAGCTTTCTATGCCATAGTTTAGATTCCTGAAGAGAGGCTTTGGAGAATAGGCATGGATGACCCTTCAAATCAATCTTCTTTGACAAATCCAAGACATACACTCTTCCGATCCTGTTGGCCTTCAGGAGAGTATGTTTATCCATTACCTTGTCAATCAGCATCAGGACTTGGGAAGATAGAATCCTGTAGTTCTGGTTTGTGAAAAGTGCAACATGCCCTTTATCACACATCTGACTGACACTCAGCAGATTATACTTGAGATTCTCTACATGGTTGACATCATCAAACCGGATTTGTCCATTAGACACATATCCTTTCCCAATGATGTAACCTCTGGCATCATTTCCAAATGAAACAAATCCCTTCTTTCCTTGAGAGTAGTCATTAAGAAGAGAACTGCTCCCAGTCATGTGCATAGATCCTCCACTGTCCACATACCAGATGCTCCTTTGGCATGTTGAAGAACCCTGCATAAAAGAGAACTAGTTAGATTTTGAGACCCAAACATTTTTGGTTTTGGGTCTATTTTCATCAACAGATGCAACCATAACTTGTTTCTTATGATTAACAGCTGAAGTAGGAGATGGTGCTGAAATGGATTCCTTGGATTTGGGCTTGGAATGCCTTTTCAGTGATTTGATCACAGATGCATCTAATTGGTTGACTCTCCCCAACAAATGCTGAAACATCATAACAAGTTGTGTCTGATTTGTAGCCAAAGCTTTCAGCTCTTGTGACATATCAGTACTTGTGTTTGATGAGTTCCTGTGATCCACCATTTCCTCCTTAAAGTTAACAGACTTAGTCTGACGTTTATTATGAGGAGCACCATCAGCTATTTTGTGATAAACCTTATCCTTCTTTTTGAATTGGTTTGAAGGCTTGGGTTTATCACAATGGAATGATTGCGGTACAAACTTAGTCTCAAACTCAGTTTTCATTTCATCCATCTGGATTTTAATGCGCTTATCTCTGTTGAGTTTGGAACCCTTTCTGTACCAACATTCATCAGAAAGATGATTGAATTTACCACATATTTCACATGGCTTATTCTTCATCTTGATTGATCAACTGCTGATGTGGAAACTACTGAAGGTGTGCTCTTCAGTACTTTCCTCTTTTCAGTAATTTTGTTCAGTACTGAAGAATCTGTAACAACTGAAGAGTTGTTATTCAGCTGTTTATTGTCAGCAGTTGTTAATCCATTTATTTCAGCTGATTTGAAATGTTTTTCAGTTGTTGTAACTTTCCTTTGAGTACTTAAGTTACTTTGAGGAACAACATCTGAAATACTCCGCTTCATGTGCTTATCAGTAGTTAACCCATCAGCCAATTGACTTGTTGAGGTATCAACCCTTATTTCATCTTGTGATTTTGGGAGATCACTTGTGGATGATGCACATGATAATGTGGTTTGGAGATTGCTTTCACTTTCAGATTTTACTATTGGTTTTGGAGTAAAATCTGTTGGAGGTGCAATATGGTTATAACCAATTCCAAACTTCACATTCGAAGCAGATTGCTTACTGAGCAGCATTTCAAATCCCTTGCAGGATGACACCCAGCGGTCACACTCAACTTGGGTAACTGCAAGTTTTTCTTTGAGTTCCTTATGGTTCTCAAGAATGACCTCTAGCTTAGCCTTTTCATCACTTAATTGGCATTTAAGCTTATAAATCTCATCATCTTTGTCCTTAAGGACAGACTCATATTTAGCTTTTCTTTTGGAAATAGTTTGCTCAAGCTCTAGATTTTGATTAATTACAACTACATTTGCTTCTCTAATAGAGACAAATTCATCTATGCAAGATTCAGAACAAAGCTTGGCCTTAGCCTCAGAAGATACCTGGGTTACCTGTGAAGAAGATGCATTGGAGCATGAACCCTCAGTAGATTCCAGGGCCATGAGAGCTAGATTCCCAAAAGGATGTTCACCACCATGTTGACCATCACCAGTAAATAATTGCTCAGTACCAGAGAGATCATCTGGTAAACTGCTCTAGTCAACATTACCAGGGGTGAAAAAGCTGTGATGAGGTTGTGATTGAGATGGTAGAGGCTCAGGTAATGCTTGTGGCTGTTGTGCAGTAGGAACTTGAACTGGATTTGGCTGAGGCATGTAATAGCAGGGATACGGATATGTCATTGGACCCTGAGGGACAAAATATGCATGCGAAACAGGTTGTGAATGATGACCAGAACTAGCAGGATGTTGCCCCCTGTTTTGTGGACTAGTGCTTGGAAAAGTCACAAAGGGTGTAGAGGAGTTAGATCCAGATGATCTACACTCTCTTGCAAAGTGTCCAAGCCTTTGGCATTTGTGACACCTCAACTTACTCTTGTCAAAACCAACTTTGGTTTTGCCAGAGAGTCCTGGAAATTTCCTGCCAGTCCTCTTGTAGAACTTCTGAGATCTGATATTAATCAAGGCCATTTGGCTTAGAATATTCATCTCTTCTAGATCATCATCAGCTATTCCTTTCAAATCATCCATGATAAAACATAAATTGTCACTATTATAGCCTGAGTGACTATCAACACCAACGAATGCATGATCTGAACTGTTTGAGGAGAAATCTATATGCTCATCATAATTACTTTCAGATGCAGCATATTCTGACTCATGACCAACCAAGGCAGTGTTCCCCGGTACAAAGTCATCAGTGAGCTTTCCTGATGATGCCAGTTTCCTTTTCTGCTCTATCTCTCTCTCAAATGTAAGCAATTTCCCATAAAGTTGGGTGAGAGATAGTTTATCCAGATTTGCACTGGAGCGTAGGACAATAGTGTATGTGTCCTATCTCTCAGGCAGTGATCTAAGGAATCAGTTGTTCATCTGGCTATTGGTATATTCATGTTTGACCATTTTTAGCTCAGAGATCAAATAGGAAAAACGCTCAAACTGTTGAGTCAGTGTCTCACCCTTCCTATGAGAGAATGTTTCATATTATTGGGCAATGATTTCTCTGTTGTTTGCTAAGACCTCATCAGTTCAACCGAATTGTTCCTTCAGTGCATTCCAGAGGTCATGAGCAGTTTCATGATGCATAAGCCCTTAATAGATTTCATTCGGTAGTGCCATGGCCAGAATTCCATGGGCTTTAGCATCAATCTCAAACAGTTTCCGATCTTCATCTGAGTATTATTCCTTCTTCTTCGAAACCATTTGATTGGTTTTCGAATTGTTCACCATAGGCTTATGTGGACCATGTACCACTGATGTCCAATAACCTGAACTGTTAACAGACAGGTGATGAAGCATTCTTCATTGCCATATGTTATACTCAGTCCTAACCAGCATCGGAGGCTTGGTTGAAGAATCGGTGTTGTGAGGGTCATTAGAAGGAGTAGTCATTCTCAGATTCAACCAAAATCAATTAAGTTTTAACAGATTTAGAACAGAACACAACAACCAAATTGAACCAAGAGAAAACAGAAAGCAATAAAACAAAAGTAGCAGAAATTCAATTTAACTATGACCGATTCTTGCAAATATGCCAATTCAATCAAATGCAAATATCGATTAGCAGTTTCAATGATCAATTGTTAGATCGATCAATGATTAACCTGCTCTGATACCAATTGTTAGGATCCGTGATCTAGGTTTGATTGATTAGAGAGTATTGCAGCAGAAATCAAACAATGAATTTAGACAATTCACAATAATACAGTTGATATTCAAAGTAAGAACAAAAGATTATAGAAAGAATTCTGCAAATCAAATATTTCATTCAATACGCGCTTTCGTGGTGGCAAAATGTCACACTTAAAATCAGGTCAATCATCCCTTATATAGAATGTCGTGCTGGAACATTCCTTATATAGGAGATGTGACGTCTGCTGATGTCATTTGATAGTGACATCTAACAGAATTATTCAAACTACTGAAAGTTAACACAACTACTGAAGATGTCAAAACAACTGACATCTTCTTACAAAAATACTAAGTGTTAACTATCACTACAACTACTGAAAGAAACTACTGAAACTACAACGACTAAAGAACATGCTCTTCAGTCGTTTTACAAATACTGAAACAAAAAAGAAAACTACTGAAAGGAAACCATCATAACAACTGAAGAATGCTTCTTCACCTGTTGTAACAAACTTTGAAGGCTTCAGTACTTGTACTTGAACTTCAGCTGTTGTCATCAGCTGATGTCTTCAGTCTTTGTACTTCAGCTGTTGATCTTCAGTACTTTAGTCTTCAGCCGTGGATCTTTAGACTTTGGTCTTCAGCTGTTGAAGTCTTCAGTACTTTAGTCTTCAGCCGTTGATCTTCAGACTTTGGTCTTCAGCTGTTGAAGTCTTCAGCTATTGAAGTCTTCAGACTTTGTCAAAGAGCTGATCAAGTCTTCAGTAGTTGTTGTGATGTCTGTGGGACTTAGAGGTTTTTCTGATCAGGCTCATTGGTTCTTTTGGTCCAACATCTGACAGGATCAGCGATCACAAGTTTGATGTATTAGAGTTCAAGGCAGCGGATTAAGAATAGGAATTAGACAAATTGTAGCAAGAAGTCGATGCTTGTATGCATTAAGAGCACATACGGTTATAGCGAGAGAATATATTTCTGATTCAAGGAATGTTTATAGATATGGAATGTTTCTAATCAAATCATTCAAATCATTCATTCATGCATGTATTACAATAGGTTGACACTCCTTATATAGAGTGCAATTGCTGTTGTTATCACGGAAAGTGACAACTGGCAGATCTAATACAAAAATAACTAACTCTTAACAAACTACTGAAATGTTCACAACTACTGAGAACATATCAGAGTGTTAAGTACAGAATATAAAACTACTGATTAGAAATTACGGAAACTACAACGACTGAAGAACAAGCTCTTCAGTCGTTTTACAAAACTACTGAAACTCGAAATATAAAACTACTGATATCACAACTACTGAAGAAGTACTCTTCAGCAGTTGTGACAAACTACTGACGCTTCAGTACTTGATCTTCAGACTTTGACCTTGAGATGTTTCATCAGCTGATGACTTCAATAGATATCATCAACTGATGTCTTCAGTCTTTGTCTTCAGACTTTGTACATCAGTTGTTGATCTTCAGCACTTGTAAACTCTTTAGCTGTTGTACTTCAGTACTTTGGTCTTTCAGCTTCAGCACTTGTGTTCTTCAGCTGTTGTACTTCAGCACTTTAGTTCTTCAGCTGTTGAAGTCTTCAGCACTTGATCTTCAGCTGTTGACGTCTTCAGCACTTGTCAACTGCTGATGAGGCTTTCAGCAGTTGTTGTGATACCATGTGGGACTTAGAGGTTTTCTGATCTTGGCTCATTGGTTCTTTTGGTCCAACAAACTCCCCCTGAACCAATGCAGCCAAAACCTCTAAATTATTTATTATCCCACTTATTGTTGGCAAAGTGTTGGTCTTTTTCCTTCTTGATCAGTAGAGAAGATGACCCATGTAAGCTCCGGCCTGGGAAGAAATCTCAGATATTTGTTTGGCAGGGTATGAATGGGAACTCTGTTTTGGGGAACTGGACACAGAGTTGTTATCTCATTCATGAGATTTACTTCCCCATAATGAGTCTGTATGACTCTCGAACATAGGCCTCAAGGAGAACAACTTGTTCCTCCTGAGAGAGTTCTTCTACTCCTCCTTCGAAGAAGAACTCTGGACCATAGTACTCTGATAAGTACTTCATGGTCCTGCCATTTTTCAGCTCCACCGTAGTTTCCTCCCTATATACAAATTCATCAGGATGGTTGCCTTCAAGGAGTAACTGGAGCTCATTCTTCTGGATGTCTTCAAGCTTTATATAACAACCCCTTCTTAATCATCTTGTTTTCTAGTAAAGCTTGAGGGGTCTTCTTTGCTTGGTGAGCTTTCTTGAATTCATCAATGATTCCCAAGGTGAGACTACAATGGCCAACATGATGGTAGAATCTATTGTTTTTCTGACCTGGCCATTGTATCTGTGTGGAATAGTTCTTTTATGGATTCTAGAGCTCACCCTGGGGTCTGCCATACTCTCACTCTCTCCTTCTGATACTGAAAAGTGTGCCTGAGAGTGTACAGCCTTTGAGCATGCCCTTTCATGGCTTGAATAGATGATGACTGAGGAAATTCTTGTCAACCATCTTCAACAGTTGCTCATCGTGCTTTTCTGCTGTTCTTCTTCTATCTTGACTCTGACCATTTCCCTTTGAGAGTCAGGTGTGATCATGGGTTGACTTTGGGGTTTTGGTAGCTTTAGAACAACAGAGAGTGGCAGACTATCATCTTCATCCTCCTCTTCTTCTTCTTCTTCCATCCTCAGCACCCTTCTCCTCCTTCTAGATGCATCACTGGATGATGGTTGAGTTGGTGAAGGAATTGGTTTTGAAGAATGAGGATGTTTGGATTTGGCTTAGAGATTGGTTGGGAGATTTGAGGATAGGCTCTGTTTGAGTGGGTGGAAGGGAAGGTTGATCCAGCATCTTTGTAGTTAGTTTCGCCTTTGTGAGTTTAGCCATCTCTAACCTTTTACCAGACCCGGCCTCATCAAGGGCTTCCATAATAATCCCTTTGTTGAATTGCTCAGACAGACAGATTCTGGTGGCTATAGCCAGAATACTGTCCCTGGTCCACGCGCGAATCTCCATTAACGATCTTCCTAAGTATTTTGCAATAAAGCGGATCATTATTTCCAATCTCTCTTTTTCCAGAGCATCATACCCAGCCCATCGGGTTGAATCTCTTGGACTAGCAACCTTCTGATCTCACTATCCAATGTGGCTGTATCAAAACCCCTGCCTGAAGAGTTGTTCAATTTTTATCCATGGATCGGCTGTGTGTAGTGTCAGCTTCTTTTACCAGCTCTTCCAAGGATTTGTCTTCAGCAGTATGATCATCAGCACTTTTCTTTCGCTTGTAAGTGAGCAGAGGTTGCTTTTCTTTCTCCTCCTCTTGGCTTGCTTCTCTTCCTTCTTTTCCTCTGTTCTTTTCCTCTTCTTTTCTTCACTGCAGTACTCTCCCCCTTTTTGGATGCATTGGAGGAAGGGGTTTGTACCGCAGAAAGAGTCTTTTGTACAGCAGCATCAATCAAGGGCTGTAAAGTTGAGGAAAGCCTCTCATCAATGGCTTTAGTCACAATATCAGTGATTATGGATGTGATGAGAGGGAGGGAATTTTGAAGTACAGCACCTATTTGCTCAGGAGGGTTCTGTTCCTGAGAAATAGGGCCTGAAGCAGAGGCAGGTGGTGAGTTTGGAGTGGCTCAATGTTTGGGGAACCTTCAAGTGAAGGTGCCATCTGTGGGTGGGTAGAGGCAGATGGTCTTTCCTTGTGAGAGTTGATCAAGTAGGTTTTGCAGCCTACTGACTTTCTCTTCAAGGATTGTGTTCTGGGCAAGAACATCGTAGAAAAAGCCCAGGTCATCATCAGCCGAAGCTGAATCATCTGACCTCCTGCTTAGAGCAGGATTTACATGCACTGGGTGTAGACCAGTTGTTGCATGTGCCCCTTGTGCTTGGTACTGGGGACTTCCAGCCTCAGGACAGTGTCCATCATCAGCTGTGCTCTAGTGAGGTCTTAGCAATGTTACCAGCCTCATTCTGATCATGTGCTGAGTCAGAGGAGGTGGCAGCCTCACTAGATATTCTAAGCTCCTTGTCTACACCAGGAGATAGAAGTGGTAAACCCCTGTGCTGTGGGTTCCCAAGTGCACTGTGTTCCTCCCCCTCAATTGTAGAGGTGTTCCCAATAGTAGTGGTTCTGGGGAGGGGTTGAGGAGTGCAGTTGAGTCAGCACTTGTGCAACTATTAAAGTTGGGCTGTGAGTGGCGGTTGTTTGGGGTGAAGGGATAGAAGCAGTGTGCACCAGGGGAGGTTGGTGCTCTTCAATGGCAATCCCCTCAAGTGAGGAAGATCCCAGATATGTAGGTACCCCTTGTGTGGTTGCTGCAGGGCCTGTTGAGAGGAAGCCTGAGCGGCTATGGCTGGAAGAGTCATTGTATCCACTAGGGGGTTTGGACTAGTGGATATATCCTGCGTTTGTGTTGCAGGGGCATCCTGAGGGGACTCAATTCCCTGAGTAGCCGTTTTGGGTTTCTTTGGTGGGTTGGTGGGGACTATTGATTTGGAGGTGGTGGTTGTGGGTTCCAGCTGCGTGGGTTTTCGCAGCTTGGCAGCCATTTGAGGTCTGGTTTAGTGGTGCCGGGAGTATACTTCCGGCGAACTGCCGTAGCAGGGACTCCCAAGCCAACAAGTCCCTCAGCATTAAGCTGGTTTGTAATGATGGCCATTATGAACCGTGGATATAGTATCCAACGGTTGGCAGTTAGTTTTTGAGCCATGTCCTTGAGCTCCGAAAATATTATTTCTGAAAAGTTTAGCGGTTGGTGCTCAAAATAGAATACATTACCTCTGCCATTTTGTCGACATTTGATCCCAAGACGACGTCTTAGGAGCCAACATACATTCACCATGTGAAAAATTAGGCGCTCAGCGTCATTAAAGTGTTTCTTCAGGATAGTGGAGGCACTGAGATTGCCTTGATATCCATGTTGGGCAAAGGATAGATCTGTGGTGCCCTTGGATATCCAGCAGAGAGATAGCATCATCCAGATGAAAATTTGGCGGATAACTGCAGGAGTGATGACTACTTCTTTGTTGTTGACGACCGACTGGAGAGATGGTGTGTTGTTCTCCCCAGTGGTAACAGTAACGTTCATCCAAAATTGTTGAAGGGATTCGGCATGTAGTATTGGATTCAGAAGAATGCCGTATTGTATTGGGGCTGAACCATAAGATCGATAGCAGTATGAACTTAGCCCAGATAGGCGATTTAGTAAGTAGGCAACACAGTTGTGTCGCGGTTTAATTTGCATGGACGCCATTGAGAAGAGAAGTTTTGGAGAGGAACGTTAGGTTTGAAGAAGATGAAGCATTGAAGCTTAGGTCAGGAATATTTATAGGGTACGGGTAAGAAAACGACTGAAGGATGTGGTGTTAGTCATCAATAGTTTAAAAACGACCGTTGACATGGTATTATCCTCTCAGACGTTGAAACAGCTGAAGTCGTGGTGTTAGGCATCAGAAGTTAGAGAACTACTGAAGACCGTGGTTTTAACTTCAGATGATTGAACAACTGAGGACTTGTTGTTTGTCATCAGGTTTGTGAAAGTACTGAGGACAGTGGTTTTGTCATCAGCTGTTGTAAACACTGAAGACTTGGTATTAGTCATCAGTAGTTATAAACTACTGAAGCATGGTTTTGCTTCAGTTGTTTAGAATGAAACAGCAGTGTAGAAACGACTGAAGAGAAAGTTCTCTTCAGCTGTTTTCGTCAATTCTTAGCTTGTCAGTTGTTTCATACTGTCCTCAACACATTCATCAGCCTTTTTGGCTGATTTCAGTTGTTTCATAGGACATCAGTACTTATCTGTTTTTACTGATTTCAGTAGTTGCAACTACATCAGTAGTTTTAACTACATCAGTAGTTTGGAACAGATAAAGTACTTTAGTACTTATGAGACATTTAGCCTCAGTAGTTATAAAACTACTGAAGGGAAAAGGACTCATCAGTACTTATATGTGACGGGTACCAACAATGATCACCAGTAATAACTACTGAAATCATCAGTAGTTTGTCATTATTCTAGCTGCAGCATACCAAGCCTTAACACCAGGTTTTGGAAAGTTGAACTATCCAAAGCTTAGTGAAATGTCTGCAAGCTCATCAGCACTAGCACAAATTTAGGATCAATCGACCTTTTTCAAAACAATCCCTTATAAAATGATGTCTGATCTCTATATGTTTGGTCCTAGAGTGCTGGACTGGATTTTTGACAATGCAAAGAGCTGAAGCACTATCCATTAACAATGAGTCTTAGTCTCTGTAATGCCATAATCCAAAAGTTGGTTTGAAGCCAGAGTACCTGAGATGTACAACTTGCAGCAGCAATGTACTCTGCTTCAGCAGTTGATGTAGCAACTGAGGTCTGTTTCTTGCTCTGCCAAGAAATCAAGCATTGCCTAGGAATGGCATCCACCAGAAGTTGATTTCCTGGTCAACTTACACCCTGCAAGTCACTGTCAGAAAAAGCAACTAATTTACCAGAATGTCCAGTAGAATACCATAAACCTAGAGATGGAGTGCCTTGCAGATATCTAAAGATCCTCTTGACTGCAATCAGATGAGACTCTTTAGGTGCAGCCTGAAATCTAGCACACAAACACATGTAGCAAACATAAATCTGGTCTAGAAGTGTTAAATACATCAAGGACCCAATCATACATCTGTAAAGTGTTTCATCAACCACTTTACCTTTCTGATCTGTATCCAGTTGTGTGGTGCTGCACATGGGGGTAGAACAGGGCTTACAGTTTTGTAAATCAACCTTTTGCAAAAGATCTTTTGTGTATTTGGACTGATGAATGAAAATTCCATCAGCCTTTTGTTGATTTGCAATCTAGAAAGAACTGTAATTCTCCATGGCACTCATTTCAAACTTCTGTTGCATCAACTTTGTAAAGGCATCACACAACTTTGGATCAGAGGATGCAAAATGATATCTTCTACATAAATTTGAACAAGTAGATTATGCTGCCCAGCTTTCTTAATGAATAAGTCTTATCTATGGAGCCTCTAGTGAAATTATTTTCCAGTAGAAAGTTTGATAATGTCTCATACCAGCTCTAGGAGCTTGTTTTAACCCATATAGAGCCTTATCAAGCTATACACCCAATTAGGATGTTTATTGTCCTCAAAGCCTGGAGGTTGACATACATACACCTCTTCTTTAATTTTCCATACAAAAATGCACTTTTGACATCCATTTGAATACTTTAAGGTTTGATAAGCAACATAAGCTAAAAACAATCGAATTGCTTCCAGTCTGGCTACAGGGGCAAAGGTTTCATCATAATCAATACCTTCTTCTTGTGCAAACCCTGAACAACCAGTCTGGCCTTGTTCTTAACAATAAGCCCATTTTCATCAGTTTTGTTCCTAAACACCCATTTAGTGCCTATTGCACATTACCTGGAGGTAGAGGAACCAGTTCCCACACTTGCTGTTTCTTGAACTGAAGAAGCTCAAGCTGCATGGCATCACCCATCCATTGTCCTTTAAAGCAATGTGATAGTTCTTTGGCTCTTGCTGACTGATGAAGAGAGCATAGAAGCAGAAATTTGACAATTGACTTCTTGTTGATACTCCAGCAGTGATATCACCAATGATTTGAGACTAGGGTGATTCTTCAGATCTTGATACACAATGAATCTGTGCAAGTGTTTGTAGCAGGCTCAAGCAGTAACAGATGGTGATGGTGAATCATTTCCTTGAAACCAATCAGTGGATGGTAATTCAAAGAAGTTGAATTCGAAGAGATCTCATCAGCATTTTTTGTGGATGGTGCTACTGGAGCTACAGGAACATCAGGTCTAGCTGAATCAGGCAGCTGATCACTAAACCTGAAGAGGTGAGTACTGCAATCATCATCATCAGCAGCAGTACCACCAGGTGGTGAACTGTTGACAGGAGCAACAGCAGGAGTTTGATAGGAACATTTGCAGTATTTCAATCAAATAACTCCACAGGGCTTTGTGGAATCTTGTCCTTTGGAGATTCATTGAACTTAACATGTAGAGTTTCTTCCAACCATCTTTGTTTTGCAGTTGAGAGACTTGTATGCCTTGCAAGTAGATGAATAACCAACAAATACCCTGCATCCACCTTAGGATCAATTTATGGAGTTGATCCTTTGTGTTGAGAATAAAACAGGGACACCCAAATGCTTGCTTTGAAAAATGAAATCAGAGGAGCCAAATGATGGAGAACTTCATATGGAGTCTTCATCAACCTCTGATTTACTAAAACTCTATTTTGCACATAGCAACTGTGTTGACAGCTTCAGCCCAAAAGGTCTGTGGCAAACCGAGTCAGCCAGCATGGACCTTGCAGCTTCAATGAGAGTCCTGTTCTTTCTCTCCACTACTCCATTTTGTTCTGGAGTCCTTGAGATGCTAAACTGCCTTTTGATCCCCTTTGAAAGATAGAAGTCATCAAGTATGATTTCTGAATTCAGTTCCATTGTCACTCCTAATACACTTGACTGGAAGGGATACTGCTCTCAATATACAACACAAAGTGAATAATCTTCTGAGCAACCTCATCCTTGAATGTAGAAAGAAAGTCACACAAATCTGGAGTAATCATCCACAATTACCAGACAGTATTTCTTCTTTGCCATGCTCATTACTTTCACAGGACCAAATAGATCCATATGCAGTAATTGCAAGCAGGCAGTGGACTTAGGCACTTCAATAGGAGGGAATGAGACTTTGTGTTGTTTTCCTTTTAAACAAGCTGCCAGTTTCATCACAGTGAAACTCCTTTATTGGTAAGCCTCTGACTAAACTATTGTGGGTAAGCTGATTCATGTTTTTGAGATTGACCTGACCAAGCCTTCTGTGCCACAGTTTAGATTCTTGAGAAGAGGCTTTGGAAAATAGGCAAGGATTGCCTTTGAGATCTATTTTCTTGGAAAGATCTAAGGCATACACTCTTCCTGTCCTGTTGGCTCTCAGGGAGTGTGATCATCCAACACCTTGTCAATCAGTGCAAAACTTTGGATGACAGAATCCTACAGTTTTGACTGGTGAAAAGAGCAACATGGCCTTTATCACACATTTGACTGACACTCAAGAGATTGTACTTGAGATTTTCCACATATTAACATCATCAAATTTGATTTCTCCATTGGAGACAAAACCCTTACCAATGATGTAACCCCAAGCATATTGCCAAAAGAAACAAACCCTTTTTTCCTTGAGAGTAGTCATGAAGAAGAGAGCTGTTCCCAGTCATGTGCATAGATCCCCCACTGTCTACATACCAGATGCTACTTTGGCATGTTGAAGAACCCTGCAATAATAACAATCAGTTAGTTTTAGATACCCAAACCTTTTGGTTTTGGGCCTGGTCTCATCAATAGATGGTAAACTAACAGGTTTATTTGAAACAACAGCCTGAGAGGAGAAGATGGTGTAGAAGAGGAGTCCTTTTTGGCTCTCCTTTTCTGTGGTTCAACATAGGAGCATCTAGTTGGTTGAGTAACTCTACCCAACAGATGTTGACTCATAACCAGCTGTGTCTGATTTTGTGATAAAGCTTTCAGCTCATCAGACACATTGCTAGTGGAGTTTGATAAGTTCCTATGTTGCACCTTCTTCTTCTGAGCACCCTCAGTTGTCACCTGTTTTGACCCCTTCCTTTTTGGATTTCATTGAGGACTTGAGGTTATAGGATTTGATGTTGCTGATACAAATGTGGTCTCAAACTCAGTTTTCATTTTTACCATTTTCTCTTTAATTTCTTCTTTTTGTTTGAGTTGGAACCTCTTTTGTACCAACAATCATTTGTAAGATGATAACAAACCACATACTTCACATGGTTTCTTCTTCATCTTAGGTTGATCCATCAACTGAAGAGGGTGAAGCAACTGAAGACTTGTTCTTCAATGCTTTGGAAGCATTGTTTACTATCTTGACTGCCTCTTTAGTAGTCTTCAAACTCTTTCTACTGTCAGTTTTCTTCTCTTCAGTACTGAAAGCAGTTGAAGTTTGAACTTCAGTGTTAAATCCTGCTCTCTAGTCCTTTCAGGACCTTCAGAATTAACTCCTGAGTTGATCAACTCATTGATCATGTGAGTGTCAGCATTTGAACCATCAGCATCAGCTGATAGGTTCAAAGAGGGCTTGATGCTGACTGCTACTTCTGATTGTACTGTATCAGAAGGTAGATCACATGATGTGATGGATTGGTTATCACTCTCACCATCAGATTCTACGCTGCTCTTGGAGTAAAATCTGTAGGTGGAGCAGTGTGATTGTACCAATCCCCAACTTCACATTGGAAGCAGATTGCTTACTAAGAAGCATTTCAAAACCTTTGCATGATTGTACCCATCATCACACTCTACCTGGGTAACTGCAAGGGTTTCTTTGAGATCTTTGTACTTCTCTAAGAAGTACCTCTTCTCTAGCCTTATCATCAATTATTTGACATTTTATTTTGTAAATCTCATCATTTTTATCTTTAAGTACAGACTCAAATTCAGCTTTGTTTTTGGAAATTATTTGTTCTAGCTCAATGTTCTTATTAATTAAAGCTACATTTGCTTCTCTAATGGAAGCAATGCGGCTATGCATAGTTCGGAACATAATTTGGCTTTTGCCTCAGAGGATACCTGTGATACCTTAGGTGTAGAGGCATTAGAAAATGAGTATCAGCAGACTCCAAAGCCATAAGAGCTAGATTCCCAAAAGGACTGTCACCACCATGTTGACCAGCACCTGAGAACAGTTGTCATGACCAGACATGTCATCTGGTAAACTGCTCCATGTCAACAACTCCTGGGTGAAGAAGCTGTGTTTGTTGAGGTTGAGTTTGTTGATGAGATGGGATGGCTGAGGTTCTAGTAGTGCATGAGGTTGTGGTGCCATAGGAACTTGAACTTGATTTGACTGTGGCATGTAATAACAAGGGTACGGATATGGCATTTGACCCTGAGGAACAAATGCCGGAGATTGTTGTTGAGATGATGACTAGAAAGCTACAGGATGTTGCCCTCTGTGTGTTGACTATTTCCCGGAAAAGTCACAAAGGGTGCATTGGAGTTAGATCCATTGATCTACACTCTCTTGCAAAGTGTCCAGCCTTTGGCATTTGTGACACCTCAACTTGCTCTTGTCAAAACCAACTTTGGTTTTGCCAGAGAGTCCTGGGAATTTTCTTCCAGTTCTTTTATAAAACTTCTGAGATCTGATATTTATCAGGGCCATTGGCTTAAAATATCCATCTCTTCTAAGTCATCATCAGCAATCCCCTTGAGATCATCCATAATGAAGCATAGATTATCATTATTACACCCAGTAAACTGACCATCAACACTCACAAATGCAGAATCAGAAGTGCTTGAAGAGAAATTAATATGCTCATCATACTGGCATTCAGATGAAGCATATTCTGACTCATGACCACCAAGGCAGTGTTGCCTGGTACAAAGTCTTCAGTGAGCTTTCCAGATGAAGACAGCTTTCTCTTCTGTTCTATCTCTCTCTCAAACGTGAGCTTTCCCATGGAGTTGGGTGAGAGATAGTTTGTCCAAACTTGCACTGGAGCGTAGGACAATATATGTGTCCCCCATCTCTCAGGCAGTGATCTGAGAATCTTTATTCATCTGGATATTTGTGTACTCAAGTTTGACCATTTTTATTCAGAGATCAAACAAGAGAACCGCTCATATTGTTGAGTCAGTGTCTCACCCTTTCTATGAGAAAATGTCTCATATTGTTGGGCAAGGATTTCTCTATTATTTGCAAGACCTCATCTGTTCCTCCAATTTTTCTTTCAAGGCATCCAGAGGTCATGGGCATTTCATGATGCATTAGCCCAGAATAGATTTCATTTGGCAGTGCCATGGCCAGAATTCCATGGGCTTTTGCATCAATTTCAAGCAACTTCTTATCCTCATCTGAGTATTGCTCCCTCCTCTTCGGAACCATTTGATTGGTTTCCGGGTTATTCACCATAGGCTTGTGTGGACCATGTACCACTGATGTCCAACAACCTGCGTTGTTAACAGACAGGTGATGGAGCATTCGTCGTTGCCATATGTTATACTCATTCCTAACCAGCATTGGTGGCTTGGTTGAGGAACCAGTATTGTGAGGATCATTGGAGGGAGTAGTCATTTTCAGTTCAAACAGTTTAATTAAGCTTTTAAAAGTTTTACACAGACCACAACAACTCAATGAAAACCAAGAAAGATCTCAGGATGAATGACCAGAAACCAGAAAATTCAATCTCTATAACCGTTTCTTGCAAAGACAAAAGCTATTCAATCAAACTTAGATCTTGAATAGCATTTCAATGATGAATTATTAGATCGATCAATGATTAACCTGCTCTGATACCATTTGACAGGATCAGCGATCACAGTTTGATGTATTAGAGTTCAAGGCAGCGGATTAAGAATAGGAATTAGACAAATTGTAGCAAGAAGTCGATGCTTGTATGCATTAAGAGCACATACGGTTTAGAGCAAGAGATATATTTCTGATTCAGGAATGTTTATAGATATGGAATGTTTCTAATCAAATCATTCAAATCATTCATTCATGCATGTATTACAATAGGTTGACACTCCTATATATGAGTGCAATTGCTGTTGTTATCACGGAAATGACAACTGGCAGATCTAATACAAAATACTAACTCTTACAAACTACTGAAATGTTCACAACTACTGAGAACATATCAAGTGTTAAGTACAGAATATAAAACTACTGATTAGAACTTACTGAAACTACAACACTGAAGAACAAGCTCTTCAGTCGTTTTACAAAACTACTGAAACTCGAAATATAAAACTACTGATATCACAACTACTGAAGAAGTACTCTTCAGCAGTTGTGACAACTACTGACGCTTCAGTACTTGATCTTCAGACTTTGACCTTCAGATGTTTCATCAGCTGATGACTTCAGTAGATATCATGAGCTGATGTCTTCAGTCTTTGTCTTCAGATTGTACATCAGTTCTTGATCTTCAGCACTTGTAAACTCTTCAGCTGTGTAATTCAGTACTTCGGTCTTCAGCTTCAGCACTTGTGTTCTTCAGCTGTTGTACTTCAGCACTTTAGTTCTTCAGCTGTTGAAGTCTTCAGAACTTGATCTTCAGCTGTTGACGTCTTCAGCACTTGTAAAACTGCTGATGAGGCTTTCAGCAGTTGTTGTGATACCATGTCGGACTTAGAGGTTTTCTGATCTTGGCTCATTGGTTCTTTTGGCCAACACATCTCACCTTGGAAGGGTATTATCGGATTCAAGAAGCGGGGCAAGTTGAGCCCAAGGTATATAGGCCCTTTCCAAATCATACTCAAGTAGGAGAGGTGGCCTATAGATTGGAGTACCAGATGAGTTAAGTGGAATTTACCAACATTCCATGTATCTCATCTGAGAAAGTGCTTAGCTAATGAAGATATGATTGTTCCACTGGAAGACATTGAAGTAGATGAAAGGCTCAATTATGTAGAGCAAACCAGTGGCAATCATCGATGGTAAAGAGAGAGACTGAGGAATAAAGTGGTTCCTCTTGTGCATGTACAGTGGAAGCACAGGAAGGGATCTGAATCTACATGGGAGACTGAGGAGGAGATGAGGCAGCATTACCCTCGTCTATTTGACAAATAATAGGTTTCGAGAAAGAAACCTATTTAAGGTGGGTGACTTGTAAACCCGGTTATTTCTTAAAAAGAAAAGAAAGAATAAGAGTTGAAGAGTAAAGAAAGGAAATGTCAATAAACCAAGTTGAGGGGTTAAATGTGTAAAAAGGACAAAAGTACAAAGTTGGTGTAAAGGTGGGCATGGCCGCCTACCCTCACTTCCCATCATTTTGTTATCGGATTTTAGAAAGAGGAGAGAGGAAAGAAGAGAGCAGAAAACTACGGGTTTGATGAAAAAGAAGAAGAAGAGGCTGATTCAAGGTGAGAATTCGAAGTTTTAAGTGTTCATGTTGGGTTTTTGTCTGGTTACATGCTTATGTGCTTATGTGCTTTTGTGTGTGTCCGTGGTGTGTGTTTTGGTATGTTGTAGGTGTTATAACTCATCTGCAAACAGGTTAGAAGGAAGAAACACCAAGTTGCACCAGGTGAGTTTCTAGACCCCGGTTTTACTTGTTTTAAAACTCTTCTTGGGGCTGAAAATGAATTAAAACAATTTTGTAATGTTTATGTACGTATACCCGTATGTTTTGTGCATGATTGATGATGATTCTTAGATGCTTATAGGTTGTTCATGTTTAGAATAGCTTGGTAAGCTTAGAACAATTAGGCTTGATGTTGGGTTTGGGAATATCCTAGAAATATGTTGAACAGAAGGTTCATGCGCCTAAGTAAGGCCCATGCGCCTGGAATTCCCTTAGAAAAGTTTCAAGTGTAACTCATGTGCCTGAACAGTACCCTCATGCGCTTAGGATATTAGTCGAACAACTAAGTGTAGGGCCATGCGCCCAAATAGTACCCATACGCCCGAACGACCCATGCGCCTAAGTTTCCATACTCCCGAATAGCCCGTGCGTCTAAGTGTCCATGCGTCCGAATGGACCATACGCCCAATAGTGTCCATGCGCTGAAATAGCTCATGCGCCTAAGTCTTAAAGCAGTTAAGTGGTGGCCGATGCGCCTGCATAGTGATGAAGCGCCCAAACAGGGCTCATGCGCCCAAATAGTGTCTAAGCACCTAACACTTTGAATTTATTACAGAATTCTGGGGTATGTGCTCTTAGGGTTTTGACGAGTTTTGACTGGGTTTATTAATGATGGTTCCATGCATGATTATGTTATGATTGTTTCATGATTGCTCCTTATTTTATTATTGTTAGTATATTATTATTATTATTATTATTATTATTATTATTATTATTATGTGACTTTACATGGTTTGTTCTTATCGTTACGTATTTAAGTATTACTAAGAGTATTACTAAGAATAAAGAGGAAGAGCAATAAAGAAGAGAAGTGGAACTTAATAAAATGTTGAACATTTTGTTGATTTGTTGAATATAGGAGGTACACGGCATGTTGTCGTTAGCTCAACTGTATTGCGGGTTAGCTACCGTATTATGCACACGGGGCCAATCAGTTGAGACTGGGGACCTTTGCAGCATACCCTAGGTGTTTGGGTTGGCCTTGTATATAGTATATAGAGCCCCTTGTGGGATAAATAGGGCCCAGCATCGTTTCCCCCACATACAGTTTAGGGTATTGCTCATTGGTCCGTACAAATAGTGAAAGATAAAGATTAAAGAATACAGAGAAAACAAGGCATACAGTAAAGAGATACAGCATTACCTAATTGTATAGTTAATGCGTGCTCATGTATAAAGAGATGAATTTTCATAGAAAGAGTATTTTCATACGTATACCTACAGAAAGTATTTATTTACGTTTAAAACTAGAACTCAGTCAGCAACGCTGACTTTTATACATTTTCAGTTGGCAGGTAAATATGGCTGAGGATGGCACGAGGGTGAAGCTACTTGGCAGGGAAAGACTGATATCCATTCATACTTATTATTGTTGTTGTTTTGTAATGCAAATAAAAAGTCATTTTGTAATCAATTAAACAATAGTATATTGCTTAACAATAGTGTTTTAATGAAATGAATGGTATTTGTTAAAATGATTTCACTGCTTAAGTTTGTAAATTTACTACGTTTAATGTATTTAATGTTGTGAATGACCAACTGAGAGGTCTCCGGGAACAGGGCCTTACAAGTTGGTATCAGAGCCAAAGTTTAAGAGAATTGGGTTTAATAAATTTGTAAAACCTAAACTTAAAGTGAAATGGGACAATTGGAGGGATGTCAACCCGAGTAGCTACGTGTCATCAGGTATGTCTTTTCTTAATGTTAACCGGTATTATGTGCGCATGCTATGTGATTTATGTGCTCTTAGTAGGTTTAGATACTATTAAGTCGGGATAGGAAATGCTTGGGGTATGAAGAGTAAAGTAAGTGGCTAATCATAACTGGCCACTGTAATTAGGGACTTACTATACTTGACATAAATTGAGTTATTACTTTGAATGACTGCGTTAGTGTTTGAATCTTATAGCGTGTTAGAGGATGGCTGGAGGGAAATCTTCTAAGACTCCTAGAGGTAGAGGTCGTCCACGTGTGACTAGGAGTAGTGCTAAGGCTCCTGAGATGACCCATGAGAACCCTAAGGTTCATGGCCGAAGTGAAGAAAATGAGAATGCTAGCTTGAATGCCTCAGTTAGGGAGGTGATTGCTGATGAAGTACACAAGGTCATGCTGACAGTCTTACCATCTGTGGTGACTGAAGTCATCAGGGCTGTGAGAAGCGAGGAAAGGAAGGAGAAGGAGAATAGAAAGGGATCAACAGGCAAGGGAAGTAGAAGGGAGGACGAACAACTAGAGCCTGAGACTGTGTTGTCCGATGAGGAGGAGGATGATGTAGTAGGGGTAGCAAATGGAGGGTGCAGTTATGGGGCGTTCCAAAAGTGTAAGCCCCTGACTTTTGATGGCAATAGCAATGCTGCTGCCGCTCACCAGTGGGTGAGGCAGATGGAGGCAGTTTTGGAGATCAGTGAGTGCCGTGAGGACTAAAAGGTGAAGTTCGTGACTCACTCGTTCGTTGATTCAGCGCTATGTTGGTGGGACAATATTGTCCAAGCTGAGGGTACCAGAACAATCGGAAGAATGAGGTGGAGTGAACTGAAGAAGTTGGTGGTCGAGGAATTATGTCCTCATAGGGAACTCGATTAAATCGAGAGGGAGTTCTTGCAACTTGAAGCGGGAACCATGACCACCAGCAGTACACCACTAAATTCAATGAGATGGTGAGCCTGGTGCAGGATCAGGTGACGCCGGTGTCAAGGAAGATCAAGAGGTACATCCAGGGACTGCCAGCTGACATTCGCAGGAATCTGATTGCTGCTCAGCCAGGTACCTTTCGATCGGTGGTGGATTTGGCTGGAGATTGTATGATGAGCGAGAGGAGACTATGGTGGAGGTGAAGAAGATGAGTGGGGATGGTAAAAACTAGATAGGAAGAGGTTTGGACGTGGTGGTTTCACTCCAGACAACAAGAAGATCAGATGTACGGCCGTGGGGTATCGTCAAGATCAGGGCGGATTAAGTGTGGTAGTTGTGGAAGAGAGCATACCGGTGAGTGCAGAATGGGAATGAATGTATGCTTCAGATTTGGCAAGCCTGGCCACATCGCTAGAGACTGTAGGGTAGAGGGCAGGGGAGGGCCACGCGACCAAAGACTGTAAGAAGCCGAGGGCGGAGAGCTCTGGAGCGGAGAAGAAGAAGCCGGAGGAAGGAGGGCAGAGGGCAGGTGCTAGAGCTTACACCATGAACCGGGAGGAGGCCAGAGCTGATCCCGATGTTATGTCAGGTATGTTTCTAGTAAACCAAACTTGTGCCTCTATATTGTTTGATTCCGGTGCTAGTAGGAGTTTTATTTCCACTACTTTCTATGCTAAGCTGCTTGTTAGTAGTAGAAATGTCAGTGAACCATTCGATGTAGAAACCAATATTGGTAAGTCCAGTAGAATTACTGATGTGATAGAGGACTGTACCATAGAACTAGAAGGTCATAGGTTTGCTGCTAGGTTACACGTGATGCCCCTAGGTGGATTTGATGTAGTATGGATTTGATGTAGTACTAAGGATGGACTGGTTAGAATCTTATGAAGCAAACATCGTATGTCGCAAGAAGATGATTCGATTAGCTGCGCCTGATGGGATTTTGGTTACGATTTACGGAGATCGTGTTACTACGATCCGGAGATTGTTTTGATGGTGGTGGCGGGGAGGTGCATGAGATGTGGATGTAGTGCCTACTTGGCCTACGTAAAGGATGTGGATGCGTCGGTACCGCAATATCTGAGGTACCAATGGTGTGCGACTTTCCGGACATATTCCCGGAAGACTTACCTGGCGTGCCACCGGATCGCGAGATTGAGTTCCAAATTGATTTGATACCCGGTGCTCAACCCGTTGCCAAAGAACCATATCGATTAGCTTAGACTGAGATGAAGGAACTCATGAGACAATTGCAGGAGTTGATGGATAAGGGATTCATTCGACCGAGTATCTCCCCATGGGGTGCTCTGGTATTGTTTGAAAAGAAAAGGACGGAAGTATGGGAATGTGCATCGATTATCGAGAGCTGAACAAGTTGACGGTGAATTTATTACAGAATTCTTAGGAGTATGTGCTTTTAGGGTTTTGACTAAGATTTGCCTAGGGTTATTAATGATGGTTTCATGCATGATTATGTTATGATTGTTTCATGATTGCTCCTTATTTTATTATTGTTATTAATAATACGATTATTAATATTATTATTAGTAGTAGTATGTGACTTTACATGGTGTGCTTATTATCATAACGTAAAGTATTACTAATAATAAACACGAAGAGCAATAAAGAAGAGAAGTGGAACTTTAATAAAATGTTAACAAGTCTTGCAAGCTTACAGGAGGTACACGACCATCTTGTCGTTAGCTCAACTGTGTTGCGGGTTAGCTGCCCTATTATGCACACGGGGCCAGTCAATTGAGACTGGGGACCTTTGCAGCATACCCTAGGTGTCTGGGTCGGCCTTGTATACAGTATATAGAGCCCCTTGTGGGATAAAGAGGGCCCAACATCGTTTCCCCGTGCATACAGTTTAGGGTATTACTCATTAGTCCATATAGATAGTGAAAGATAAATATTAAAGAATACAAAGAAAACAAGGCATGTAGTAAAGAGATAAAGCATTACCTAATTGTATCTCATGTATAAAGAGACAAAGTTTTCGTAGAAAGAGTACTTTTCATATGTATACCTGCGGAAAGTATTTATTTACTTTAAAACTAGAACTCACTCAAAAACCCTGAGTTGTATACATTTTCAGTTGGTAGGTAAATATGGCTGGGGATGGCACGAGCGTGAAGCTACTCGGATGGGAAAGACTGACATATATTCATACTTATTATTGCTGTTGTTTTGTAATGCAATTAAACAGTCAATTTGTAATCAATTAAATAATAATGTATTGCTTAACAACAGTGTTTTAATGAAATGAATGGTTTTTGTTAAAATGATTCCGCTCCTTAAGTTGTGAATTTACTACGTTTAATGTATTTAATGCTGTAAATGACCAACTGTGAGGTCTCCGGGAACGAGGCCTTACACTTGGTTATTTACACTTCATTTCCTTGCGTAGATGGTCGATTAAGCATTTTCGAGATTTAAGTTGTTATTTTGAATGAATCGATTGCGTTTCTATTTGATAGTGTTAGAAGGGGATTGTGGAGTGTTGTCCATGAGTTTGGGTCAGAATGGACTGATTTCAAGTGTTATTCGTGTGTTTCAGGTTTGGTTTTGCTTTTAATTTAAACAACAAAAACTACACTCCCTTGTGATTAATTATGGTGATCCCAATGATGATCATGATTAGATGTGTTTAGATGTTCACGAGAGTGTTAAGAAGGCTTAAGAATCAAAACTCCATAGCATTGGAGGTTGTTAGAGAAAGCAACAAACTATCTACACGAGAACTATTATAGTCTAATGTTTTGTTGTAACATGTTCCTTTGTAATGTATTTAGTAAGCATTCTTGAGTACTTTGATGCACCACTCTATTGCTTGAAATTTTGTTAAAATAAAAGCAAAACATATTTACTTGTTCGTGTTACTTTGATTTGAGATCTTTTTTCATCGAACAAACTTTGTGTTTCTCGTTTCAAGATTGACTACTTTCATTCTGCTAGTGAATTTGATTCACCATTTTTAGTGAAAAAATAAGAGCAGTTTTTGGTTCTTTGCCGTTAATTTCTATATGTAGATGGTAGATTAAGTATTTCTGGTTTTAAAGTTGTCATTTTGAATGAATCGGTTACGTTTCGATTTGAGAGTGTTCGAAGTGGGTTGTGGAGTGTTTTCCATGAGTTTGGGTCAGAGTGGACTGATTTCAAGTGTTATTCGTGTGTTTCAGGTTTGGTTTTGGTTTTAAATTAAACAACAGAAACTACATTCCCTTTGTGATTAGTTATGGTGATTCCAATAATGATCATAATTAGATGTGTTTAGACGTTCACGAGAGTGTTAAGAAGGCTTAAGAATCAAAACTCCATAGCATTGGAGGTTATTAGAGAAAACAAAAGACTATCTACGCTAGAACTATTATAGTTTAATGTTTGGTTGTAACAAGTTCCTATGTAATGTATTTAGTTAAGCATTCTTGAGTACTTTGATGCACCACTTTATTGCTTGACAATTTTGTTTAAAATACAAGCAAAACATATTTACTTGTTCGTGTTACTTTGATTTGAGATCATTTTTCATCGAATAAACTTTGTGTTTCTTGTTTGATGTTTGATTACTTTAATTTCGCTAGTGTAATTTGATTCATCATTTTTATTGAGAAATAAGAGTAGTTTCTTGGTTATTTACATTTCATTTCCTTGCGTAGATGGTCGTTAATCATTTCTGGATTTAAAGTTGTAGTTTGAATGATTCGGTTGCATTTCGATTTGGGAGTGTTTGAAGTGGGTTGTGGAGGGTTGTCGATGAGTTTGGGTCGGAGTGGACTGATTTCAAGTCTTATTCGTGTGTTTCAGGTTTGGTTTTGCTTTAATTTAAACAACAGAAATTACATTCCCTTAGTGATTAATTATGGTGATTCCAATGATAATCATAATTAGATTTGTTTAGATGTTCACGAGAGTGTTAAGAAGTCTTAAGAATCAAAACTCCGTAGCATTGAAGGTTGCTAGAGAAAGCAAAAGACTATCTACGCGAGAACTATTATAGTTTATTGTTGGTTGTAATAAGTTCCTTTGTAATGTATTTAGTTAAGCATTCTTGAGTACTTTGATGCACCGCTCTATTTCTTGACAATTTTGTTTAAAATACAAGCAAAACATATTTACTTGTTTGTGTTACTTTGATTTGAGATATTTTTTCATGGAATAAAGTTTGCGTTTCTTGTTTGATGTTTGATTACTTTCATTCCGCTAGTGTAATTTGATTCACGATTTTTATTGAGAAAATAAGAGTAGTTTCTGTTGGGTTTGTTAGAACATAAAACATAGTTTAACCATTTAAACATTGTGAGAAACACAGCAGAAATGAATATCATAACATAATTTTCGAACTGAAATTTCGGGTTTGATTTTGATATTATAAAGTTACAAACAAACCCAAGAACATAGGACCTTTTATATGTGAATAAGACTAGCTATATAAACACAAAACACACATTATGGACAGCCATAAAGTGGCTGCCATAAACTACCTTTCAGCAGCAAAAGAGTCGAAATGGATGAAGATTTGCTTCAAGAAAATGACCAAGGCACCAACAAGAGGTCCTCTCAAACTTGTATACCCAAAGCCTTATAGCAAACACCTTCTTGCTAGGGAGAAGAACACCAAAAACACTTCTAAGACCCTCTAAAACTGCTGGTGGCTGAGAGTTTGAGAGGAGAGAAGAGATTCATTTTGTGTGAAAAATGATGAATGCATGTATGGAGACTTGCACACCTTTCTAATGTGTGTTTTCTAGGCAAGGAAAATAATCCTATTGGACCATGGGGAGGCCGATTTTCAGCCTTCTAGAAGGGTTTTCCCTCCCAAACTTTTAATAAAATAACACATTAGGAAGTCATGTACATCATTTAAATTAAACCTCTTTTAATTTAAATGACTCTCTTGTTTTATTATTTAATGTTACTTAAACCTATTTAAATAACAATACAAATAATAAAATTCATCAACAAATTATCCTTATAATTTGTTCCACTACAAATGCAATTGTTTAGAAAACCTATTTTCTAAATTTGGTGTGATTATTTAATTGCATGATCATATCATCAATTAAATAATTGTTTATTGGATCTTATATGCCCAAGACACATATAAGATTGATGTGGTTAGTACGTTATGATCCAAGTCAGTTCATACCCAATAACAAGTTATACAAACACCATCAATATTTGTTTAATGATAGGATCATGCAACAAATATAGACACCTAATTTAGAAAATTGGTTTTCTAAATATTGTTTTGTGTTAAACAAAATTATATGGATGATTTGGTTCAAGAGAGATTTATTTGTTCCATTATTTAAAATGGTTAGATAATGACGTATAAAAGAGTGTTGTGTTATAAAATTACAACTAGGTTTTAATTTTATAACATGAATTAATAAAAGAGTGCAACTACTACAAAATAAAAGTGTGGGAAAACCCATTTTGAATGGGATGTTGCGGCCGCCCAAGGGGCATTGGGAGACCCCCTTTTGTCTTGGTTCTTGTATGACTTAACTTATACAACACAAAACAATCAACTCTCCTAACACTCTCTGTCACACACACAAGAAACTCTCTCAACATGGCTGCATATTTTCGAGCTTGGAGCAGAAATATTGGGGTTGAAATTTCGAGTTCTAGTGAAGCAAAAGAAGAGGTTCTTTTGGGTGTAGCAACCTAACAAGCAAGGTGTTTGAAGGGCTTGGGGTATCACGGATTTGAGGCCTTCTCTTTTGAAGTTTAGTCACTCAAAAGCATCATCATCTTCATCTATTTCGACCTTGTTTTGCTGCTGCAAGGTAGTTTATGGCAGCTTCTTTATGGCTGTCCATAATGCACGTTTTATGTTTTCATAGCTTGTCTATTCACATAAAATGATCCTTGTAAAATGGGTTTGTTTTATACACTAATATGGTCACCTAAAGAACATATTTTCAGCTTATAAACAAGTTTATAAAGCTATATATATATATATATATATATATCCTTTGCGTTTTCAGAAAGTTTAAATGGTTAAACCTCGTTTTTGTGTTCTAACAAATCCTTCAATGGCATCAAGAGCCGGTTATGTGGATAGCTTGCTTGTTCATGTCCTTTATAATTGTTTTATGTGACTTATTAACCCTTTTAAGGGCTGCTATATTTCTGTTTTGTTGAATCCCCAACTTGCAAGGTTATATTATACATGCAAATGATTAAACCTTGAAAGATATATATATGTTGATATGTTTGTGTTGTTTGGACAACATCTAAACCTGAAATTTTCAGTTTATGTTGGCTGAAAATTCATGGGTTTGAGGGGATTCATATTTATATTTTGGATGATATGATGGATGTTTATTTTAGTGCATAACCTAGCCATTGACCTTGTGTTGTTTGGATGTTTGTAATGGTTGTATTCATTCATTCAATTGGGTTGTATTATCTATTGTTTGTGTTTTGTTCAAGTGTAATTTATTTATCATTGGGTTGTAATAAATAGATTAGGTGTATTTTTCATTTTACTAGATATCATGTATTAGGACCTTATATCTTGTAATATGAAGACATATGCCTTGGAAGCACAAAGGAAGACACAAAAGAAACATGGAGCAATTTGGATGCGGTTTCAAGTGGGAGGCTTTTGGAAGCTTTCTATGTGTTCTCTTGTTGTAACCTTAGAAAAGACCAAATGACAACACTTGTGATGGCAAGCAAGTGTTGTCAACATAAGGGCTATGGTTATGCACATATGATTGTTAATGTTTATGGTTGTTTAAATGTTTGTTGTTTGTTTGAATGGTTGATGTTTTGACATGCATAACAAACTCACTAACAACTTAACAAGCTGAACATTGATGGTTCTAAAAGTTTATATAAGTTATTAAAATGGTTTAATGATTTTAAAGATTAAAATTGGTTTTAATCAAAGGACCATAGGGTATCTTGTATTTGAATGCATGCAAATACAAGTTCATAGAGTTTTTCTAACTTGGATTATGGAAACTTTAAATACTTTTTACAAACAAGTTTAACACCGTCCTTTTGCACAACATTTGAGTCATTTGAAAACTCTTAATGGATAAAGGTCACCTAACCATTAAAAGGAACTTGTGACTTGAGGTGGGGATACCACAAAGGTGGGATAAAGGTCACCTAACCACTTATGTTGGTAAACTCACACGTGTGTGCAAGTAGGGTAACTTGATTTGCAAACCATGTTAAATGGAACACCTAAATATGGTTTCCAAATGGTGTTGATGGGATTAACATGCCGACTTTACATATGATGTTCCAAGTCGATCCCATATTTCTAGAAGTTGCAAATGGTTGCAATCGTCAAACGTTGACCACCTTATTAATTTAAAACGTGGGATAAAGGTCACCTAACCACAATTTAAATGTAATGTTGGGTTCTAGATTTTAATATGAAAAGACCTTAAAAGGCATTTATTATTAAAATTACAATATCGAAAATACTAAAATAAAACTTTGTTAAATTTTGTAGATGGCCTCAAATAATGATAATTCCGATAACTCATCCGCGTCCAACCAATCATTACGAGCGATCCCCCAAAAGGAACGTCTAAATCATAACAACTTTATTGATTGGTATCGAAACTTGAGAATCGTTCTCAAGCAAGAGAGAAGATCATATATCTTAGACGACCCTATCCCCGATCAACCTACTGAGGATGATGAGGAGGCCTACAAAAATTGGCTGAAGTACACTGAGGACTCCGTCCAAGTGTCTTGTCTCATGCTAGCGAGCATGACTCCGGATCTCCAAAAGGAGTATGAACATCACGGAGCTTACGAAATGATAACCCAGCTAAAAGAAACGTTCCAAACGCAAGCAAGGGTTGAGCGCTTCGAAACGGTTCGAGCACTCCATGCATGTCGTATGGATGACAACCAATCTGTTTCATCTTATGTACTTAAGATGAAAAGTCATATTGACCACCTCGAGAGGCTTAATTGTCCTGTCTCAAAGGAATTGGCCATGGATTTGATCCTTAATGGCCTTACCAAGAAGTTCGAGACATTCGTGTTGAACTACAACACGAATGCTTGGGACAAAAGCATTGGTGAGCTTCACTCAATGCTCAAAACAGCCGAGGTGGCCATGGGTAAAAGGGTTTTACCCCTTCTCACCATCAATGAAGGTAGGAACAAGAAAAGGCCTCATCCCGCACCCAAGGCAAAGGTTGCCAAGGGGAAGGGACCCGTATGGGGAAAAGGGAAAGGGGTGGCAAGGGTGCCACCCAAACCACAAGAGAAAAAGCAAAAGGTTGCTACTAACGACCCATGCTTCAAGTGTGGGGAGATTGGACATTGGGCGAGGATTGTCCTGTCCATCTCCAAGAGTTGAAAGCAAAGAGGGATGCCGGGCAGACCTCAGGTAAAATATACATGATCCATATTGATTAAACATGATATCCTCTAGCACATGGGTATTAGATACCGGATGTGGAACTCACATTTGCAATTTTTGCAGGGGTTCAAAAGAAGTAGTGACTTCAAGAAAGGGGATGTAAGCCTCTACATGGGCAATGGGGCTAAAGTTCAAGTTGAAGCCCGTGGTGACTACATCTTGAACTTCCAAATGGTTTGGAAGTGATTTTGAATGATGTTTTGTATGCTCCTAGTTTGACTAGGAATATTATCTCTGTAGCCCTGTTAAAACATTTGGATATGTATTATCATTTGTTGAAAAAGATATTCATGTTTCTTTTATTGGTATGTTCTATTTTAAAGCTATTCCCATTAATGGTATTTATGAATTGGTTCATGAAAATACTTTAAATAGCTCATTGTACCAAACACACTAAGAAACTCAAGTTGGACTTGAGTGATACCTATCTTTGGCATTGTCGTCTTGGGCATATAAACAAGAAACATTTACAAACACTTTAAAAGAATGGTCTTTTAAAAACAAATGAATGTGATTCATTTGATGTGGTGAATCTTGTTTACAAGGTAAAATGACTAAGTCACCCTTTAGTGGAACTAACAAAGGGCAAAAGATTATTAGGAATCATACATTCGGATGTATGTGGTCCTTTTAAGCCAATGACTAGGAATGGTGAAAGATACTTCATTACCTTTACCGACGATTATAGTCGCTATGGGTATGTGTACTTATTAAGGCACAAAGATGAAGCTTTTGAAATGTTCAAAATCTTCAAGAATGAGGTGGAAAATCAACTCAACAAGTCAATTAAGTTCTCCGTACCGATATAAGATTGATGTGGTTAGTATGTTATGATCCAAGTCAGGTCATACCCAATAACAAGTTATACAAACACCATCAAATATTTGTTTAATGATAGGATCATGCAACAAATATATAGACCTAATTTAGAAAATTGGTTTTCTAAATATGCTTTGTGTTAGAACAAAATTATATGGATGATTTTGTTCAAGAGAGATTATTGTTTCATTATTTAAAATGGTTAGATAATGACTTATAAAAGAGTGTGGTGTTATAAAATTACAACTAGGTTTTAATTTTATAACATGAATTAATAAAAGAGTGCAACTCCTACAAAATAAAAGTGTGGGAAAACCATTTGAATGGGATGTTGCGGCCGCCAAGGGGCAATGGGAGACCCCCTTTTGTCTTGGTTCTTGTATGACTTAACTTTACAACACAAAACAATCAACTCTCCTAACACTCTCTCTCACACACACAAGAAACTCTCTCAACTTGGCTGCATATTTTCGAGCTTGGAGCAGAAATATTGGGGTTGAAATTTCGAGTTCTAGTGAAGCAAAAGAAGAGGTTCTTTTGGGTGTAGCAACCTATCAAGCAAGGTGTTTGAAGGGCTTGGGGTATCACGGATTTGAGGCCTTCTCTTTTGAAGATTAGTCACTCAAAAGCATCATCATCTTCATCTATTTCGACCTTGTTTTGCTGCTGCAAGGAGTTTATGGCAGCTTCTTTATGGCTGTCCATAATGCACGTTTTATGTTTTCATAGCTTGTCTATTCACATAAAATGATCCTTGTAAAATGGGTTTGTTTTATACACTAATATGGTCACCTAAAGAACATATTTTCAGCTTATAAACAAGTTTATAAAGCTATATATATATATCCGCTGCGTTTTCAGAAAGTTTAAATGGTTAAACCTCGTTTTTGTGTTCTAACAAATCCTTCATTGTTTGTGTTTGCAAAGCTTGTTATTGGGTATAACCCGACTTGGATCATAACGTACTAACCGCATCAATATTCTACGTGTCTTGGGCATACGATGTCCTACAATCTCCCACTTGCACAAGACTCATAGAAAATTGATGCAAGCAGTAAATACCGCCTAACAATGGTTTACTACCTTAATACGCATGACTTATAGCCATTCAATAACATCATCCCATTCAAGTATCCTACATGAAATGATTTAGGTGAATTAATCATCTATCCTTTTGCTACAGATGTCATGTTAATCCAAGGACAGGAATGATCATTCTTGTTGATTTAACTTATCAGGCATTAGACATCTAACTCTCAACGAATAAGAGGAACAAATTCCATCTTGACTACATACATTTCTCACAAACACCTCGTGTTACGCCTAAACATAGCCTTACGTATTGTCCATTATTTCAGGGCAGTGAAGAACTAGCTCAAGGTATAACACTTGGTGAATATCAAAACCCAATATGTATTTCAGGTCTGAGGATACCAAATGATATTCGCCTTTCTCAAATTTACTTATGATCAATCTAGAAGATTCCATGTAGTAAAATTTGAGATGCGGATCGGTCCAATATTTGTATCCCACAAATATCTATGAACTTTGGCAGCAACCAATTGCTCTATATTCATTCCTTATGAATATCCACCAATCCAAATTCATAATAATCTTACCCTCATACTTGTTCCCACAAGTATGAACGGCTACGGACATTTAGAGTGAAAAAAATTTACCCATGGATTAAACATGCAAAATTGGAACATTCATTGAAATATTATGACCAAATAATTTTACTCAAGTAGTAAGGGAGTTCCAAATATCCAAATACGAAATTACAGATCGAATCCAATAACTAGAATATCGAAGTCCCATGGCACAGGTATGACCTTCATGCTTTGCCTTTTCTAGGAGCTTTGTAAGAGGATCCGCAATATTTTGATCTGTGTGAACTTTGCAAATACATATCTTTCCTTTCTCAACTCATCTCGTATGTAGTTGAATCTCTGCTCAATGTTCCTAGTCTTTTGATGAGCACGAGGTTCCTTGATTTGAGCAATCGCACCCTCGTTATCACAAAAGATCTGTAGGGGGTCTTGAATGGAAGGGACAACCCCTAGATTGGCAATGAATTTCTTCAACCATGCAGCTTCTTGAGCTGCCAATGAGGCGGCGATGTATTCAGATTCCGTAGTTGATAAAGCCACAACATCCTATTTAGAGCTCTTCCAAGAGACAGCTCCTTCATTCAGAATGAAAATGTATCCCGATTGTGATCGTGAATCATCACGATCGGTTTGAAAACTCGCATCCGTGTAACCTTTTACAACGAGTTCCTCATCACCATGTCCATAGATTAGAAACATATCTTTAGTTCTCCTTAGGCACTTAAGTATGTTCTTAACAGCCATCCAATGACTGCTTCCAGATTTTGCTGGTATCGGCTTGTCATGCTTAAGGCGCATGAAACGTCCAGCCGAGTGCATATCATTGCATACATGATAGATCCAATAGCAGATGCGTATGGGATTGCCTTCATTTTATCTTGCTCATCCTTTGAGCTTGGACATTGAGTCGTACTCAATATCGTTCCTCTTTGAATAGGTACCGTACCTTTCTTAGAGTTCTCCATCTTGAACCTTTTCAAGATCATATCAATGTATGCACTTTGATTTAAACCAATCAACCGCCTTGATCTATCCCTATAGATCTTTATTCCTAGAATATAGGCGGCCTCACCAAGATCCTTGATGGAAAAACAACTTCCAAGCCAGGTTTTTACACCTTCCAAGGTTGGAATGTCATTTCCAAATAGTAGTATGTCATCAACATACAATACTAGGAAAGTGATGATGCTCCCAGTAGCTTTCTTATATACACAAGCTTCATCAGCGTTCTTGATGAATCCAAACTTAATTACTTTCTCATCAAAACGGTGATTCCAACTTCTCGATGCTTGTTTCAATCCATAGATTGATTTCTTTAACTTGCATACTTTGTTACGATGTTTTGGATTGACAAAACCTTCAGGCTGAACCATATAGACATCTTCCTCAAGATATCCATTTAGGAAAGCCGTTTTGACATACATTTGCCAAATCTCATAATCATAATGAGCAGCTATGGCAAACAATATCCTAATAGATTTTAGCATTGCAACAGGTGAGAAAGTTTCATCATAGTCAACCCCTTAAGTTTGAGTGAAACCCTTGCTACAAGTCTTGCTTTATAAGTATCCAAGTTTCCATGCATATCGGTTTTCTTCTTGAAAACCCATTTACTTCCAATTACATTGGAGTTAAGAGGTGGTATAACCAAGTCCCATACTTGATTGTCATACATGGATTGCATCTCAACGTTCATGGCCTCAAGCCATTTGTCATAATCCGAATTGGACAACGCATCATGGTATGTGATTGGTTCATCAGAATCTATCACATAGCATCCATGAGTGAAAAATCCATATCTTTCAGGTGGATTACTAGTTCTACCAGATCTGCGAATGTTTTTTGTGTATTGTACAACTATTTGATCACTTTCAACATCCTCATGTTGAGTGCTAGTATCAACCAAACGTGTATCGGGTTGCGGTTCTTGATCCTCTTCAAGATCCACAGTTCTACTACCAGTTCCTTCCATAAGGAACTTGGTTTCCAAGAACTCACCCTTTTTGGCAACAAACTCCTTTTGTTGTATTGGATCATAGAAATAATATCCCATAGAATCTCTTGGATATCCAATAAAGATACACTTAGTGGAACAGCTTTCTAACTTGTTCAAGGTGGGAGTCACATAAGCCTCACACCCCCACACCCTCAAATATGAAAATGATGGAACCCTTCCATGCCATATTTCATAAGGTGTCCTTTCCACTTTCTTGGTTGGGGCCATATTCAAAATACGGGCCGCAGAGAGTAGAGCAAAACCCCAAAATGATAGAGGTAATGAGCTTCCAACCATCATAGATCGAACCATATCCAATAGAGTTTGATTTCTCTGCTCGGACACACCATTATGTTGTGGTGTTCCCGGTGGAGATAGTTGTGAGACAATCCCACAACTTCTAAGATGGTCCCTAAAGGCATCATTCAGGTATTCACCTCCTCTATCGGTGCGGAGAATTTTAATTGACTTATTAAGTTGATTTTGTACTTCATTTTGAAAGATTTTGAACATTTCAAAAGCTTCATCTTTGTGTCTTAACAAGTACACATACCCATATTGACTATAGTCGTCAATAAAGGTAATGAAGTATCTTTCATTGTACCTTGTCATAGGTTTAAAAGGACCACATACATCCGAATGTATGATACCTAATAAATCTTTTGCCCTTTCGGCTTTGCCACTAAAAGGTGCCTTGGTCATTTTACCTTGTAAACAAGACTCACATGCATCAAATGAATCACATTCACTTGTTTTTAAAAAAACATTCTTTTGTAGTGTTTGTATTCTTTTCTTGTTGATATGACCAAGACGGCAATGCCAAAGGTGTAGAGATTAATGAAGAGGCTGATGCAACCTAAACATCTTTAGTCTCTCCTGCATGCTGCACAAGTGCATTGAAGTGGAATGCTTCGGAAGTTTCACATGTGCAAGAGAAATACTCTAAGTGTGAAATCTTCCAAAGCCAAGACCAACATCTTCCGAAGCCAAAGATGAAGTCTTCCGAAGCCTCAGAGACAAAGTCTTCCAAAGCTTCAAGTTCATGAAGACAGATTTCTTCCGAAGACTTTTAACATATGTTTTATCTGATGTACTGTTCCATAAAGCTGGACACCTTTCCGCTGCAACTCTGCAAGTCACCAACTAACATGGTTTGGTGAAAATGTCCATGCTTTTGGTAACTGTACATTGAGGTCTTGAGTCTGTATACTTTCTACTTTATGTACTTTATCCTTTTTGTAATAGAAAAGGATGTGAGCTATGGCATGTCATAGTCACAAGTCAAAAGGCAATCTGCCTTTTGACTTTACAATTGATTTTGTTTGTGTCTAGTCAATTGTATCCAGCTGGCTTTCAAAGTATAGCCAGCTGTAGGATGTAGTATAAGTATCTCATGTTCTTGTATCTTTTATATGCTTTGTAACACTTGTAATAGAACATAGAGAAAGCAATATACTGCATTCTTGAAAACCATATACTTGTGTTCTTTGTGTTTGTCTCTTTCATTACTTGTGTTCTTAGTGTCTTATCTTGGTTAATCAGTTTACTGTTTGATTAAAGTTTGGTTAATCTCCTATTGTGTTGTTGTGTTGTACTCACACCCTTCAACGATCCTGCATTTGGTATCAGAGCATCAGGCTTTTGATATAAGATCTCACCATCTTAAGATCCCTCACACACCAAATACCAAACTTTTCAAATGGCAGCCATTTCAAAAAACGATATGGAAACTAGAACCATGAACAAGTCCCACTGATCACTCTTGATGAGTTTGACACCTGGTGTTTAAGAATGGAAGGTTTCATCAGGTCTCTCGATTCAAGAATGTGGGAGTCTATTGAGGATGGACCTTTCATACCCAGCACACCCTCTGCTACTGGTGCTGGTATGATCCCCAAGGATGGCTAACTACTCTGATGAAGATAGGAAGAGAGTAGAGATAGACAGGAAAGCCATGACAGCTCTTCAAACTGCCCTTCCAAACTCTGTATACAGAGGTTTCAAGAAGTACAAAACAGCTAAACAGCTATGGGATGCTCTGAAACTGATGTATGAGGGTTCTTCTGAAGCCAAGGAGAACAAGAAGGATCTCCTGAAGCAACAGTTTGAAAACTTCACCTTCAAAATAGGTGAGACCATGACTCAGCAATACTTCAGGTATGTTAAGATTGTGGATACCCTAGTGGATGGAGGAGTTGCTCTTGAGAATAGAGACATTGTAAGGAAGTTCATATCCTCACTTCCTAGGCAATGGACACACTACTGTGTGGTGATCAAGAGAACTGAAAATCTCAAAACTCTCACTTGACAGAGTTATATGGGATTCTCAGTGGCTACCAGATGGAGATGAACATGCAGGGTTCATCTGGCAACTCCAACAATCAAATGGGTTCAGCCCTACATGTGGTTGAAAGGGATAGCATAGAACCCAAACATCATCTATATGCTACCCTGACAACTCACCCAAGGGTCCTTTCATCACCTTCCCAGAGACACCAAGGGAGAACTACACTCAAGGAAGCCCATTCCAAGAGACAAGCTCTTCTCAAGCATTTGTGTCTTCTGATGAAAGCAGTGGCAACTCTCTTTTCACTCTTGAAGACTTGGACTGTATCCATCCAGATGATCTGGAGTACATGGAAATAGTCCAGCAGATGGCTCTTCTCACTCACAGAGCCAAGAAGTTCTACAAGAGGACTGGAAGGAAGTTTCCAAGCAATGCAACCGGTGGAAAGTTTGGACTGGACAAAGGCAAAGTCAAGTGTTACAACTGTAACTTGATGGGCCACTTTGCCAGAGAGTGTAAGGCACCTAGAACCAATGGTGGCCAAACACAATCCAGACCAAACTACACTGACAAAGCTCTTCATAATGAGAAGTCAAAGCAGCAAGCTGCTGTTGCTGTTGAAGAAGGAGGCTTTGACTGGAGCTTTCAGGTGGAAGATGCTTCTCCAAACCAAGCACTGATGGCAGATCATGATGAAGCCAAGGTATTGGAACATCTCTGTACTCCTGAATGCATTGCTAAAGTTAATAGGTACAGGTCCTATAACTTGGAATTGAGATCTGATATTGAGTCCTTAAACATTTTAAAATCTGATTTTAGAAAGTCTGAAAATGATTATAAGCTGAAAATAGAGGACTTAGAGAAAACCATTTCAGTTCTAAAACATGAACACACAGATTTTAGAACTCAAATTCAAGATCTCATAACCAAGCTAACTGAGTGCCAGGCTGAGCTTGTGATCAGCAAAGCCAGGGCAGAAAAGAATGTTCTTGAAGAAGAGACCTTCAAGAACATGATATCCTCATCCCTGCACAACAAAGTGTGCTATCAAAATAGACAGGGACTGGGATCAAATGAGATAGCTCCTCCACACACAAACTTGTCTGTAAGACCCCCTAGGTGTGGAACTTGTGAAGATGAGCTTCCTCTCATAGATCCTATGAGAGGAGGATGAAGAAGAGATAGTGAAGAATCCCTCTACTAAGAGTGAAGAGGAGGATTCCAAGAAGGGCCACTATCCTTCTGAGGAGAAAGTGAAGACTGTGATGACCAAGTCCATGAGAAAGAACTTGATCAGAAAGAGCAAAAGAAAGGCAAGGAAGGCTCAAGAGATCAAGGCTGCTTTTGACTCTAAGCAGAAACAAGTTTTTATTCTGCAGGGTTTAAAGTGGTAGGGACTGAAGACATCAACCAAAACTCTTCTGCTAAGAGTTCTGGTTCTTGTTCAACTCATCTCAGTAGCAAGAAGAAGAGATTTGCTGTGTACCACTGCTGCACAGCCTGGACCATCAAACTCCAAGCACAGTCCTCAGCCCAAGAGGACTGTCTCAGCATCTGTAAAGATGAAGGTGGAGAAGGGATGTGACCAAAACAGTCTTATTCTCAAGAAAAGGCTCTTGTGAAGAAGAAGATGAATTGTGTTATGTGTGACAGCACTACTCACATTGCAAAGGATTGTCCCTTCAATCCTAAAGGTACTGTCCACATGGCCAAAACAAAGGCTTCAAAGAGTTCCAAGAAGATTCAGGCTTCGGAAGGAAAACCAGTTTCCTTCGGAAGTCTCAAATCTAAAAAGAAGGGAAATGGAAAATTACCTTCGGAAGAAATATTGGTCTCGGAAGAAAGGAATTCTTCCGAAGCACTTAAATCTGCTGCAGTGTCTGCAGAATCTTCCGAAGTATCAGTCATCAAAACTTCTGAAGTTCCACAAACTTCCGAAGTTTTGAAGGTCAAGTCCAAGACTCCAAAGGTGGTGTGGATGTCTAAGAAAGACCAAGTGACTGAGATTTCTCCATCTACAACAGCTCAAGATCCTCTTAGTACAACCATAGGATCTATCACTGTTGAATTACCTTCTGTAAATAAGCCCAAGACAAGCAAGGATTGGGTTTCCAGATGTAACTAATCATTCTCTTTTGTACAGGGACAGCTGAAGACAAACAAAAATGTTTGGATCATAGACAGTGGCTGCTCCAGGCACATGACTGGTAATAGGTCACTACTCCAGAACTTTGAAAGGATTGATGGAGGACCTGTTGCTTTTGGAGGAGATGAAGGTGGTTACATTTCAGGAAGGGGCAAGGTCACAAATGGTAAGCTCAGCATTGAAAAGGTAAACTTTGTTAAGGAGCTTGGATACAATCTTCTGAGTGTATCTCAATTTTGTGATCAGAGTCATAACATGCTCTTTACTGAGCATGAGTGCATTGTTCTTAAGCCTGGTGTGGTCATTCCTCATGAGCATATCCTGCTTAGAGCCCCAGGAAAGGAAACATGTACAAGATGGACTTGCAAGAAACCTCTCCCTCCGGAGAAGTTTCATGCTTTCTATCTAAAGCCAATAGTGATGATCTTTATAGGGAAAAGAATGTGCCATGTAAACTTAAGAACATGAATAAATTGATTAAGCATGATCTGGTAACTGGAATGCCAAAGAAAGAGTTTACAAGTGATGATCACTGTGTTGCATGCCTGAAAGGGAAGCAACATAAGGTATCTCATAAGCCTAAGGAAATGAACTCCATCACTACACCCCTACACTTGTTACATATGGATCTCTTTGGCCCACCAGTGTAATGAGTTTAGGAAGGACCTCATACTGTCTAGTGATCACAGATGATTTTACAAGATTCACTTGGGTCTTTTCCTTAGAACTAAGGATGAGACTCCTGAGATTCTGAAGAATTTCATCTTAAAGATTGAGAATCAGTCTGATCACAAGGTCAAAATCATAAGATGTGATCAAGGAACAAATTCAAGAATCAAACCTTGATACATTTTGTGATGATAAGGGTATTGCAAGACAATTTAGTGCTCCCAGGACTCCTCAGCAAAATGGTGTTGCTGAGAGGAGAAACAGGACACTGATTGAAGCTGCAAGAACCATGTGTCTGACTCTAAACTGCCCATCACCTTCTGGGCAGAGGCAGTCAACACTGCCTGCTATGTGCAGAACAGAGTTTTAGTAGTTAAGACTCATGGGAAGACTCCTTATGAACTTTGGCACAAGAGAAAACTTTCATTGGTTTTCTCAGGTCATTTGGATGTCCTTGCACCATCTTGAATACCAAAGATCAAATTGCCAAGTTTGCTGAGAAATCAGATGATGGACACTTTATTGGATACTCTTCCCAAGCTAAGGCTTATAGAGTGTACAATCTTAGAACTAGAATAGTTGAGGAGTCAGCCAATGTGACCTTCAATGAACACACCATGTGTTGCTGGTTCTGGTCCAGATTGGCTATTTGATCTTGATTTGGTTACCAACTGTTTTAATAAATCTTGTGAGAATGTTTCAGGATCTGCAAAAAATTTAAATACAGGTGATCCTGACCCAAGATTTGAGCTAGGAAGACCTTCAAGTCATACATCTTCAGCTCCAGTTGGAACTACTTCTGCAAATGAGGTTTCTATCAGCACAACAATGACAAATTCAGCTGATACATCTGGTATGCCTTCAAATTCCAGCTCAGAGGCTCTACAACCAGATAAGAACACCTCAACTGTGGAAGGCAACAATGGTGATGGTGACAGTGACCAAGGATTTCTTGATGCCACTAACCACACCATAGATGAGAACATCAATGATGTCACACACTGCTTGGATCAAGTTTCACTTGAAAAGTGTGCTGATGTGGTGGGGAGAAACATCTATGCCAGATCTAATTTTTCTAATTTAGATCTTTCTCAACAACTTGCTGTGATTCCTCAGCTTAGGATCCACAAGTCTCATCCTACCACAAACATCATTGGAGATGTTGTCTCCGGGGTAAAGACAAGAGGACAAACCCATGAAGCAAATGTTTGTCTTCACTCTTGTTTTCTATCCCAGATAGAGCCAAAGAAAGTTGAGGAGGCTCTAAAGGATGGAAGTTGGGTTGAAGCTATGCAACAAGAGCTGCTTCAATTCAAAAGACAGAAAGTTTGGAACCTTTGTCCTCTTCCTTCTGGGAAGACTACAATAGGAACCAAATGGGTGTTTAGGAACAAGAAGGATGATAGAGGCATTATCATCAAAAACAAAGCTAGACTGGTTGTTCAAGGATACACACAAGAAGAAGGGATTGACTACACTGATGTCTTTGCTCCAGTGGCAAGATTAGAAGCTGTTAGGATATTCCTGGCATTTGCTGCATCCAAGAACTTCAAGGTCTTTCAACTTGATGTGAAATGTGCCTTCTTATATGGAGTGATAGATGAAGAGGTTTATGTCAAACAGCCACCTGGTTTTGTAGATCCTGATCATCCTGATTATGTCTGCAAGCTTGACAAAGCTCTCTATGGGCTGCATCAGGCACCCAGGAAGTGGTATGAGACACTGTCTGAGTATCTCTGTAAACATGGATACAGGAGAGGTACTATAGATGGAACTCTCTTCATCAAAGGACAAGGAAAAGACATATTGCTAGTTCAAGTATATGTGGATGACATCATCTTTGGTTCAACTAATCCAAAGCTCTGCAAAGACTTTGAGAAGCTGATGAAAGACAGATTTGAAATGAGTGCCATGGGGGAACTCAATTTCTTTCTGGGAATTCAAGTGAAGCAAGTTGAAGATGGCATCTTCATAAGTCAGTCAAAGTATGTTCAAGACATACTCAAAAGGTTCAATATGACTGACTGTAAGATTGCTAAGACACCCATAGCCAGAAACCACTCCCTTGGTCCTGATCTTGAGGGGGAGTGTGTAGATGAACACTTATACGGCTATGATTGGGTCTCTTATGTATCTTACTGCTAGTAGGCCTGATATCATGTTTGCTACATGCATCTGTGCAAGATATCAAGCCAACCCTAAGATGTCTCATCTTATCACTGTCAAAAGGATTCTAAGATTGGTTCTATGGTATCCCAAGAATTCTGACTTCAATCTGTATGCTTATACAGATAGTGATTATGGTGGTTGCAATATGACTGCAAAGTCTACATCTGGGGGATGTCAATTTCTTGTGGAAGGGTTGTCTCATGGCAATGCAAGAAACAATCCTGTGTCTCTGCATCAACTGCTGAAGCTGAATACATTGCTGCCGCTAGCTGTGTGCTCAAGTGCTTTGGATTCAGAATCAAATGCTAGACTATGGGTTAAATTTCAAGGAGACTCCAATCCACATAGACAACAACAGTGCTATCTCAATTACAGAGAACCCTGTGCAGCACTCAAGGACAAAGCACATCAATATCAGGTATCATCTAATAAGAGATAATATGAAAAGGGATTAATTAAACTAGTCAAGGTTCACACAGATGAACAATATGCTGATTTGTTTACAAAGGCTTTTGAACAAAGATTTAAATATCTAATATCAGCTATTGGGATGATCAACCTTGAGTAAATTTTTCTTAAAACTAATTCTTATTATTTCTTAAAAAATGTGTGTTCTAAGTTGTCTAGTCTATCATCTTCATAAGCTCATGTTTTTCTCTTGGATTGGGACTTTCCTTAGAGATTGATGATTTATACTTCGGAAGTATGTTATTTTTTTTTCGAAGAAAATCACACCTTCAAAATATTTAACTGTCTAAGAAATTTACCTTCGGAAGAAATTTCAATTTTATCTTCCGAAGCTTAAATAGTTATCTTAGACACTTACTTATTTTCAAGGACCTTTTCCTTCCGAAGCAATAATTAACTCTCGGAAGCTTTGTTGATCTCTATACAAAGCACTCAAGTCTTAATTTTTCCTTCCGAAGCAAAATCATCAAATACTCTCAGGAAATTCTTTCGAAGTCATTTTAGCTTCGGAAGCTTTTTCATTAAAACTTCCGAAGATAATTACCTTCGGAAGCTTGTTGATTTCCAAGAAAACTACTTTTTGAGCAAAAAGTAAACTACTTTTTCAGAGGTGGGACCGACATCCGGATTTCAAAGTTTATCCTCTTCATTAAACTTTATCTGAAATCCTCTCTCTCATATAAACCCAACGGTTTCCCCTCTTCTATCATCTGCTCTTCCTCCAAACCTAAACCCAAAATCTCTCTGAAATTTCTTTCTTTCTTCTTTCTTTTTTAAGCTACCTCACAATGGCTAACCTTGCTCACAGAAATGATCCCAACTTTACCATGCAGCTACACAGACAACACAATCAAGTTGCTCTGTTATGCTCTGAGAAAGATCTCATTTCTCAGAGGTTTGCCGTTTCTTGTCTCTGTCCCACTACTTCACCTCCCTAACCATTGATCCTCCCCTATGAGGATCAGTTGCTTGAATTCTGGAAGACCTGCCAAGAGGTCATTATGGAGGGGAGAAGGCACTGTCTGCCACAGTGCAGGGGAGAACAATCTTCATCACTCCGGCCATCATCAACCGACATCTTCAGCTGGATGATGAAGAAGGTGAGGTGTTCTTCCCAAGGAAGCTGTAAATCATTCCTTTGAGCAGATGGGCTACGAGGGAGATTTCTCTGTAAAGACCTTCAGGAAAGGGAAGGTCTCATCCAAATGATTCCTGCTCCATGTGGTCATTCACAGCTTATCAAACAAGCATGGTGGATGGGACCAGATTCCTGAAGATCTCTCCTTCATAGTCCATGGAATGGTTCAAGGGGTCAAATTCAGGTACTCTCAATTTGTTTATACAAATTTGCTTGCTAATTTAGACTCCTTAGAGTACTACATGTTCCTAGATATGTCCAGTACATTCTTAACTGTGAACTGGGCTCACAGTTAAGGGAAACAGGTAACACTCTTAAATTGGGACAGATGAAGCCCGCATCTTTAAAACATTGAGAAAGTCCACTGTTGGATTCTCTGGGGTAGAAACAGCCCTAGTCCAAAAATGTTAGAGCTCATTGCTCAAGGTGACAACCTAGCACACAAGCTAGTGTTGAACCCACACCTGCTGCTTTCCAACCACCTACACAGCCTCAAATATCCATCACCTACCAAAGAAAATCCAAACGAACCCCTGCTCAGACTATTCAGTCTGAGGAGGCCCCATATACTCACCAATACTAGAAGAAGTGGATACTGGAGCTCCCATTTCTCCTGAGGAGCAGACCACTCCATCTTTCTAGAATCAGTGCTGAGGTTCCTCATGCTCAGCCTGATGAGCTCATTAGCCCTACTGCTTTAAGCCATCACTCTGAGTCTCAACACTCAAGTGATCAACCTTCAGGGGACAGTTACCCCCAGCCTATAGATCTCCAACCAATTCCCAACCTTGACTTCTACACTGATGAAGATCTAGGTTTCAGTGAGTATAATGAGTCTCTCTTCTTTCCCCTACTCCAAGAGAGATGAATACTCCTGAGTCTCCTACATCTATCCCACATCAGTCACCTACAACTGAGGTGGACACTTCTGAACTTGTTCAGGATGTCCATATGGAAGAGGCTCTCACTTCTGCAAGTGATTACATCATTAAGACCTCAACCATGGCAACTCAGCCTACTGACATCTCAACTGAGACTGCCAGTAAGCAGAGGAAATCCAGTAGCCAAGAACTTAGAACTGGTCATGAGAGAAAGGACTCTGGTCCAATCTTCTCCACCCCCAGTGATTCTTCTGATGAAGATGAGGGGGATCTGAGACTAAAGGTGCAACAACTATCCAAAACATGCACTATTTAGTCTCAAAGGTCAGTCACCTTGAATCTCAGGTGACTACCTTAAACAATAGGATCAATGATCAGCAACTTGAGATTTCATATCTTAAGGAAAAACTAGCTGGGAGACCCTTAAGGAGAGCTCAACCAGGAACACAAGAACCTGTGGATGTGATTGATCTATCCTCCAGCTCACCTATGCAAGTGGGTGATGCTACAAAAAAGGGGGAGAAAGTCTTTAGCCACAGAACCTGGGAGTTCCTCTGAGAGAATGGACATTGAGGACTCACCATCCTCACTTGCAACTGTGCATTCTCAGCAACCTCCTCTAGATCACATTGATGTGGACTACACAGACTCCTTCATACAGAGTCTGTTTGAGGATGGGATACCAAGAGCCATGTCACCTTCATCATCCTTTAATCACATTATTGGATGGAGGTATGACAACAACTGGAAGGCTCTCATCATCATAAGAGTTCAAGGACAGCAAGAAGTTTTTAATTTTCAGACCTTGAACTACTATGAAGGTCTGGATCTAGTCAACATGCCACTTGTCAACCCAAGCCAATCAAGACAAGCTGACAGAATGGCTAGAAGAATCCAAGACAGGATCATTGCAGAGTTCAGCCTAAGAAGGAGACTAAGCCAATCAGGCAATGTCATCGGTCAACTGGATGTTGAGGAAGACCCTAAGATTAGCTTCATAGGGGAAATCGTGATTGAAGGCCCAGTGACAGAACCTGAGAGCCCTGTCTCATCATCTCCAACTGCTGCAGAGATCCATATTCCTTCTGAGACACCTGCTGGTGAAGGTGCTTCTCAACCTCTCTCTGGCCTGATGCTGCAATGAGCAATGAAGGCCAAAGCTCTCTCCACCCTGAGTCACAAAGGTCTGTGAGTGACAAAGGGAAAAGAAAAATGACATCTGAGGAGATTGAGGAGGAGGAGAGAGAGAGGAAAAGAAGCTAAGGGGAGAAGGTTCCTCTATGAGTCTCCAAGACTCATGGAGTCTGCAATCAGGGCTGCCCCCAGACCAGATACTCAGAATGATGAGTTAAGGGCAGTCAGGATTAACTATCTGCAGACTAGGAACTATGACATAGATAATATCATTTCTCTCCCCTGGATGAATTGAATGAGCTGGTTGATCTGGAAAGGTCAAGAGAGAAGAAGGAGGCAGAAGATGCAGAACTCCTAGTACAGATCAAAGAAGAAAGAAAAAGAAAAAGACTGTACAGAGGTATGCCTACCCTCTCACCAGTTCAAGAAAGCCCTGAACAAGAGGATGTGGTTCAACAAGAACCTCAGGTAGATAAGGAAGAAGACAGAATCAAGATGATTAACTACCTGAGTGCCACAGGTCTCTATCAGGCAGATGCACTCCTTCCCTTACCTTATGACTATGTTGAGTTTGAGTATTTAAAACAACTTGAGCTTGAGCTAGTCAAGGAAAGAAAGACAACAAAGAGGAAGATGAGGGAAGAAGCTGCAAAGTCAAGAGCCATCATCCAAAAGAGCATGAAGAAGTCTGCTGATAGGCAGAGGATGATGAGCTTCTTGAAGCTGTATGGATTCTCCGGAAGGAGACTTGGACCCATGTCTCTATCACTATGGATGAGCATATCAGGGTAATCAAGCAGAAGATCAAGAGTGGAGTGCTCACTGACTTACACTCCACTCCAAGTCAGCCCCACCTGAAGTGGAGGTTAAGGTTGAACAAACAGACACACAACACAACCGGACCTCCTAATGCTCAGCAAGCTTCATCTTCTGATCCACAGCAGGGTCAACCTCCCTCTCCTTCTGAGCCTGAGAGAGAGGAAGTCCCAACTGAGAGAGACAGTAAAGATCAATCTGGTGCTGCAGGCCAGTCTTCTCAGTTAAAATTTGGAAAGAGAAAGAAGAGGATGGCTTCTAAACCAAAGTCTAAGAAGAAGAAGAAGCCTGCATCCTCTTCTGAACCTCAGGATGAATCAGAACAACCTGAGGATGTGCAGCCAGAGGATGCTCAACCAACTCCAACTTTAGTAGCTCCTCTAGCATCAGGAAGACCCATCTTGTCTTGGACATACACCACAAATCCAGAAAGATGGCATGTTATTAGAGATCAAGGCATTGAAGACATTTATACATGGCAAGATATGTTTCAGTTGCCTCTGCATGATCTCTTGACATGAGAAGACACTTTGACAGCCTGAAGGATCCTGATCAACTTATGAAGAAAGGAATGGTGATCATCTAATGAGGACTGTTAATATCTGAAGTTTTCTAAGTGTTTGGTAGCATCAGCCTAGGGGGAGTTTGTAGAGATTAATGAAGAGGCTGATGCAACCTAAACATCTTTAGTCTCTCCAGCATGCTGCACAAGTGCATTGAAGTGGAATGCTTCGGAAGTTTCACATGTGCAACAAAAATACTCTAAGTGTGAAATCTTCCGAAGCCAAGACCAACATCTTCCGAAGCCAAAGATGAAGTCTTCCGAAGCCTCAGAGACAAAGTCTTCCGAAGCTTCAAGTTCATGAAGACAGATTTCTTCCGAAGACTTTTAACATATGCTTTATCTGATGTACTGTTCCATAAAGCTGGACACCTTTCCGCTGCAACTCTGCAAGTCACCAACTAACATGGTTTGGTGAAAAGGTCCATGCTTTTGGTAACTATACATTGAGGTCTTGAGTCTGTATACTTTCTACTTTATGTACTTTATCCTTTTTGTAATAGAAAAGGATGTGAGCTATGGCATGTCATAGTCACAAGTCAAAAGGCAATCTGCCTTTTGACTCTACAATTGATTTTGTTGTGTCTAGTCAATTGTATCCAGCTGGCTTTCAAAGTATAGCCAGCTGTAGGATGTAGTATAAGTATCTCATGTTCTTGTATCTTTTATTTATGCTTGTAACACTTGTAATAAAACATAGAGAAAGCAATATACTGCATTCTTGAAAACCATGTACTTGTGTTCTTTGTGTTCTGTCTCTTTCATTACTTGTGTTCTTAGTGTCTTATCTTGGTCAATCCAGTTTACTGTTTGATTAAAGTTTGGTTAATCTCTTCTTTGTGTTGTTGTGTTGTAACTCACACCCTTCAACGATCCTGCAAACGGTAACTGCACTCAAATCCGATTTGAGTTTCTTGGTACTAGTTTGGTACAACAAGCTATCATTCAATGTATTTTTACGAACCAATTCATACATACCATTGATGGGAACAGCTTTAAGTAAAAACATGTCATTCAAAGTAACATGGATTTCATTTCAATAAATGATAATACATATCCAAAATGTTTTAATAGGGCTACAGAAATAATGTTCCTAGTCAAACTTGGAGCATACAAAACATTGTCCAAAATTACTTCCAAACCATTGGAAGTTTCAAGATGTAGTCACCACGGGCTTCAACTTGAACTTTAGCCCCATTGCCCATGTAGAGGCTAACATCCCCTTTGTTGAAGTTGTTACTTCTTTTGAACCACTGCAATAAATTGAAAATGTGAGTCCACATCCGGTATCTAATACCCATGTGTTAGAGGATATTAAGTTTAAATCAATATGGATCATGTATATAGTACATGAGATCTGCCCGGCATCCCTCTTTGCTTTCAACTCTTGGAGATGGACAGGACAATTTTGCCCAATGTCCAATCTCCCCACACTTGAAGCATGGGTCATTAGAAGCAACCTTTTGCTTCTTGTCCTGTGCTTTGGGTGGCACCCTTGCCACCCCTTTCCCTTTTTCCATTACGGGTCCCTTACCCTGGCAACTCTTGCCTTGGGTGTAGGATAAGGCCTTTTCTTGTTCCCACCTTCTTAATGGTGAGAACGGGTAAAACCCTTTTAGCCATGGCCGCCTCGACCGTTTTGAGCATAGAGTGAAGCTCACCAATGCTTTTGTCCTAAGCATTCATGTTGTAGTTCAGCACAAACATCTCGAACCTTTTGGTAAGGCCATTGAGGATCAAATCCATGGCCAATTCCTTTGAGACGTGACAATTTAGCCTTTCGAGGCGGTCAATGTGATTTCATCTTAATTACATAAGAAAAACTAATTGGTTGTCGTCCATACGACATGCATGGAGCGCTCGAACCGTTTCAAAGCGCTCAACCCTCGCTTGCTGTTGGAACGTTTCCTTTAGTTGGGTTATCATGTCATAAGCTCCGTGATGCTCATACTCCTTCTGGAGATCCGGAGTCATGCTTGCCAACATAAGGCAAGACACTTGGACAGAGTCCTCAGTGTACTTTATCCAATTGTTATAAGCCTCCTCATCATCCTCACTAGGTTGATCGGGGACAGGGTCGTCTAAAACATATGATCGTTTTCTTGCTGAGAACGATTCTCAAGTTTCGATACCAATCGATAAAATTGTTATGATTTAGACGTTCCTTTTGGAGAATCGCTCGTAAGGATTGGGCGGACGTGGATGAATTATCATGATTATCATAATTATTGGTGGCCATCGACAAAATTTAACAAAGATCAATTTTAGTATATTGGATATTGTTATTTTAATAATGAATACCTTTTAACGTCATTTTCATATTAAAATCTAGAACCCAACATTACATTTAAATAGTGATTAGGTGACCTTTATCCCACGATTTAAATTAATAAGGTGGTCAACGATTGACCATTGCAACCATTTGCAACTTCTAGAGGTATGGGAACGACTTGAAACATCATATGTAAAGTCGGCATGTTAATCCCATCAACACCATTTGGAAACCATATCGTAAGTGATCTATTTAACATGGTTTGCAAATCAAGACACCCTACTTACACACAGTGTTAGTTTGCCAAAATAAGTGGTTAGGTGACCTTTATCCCATGAATATGGCATTCTCACCTCAAGTCACAAGTTCCCTCAAAATGGTTAGGTGACCTTTATCCCACTAAGAGTTCCCGAGTGATTCAAGTGTTGTGTAAAAGGACGGTGTTGATCTCATTTTTAAAATATTTAGAGATTTCATAATTCTAGTTTAGAAAACTCTATGTATTCATATTTGCATGCTTTCAAATACAAGATACCCTATGGTACATTGATTAAAGCCATTTTAATCTTTGAAACCATTAAACAATATTAATAACCTTTTATTACATTTAATTATAAGGACCATTAGATAGTTGTTATGATCATTGAAAGGATTATTAAGCAAACATCATAATACCATAACCAAACAACCATGAATCATTGTTCATTATGGTGCATAACCTAGCCCTTGACCTTGTGTTATTTGGATATTTGTAATGGTTGTATTTATTCATTCAATTGGGTTGTATAATCTTTTATTTGTGCTTGGTTTAAAGTGTAGTTTATTTATTATTGGGATCTAATAAATAGATTAGGATCCTTTCATTTTACTAGAAATCTTGTATTAGGATATAATATCTTGTAATATGAAGATGTACGCGTTAGAAGCACAAAGGGAAGACCCAAGAAACATGGAGCATTTGGATGCGGTTTCAAGTGGAAGGTTCATGGAAGCCTTTTGTGTTGTGTTTTGTCCCTTAGGAATGTCCTATGGACCACACTTGTGATGGAAAACAAGTGTGGCCACTTTAGATGCTATGGTTATGCACTAATATTATTGATTTAAAGCAACAATGAATCCCCACTAAAACCACGAAATTTCAGCCAACACAAACTGAAATTTCGGGTTTTATCTTGTCCAAACAAACAAATAATAAAATAACACATTAGGAAGTCATGTACATCATTTAAATTAAACCTCTTTTAAATTAAATGACTCTCTTGTTTTATTATTTAATGTTACTTAAACCTATTTAAATAACAATACAAATAATAAAATCATCAATAAATTATCCTTATAATTTGTTCCACTACAAATGCAATTGTTTAGAAAAACTATTTTCTAAATTTGGTGTGATAATTTAATTGCATGATCATATCATCAATTAAATAATTTCTTGTGTTTGCAAAGCTTTTAATTGGGTATAAACCGACTTGGATCATAACGTACTAACCGCATTAATATTCTTGAGTACTTTGATGCACCACTCTATTTCTTGACAATTTTGTTTAAAATAAAAGAAAACATATTTACTTTTTCATGTTACTTTGATTTGAGATCCTTTTTCATCGAACAAACTTTGCGTTTCTTGTTTGATGTTTGATTACTTTCATTCCGCTAGTGTAATTGATTCACCATTTTTATTGACAAAATAAGTGTTGTTTCTTCGTTCATTACACTTCATTTCCTTGCGTAGATGGTCGCTTAAGCATTCTGGATTTAAAGTTGTCATTTTGAATGAATCGGTTGCATTTCGATTTGGGAGTGCTCGAAGTGGGTTGTGGAGTGTTGTCGATGAGTTTGGGTCGGAGTGGATTTTCAAGTGTTATTCGTGTGTTTCAGTTTTGGTTTTAATTTAAACAACAGATACTACATTCCGTTTGTGATTAATTATGGTGATTCCAATGATGATGCAGGATTATTGAAGGGTGCTAAGTTACAACACAACAACCCAAAGAGGAGATACTAAACTTAATCAAACAGTAAACTGGATTAACCAAGGTAAGACACTAAGAACACAAGTAATGAAAGAGACAGAACACAAAGAACACAAGTATATAGTTTTCAAGAATGCAGTATATTGCTTTCTCTATGTTCTATTACAAGTGTTACAAAGCATAATTCAAAGATACAAGAACATGATATACTTATACTACATCCTACAGTCGGCTATACTTTGAAAGCCAGTTGCATACAATTGACTAGACACAAAACAAAATCAATTGTAGAATCAAAAGGCACATTGCCTTTTGACTAGTGACTATGACATGCCATAGCTCACACCCTTATCTATTACAAAAAGGATAAAGTACATGAAGTAGAAAGTTACAGACTCAAGACCTCAATGTACAGTTACCAAAAGCATGGACCTTTTCACCAACTCATGTAAGTTGGTGACCATACAGAGGTGCAGCGGAAAGGTGTCCAGCTTTATGGAAAAGTACATCACATAAAGAATGTGTTAAATGACTTCGGAAGAAATCTGTCTTCATAAGTTGAAGCTTCGGAAGACTTTGTCTCTAAGGCTTTGGAAGTCTTCATATTTGGCTCTGGAAGATATTGGTCTTGGCTTCGGAAGATTTCACACTTAGAATATTTTTGTTGCATGTGTGAAACTTCCTAAGCATTCTTCTTCATAGTACTTGTGCAGCATGCAGGATAGACATTTGATGTTTAGCTTACATCAGCCTCTTCATTAATCTCTACAGATGATCATACTTAGATGTGTTTAGATGTTCAGGAGAGTGTTAAGAGGGCTTAAGAATCAAAACTCCATAACATTGGAGGTTGTTAGAGAAAGCAAAAGACTACCTACGCGAGAACTATTATAGTTTAATGTATTGTTGTAACAAGTTCCTTTCTAGTGTATTTAGCTAAGCATTCTTGAGTACTTTGATGCACCACTATATTGCTTGACAATTTTCTTTAAAATACAAGCAAAACGTATTTACTTGTTTGTGTTACTTTGATTTGAGATCTTTTTTCATCGAATAAACTTTGCGCTTCTTGTTTGATGTTTGATTACTTTCATTCCGCTAGTGTAATTTGATTCACCATTTTTATTGAGAAAATAACAGTAGTTTCTTGGTTCTCTACACTTCATTTCCTTGCGTAGATGGTCGATTAAGCATTTTCAGGATTTAAAGTTGTCATTTTGAATGACTCGGTTGAATTTCGATTTGAGAGTGTTCGAAGTGGGTTGTGGAGTGTTGTCGATGAGTTTGGGTTAGAGTGGACTGATTTCAAATGTTATCATGTGTTTGAAGTTTGGTTTTGGTTTTAATTCAAACAACAGAAACTATATTCCCTTTGTGATTATATATGGTGATTCCAATGATGACCATAATTAGATGTGTTTAGATGTTCACGAGAGTGTTAAGAAGGCTTAAGAATCAAAACTCCGTAGCATTGGGGTTGTTAGAGAAAGCAAAAGACTATCTACGTGAGAACTATTATAGTTTAATGTTTTGTTGTAAAAAGTTCCTTTGTAACGTATTTAGTTAAGCATTCTTGATTACTTTGATGCACCACTCTATTGCTTTACAATTTTGTTTAAAATATGAGCAAAAAATATTTACTTGTTTGTGTTACTTTGATTTGAGATCTTTTTTCATGAAACAAACTTTGTGTTTCTTGTTTGTTGTTAGATTACTTTCATTCCACTGGTGTAATTTGATTCACCATTTTTATTGAAAAAATAAGAGTAGTTTCTTGGTTCTTTACACTTCATATCCATGCGTAGATGGTCGATTAAGAATTTTCTAGATTTAAATTTGTGATTTTGAATGACTCGGTTGCATTTCGATTTGAGAGTGTTCGGAGTGGGTTGTGGAGTGTTATCGATGAGTTTGGGTCGAAGTGGACTGCTATCAAGTGTTATTCATGTGTTTCAGGTTTGGTTTTGGTTTTAATTTAAACAACAGAAACTACATTCCGTTTGTGATTAATTACAGTGATTCAATGATGGTCATACTTATATGTGTTTAGATGTTCAGGAGAATGTTAAGAGGGCTTAAGAAACAAAACTTCATAGCATTGGAGGTTGATAGAGAAAGCAAAAGACTATCTACAAGAGAACTATTAAAGTTTAATGTTTTGTTGAACAAGCTTCTACGTAGTGTATTTAGTGAAGCATTCTCGAGTACTTTGATGCACCACTCTACTGCTTGACACATTTGTTTAAAATACAAGTAAAACATATACTTGTTCGTGTTACTTTGATTTGAGATCTTTTTTCATCGAACAAACTTTGCATTTCTTGTTTAATGTTTGATCACTTTATTCGCTAGTGCAATTTGATTCACCGTTTTTATTAAGAAAATAAGTGTAGTTTCTTGGTTCTTTACATGTCATTTCCTTGCATAGATGGTCGATTAAGCATTTTCTGGATTTAAAGTTGTAAATTTTAATGAATCGTTTGCATTTCGATTTGAGACTGTTCGAAGTGGGTTGTGGAGTGTTGTCGATGAGTTTGGTCGGAGTGGACAGATTTCAAGTGTTATTCGCGTGTTTCTGGTTTGGTTTTTGTTTTAATTTAAACAACAGAAACTACATTCCCTTTGTCTTTAATTACGGTGATTCCAATGATGATCATAACTAGATGTGCTTAGATGTTCACGAGAGTGTTAAGAATGCTTAAAAATCAAAACTCCGTAGCATTAGAGGTTGTTAGAGAAAGCAAAAGACTATCTATGCAAGAACTATTATTGTTTAATGTTTTGTTGCAAGAAGCTCCTTTGTATTGTATTTAGTTAAGCATTCTTGAGTACTTTGATGCACCACTCTATTGCTTGACAGTTTTGTTTAAAATACAAGCAAAACATATTTACTTGTTGGTGTTACTTTGATATGAGATCTTTTTTATCGAACAAACTTTGCATTTCTTGTTTGATGTTTGATTACTTTCATTCTGCTAGTGTAATTTGATTCACCGTTTTTATTGAGAAAATAAGTGTAGTTTCATGGTCCTTTACACTTTATTTCCTTGTTTAGTTGGTCGATTAAGCATTTTCTCGATTTAAAGTTGTCATTGTAAATGAATCAGTTGAACTTTGATATGAGAGTGTTCGAAGTGGGTTGTGGAGTGTTGTCGATGAGTTTGGGTCGGAGTGGACTAATTTCAAGTGTTATTCGTGTTATTCAGTTTTGGTTTTGGTTTAAATTTAAAGAACAGAAACTACATTCCCTTTGTGATTAATTACAGTGATTCCAATGATGATCATAATTAGATGTGTTTAGACGTTCACGAGAGTGTTAAGAAGGCTTAAGAATAAAAACTCCATAGCATTGGAGGTTGTTAGAGAAAGCAAAAGACTATCTACGTGAGAACTATTATATTTTAATGTTTTGTTGTAACAAGTTTCTTTGTAATGTATTTAGTAAAGCATTCTTGAGCACTTTGATGCAACACTCTACTGCTTGACAATCTTGTTTAAAATACAAGCAAAACATATTTACTTCTCGTGTTACTTTGATTTGAGATCTTTTTCATCGAACAAACTTTGCGTTTCTTGTTTGATGTTTGATTACTTTCATTCCGCTAGTGTAATTTGATTCACCGTTTTTATGGAGAAAATTAGTGTGCTTTCTTGGTTCTTTACACGTCATTTCCTTGCGTAGACGGTCGATTAAACATTTTCTGGATTTAAAGTTGTCATTTTGAATGAATCATTTGCATTTCGATTGAGAGTGTTCGAAGTGGGTTGTGGAGTGTTGTCGATGAGTTTGGGTCAGAGTGGACTGATTTCAAGTGTTATTCATGTGTTTGAGGTTTGGTTTTTGTTTTAATTTAAACAAGAGAAACTACAATTCCTTTGTGATTAATTACAGTGATTCCAATGATGATCATAATTACATGTGCTTAGATGATCACGAGAGTGTTAAGAAGGCTTAAGAATCAAAACTCCATAGCATTGGAGGTTATTAGAGAAAGCGAAAGACTATCTACGCAAGAATGATTATAGTTAATTTATTGTTGTAACAAGTTCCTTTGTAATGTATTTAGTTAAGCATTCTTGAGTACTTTGATGCACCACTCTATTTCTTGACAATTTTGTTTAAAATACAAGCAAAACATATTTACTTGTTCGTGTTACTTTGATTTGAGATCTTTTTTCATCGAACAAACTTTTCGTTTCTTGTGTGATGTTTGATTACTTTCATTCCGCTAGTGTAGTTTGATTCACCATTTTTATTGAGAAAATAAGTATAGTTTCATGGTCCTTTACACTTTATTTCCTTTCGTAGATGGTCGACTAAACATTTTTAGGATTTAAAGTTGTCATTTTGAATGAATCGGTTGCATTTCGATTTGAGAGTGTTCGAAGTGGGTTGTGGAGTGTTGTCGATGAGTTTGGGTCGGAGTGGACTAATTTCAAGTGTTATTGGTGTGATTCAGTTTTTGTTTTGGTTTAAATTTAAAGAACAGAAACTACATTCCCTTTGTGATTAATTACAGTTGTCACACCCCAACCTTAACGGCGGAAACGTCGAGATGTGAGGGTTAAGATTGTTCACAGCCACATAACGCTATATTAAATTGTAAATATTATTATCATAAGTCTTGAAATAAAAATACAATCATAATTCCCAAACAAGTAATAAGTTCGAATGCAACAAAACATAAAGTAAACTTTTTATTTCATTTACTAGGTCCAAATCCTGGATTATAGCATGCTTCAAAAAGATCACTTTAAGCTTGAGGTTGACCTGAAACATGATAAAAATAAGAGTCAACTAAAAATAGTTGGTGAGTTTCCAAGGTTTTCATACATAATATGAAAAAGAAAGTTACAAGTAGCAATTCATGTCATAGGTTATAAGTTAGTAAGGTTATAGAACACATATCGTTACAACCAAATCTCGACTTGATTACAAGTATAAAAGATTGGCTAAGTGTATTTGGTTCCCTAGTGCACAAGCATACGGCTCCTAGGAGTCGGCAATACATCGACTTTAGCACCAAATAGGCTTGTCAGGCCCAAAGATCTAAGATGTCGCCAGGCTAGCAATAGTTAATGATTGTAAACAAACTATGTATCTCATATAAACACTTACAATAAACAAATAACCATGACAAAATAATAAGTTGAATTGCACGTGATTTACAAGTCTCAAATGTGTATAAGTGTATCATGTATACGCTATCATGTTTCACCCCAGTTAGTGTAAAAATATGAAAAAGGGGCAAGAAAACTCACTTGACAATAAATATATAATGGCGATTAATAAGAATAATAACAAGCGTCGCTCCAAGGTGTATCGTCACAAGACACCTAAATATATATATTTACAAGATTAAAGCTTACAATAATTAACAAGGACTAAGAAAATCAACTTGATGTTTGGGGTTTTGTTAATTATTATTGTTCAATAAGAACTTAATTATATTTTCGTGGGAACGATTTTATTTATAATTTATATAAAAATTTGTGGATTAAGAATATCTTTTATAATAATTTTGTAATGTTTATAAAGTTTAGATAATTTTATAATTAATTAAAAATGAACACAAATTAAACAATAATTTAAAGGCAATGTTTGAAATAATAGTTCGTGTAAATTAAACTACTATTTAAAGTCTAAATTTTATAAAAAAAATATGCTAGCTATATTATTAACTTTAGGATATTAAATAAAAATTATAAAGGTATTTTTATAAATAAATTACAGAAAAATGATTAAATAGTTTTAAAAGAAACAAAGTTTATAAAAATGATTTTTCATAATTTTCAGAAATTTTTAACATTTAATTTGAAGGCCAAAAAGGCCTAAAAAATACATTGAGGTTCCCCGGATTCGAACGGGGACCTCTTGTTTAGAGGACATGTGACTTACTAGTGAACCAAAGGTACTCAGCCGCGTTTAGTAACCCTTTTTAAATTATAAAACATAACAAATAAGATTTCACCCAAATCATCATGAACCCTAATTCAATTTTGATCCAATTGACCCTCCAGATGATATTGTTAACAAAATCATTCATAGGGCTTTTGATCCTCATGTTAAAACGAATGTGAAGGTGCATCAATCTTACCCGATTTGTATTGAATAAGGTTAAGAACAGTGAGAACAAGCCGCGACAGAGCTCGAATGAAATTCGTGTGCAAATGTTTATGAATCTCAAATTAACTTTGTGGGTAGCTTCGAAAAATCATCTTGATGCAAAGCCCTCTCATTAATTCAGTTTAATTTGCTCGAAAGGTTGATTTCGATGGAGGTGCAGGTCGCGTTTCGGGGTGAATCGAATATGATGATTGTGTGGTTTTTCAGGTGAAACTTGAGGTGTGAACAATTAGTCGTATTTAGATAGTCGTTTAGGTCATTTAATTGAATTATTACAGAGGTTTAATGCCCAAACGGTTTTGGACTTTAAGATGCTACAGTTATGCTCTCGATTGAGTGACAACCGAGTTTAATCTTTGATTAATCAGTGCCTTAACGTTCGATTCACACAAACGAAACGGCTTGATTTAGTTTTTGGTTCATTAATCGACGTTTAATGAGTTTTAGAGGCTCGCCGGAGCCGCGCCGGTGATAGGCCAGATTCTTGGCCGGGAAAACGGGGTAAGGGGCGGGTGGTTTGGGATCTTTCATTAAATTACATAAGTGGCCCCTGTGATTTTAAGTTTGTTATTTTATGTTAGAACTTTAAATTCAAGTTTTCCAAAATAACATAAATACCCCCGAACTTAGTTTAACAAATTTGTTAGTTTCCAAGCTTTTATAAGATTATTATCATTATTAATATCATTATTATTATTATTATTATTATTATTATTATTATTATGGTAACGATATTATTATCATTATTATCAATGTTAAGCAAAATAATTTATTAACTCCCAATGTAACTCAACAAGCCCTCAAAGTTTTCATAAATGACATAAATGGTCCTTACAAGAACTTAACAAGGTTAACGCCTAATTTAACAAAAATACCAGATGTTACAGTCTCCCCAACTTAAAAGAATTTCGTCCCAAAATTAAAAGAAATGAAACTATACAAATAAGAATGGGTATCTCTTCTTCATGTGCTCTTCACGTTCCCAAGTAAATTCGGTGCCACGTTTATTTTCCCAACGAACCTTGACAATTGGGGTTGTTGTAGTTCTAGTTTTCTTCATTATGCGATCCATGATTTCAACAGGTTTCTCGACGAAATGCAAGGACTCGTCGATCTGAATGTCTTCCATCGGAACATACAGACTTTCGTCGGCCAAACACTTTCTCAAATTTGAGACGTGGAACACAGGATGAATTCCACTAAGGTCGAAAGGTAACTCTAGTTTGTAAGCCACTTTCCCAATCCTTTTCAGGATCTTGAAAGGTCCTACAAACCTTGGAGCCAGTTTGCCCTTCTTTCCAAAGCGAACCACACCTTTCCACGGTGAAACCTTAAGAAGAACCATCTCCCCAACTTGGAATTCCAATGGCTTACGTCACTTGTCAGCATAGCTCTTTTGACGACTTCTCGCCACTTTGAGGTTCTTGCGAATGATAGAAACTTTATCGGTCGTCTCTTGTATAAGTTCAGGACCAGTGATGAAGTTTTCACCAATGTCGGTCCAACAGATCGGTGAACGACATTTTCGACCATAAAGTGCTTCAAACGGTGCCATCTTGATACTCGAGTGGTAACTATTGTTATACGAAAATTCCGCGAGCGGTAGATGCGTATCACAATCACCACCAAAGTCAAGAACACAGAGACGTAGCAAATCCTCCAAAGTTTGGATCGTTCGCTCGGTTTGACCATCAGTTTGAGGATGGTAAGCCGTGCTTAGATCCAATTGTGTACCCAAAAGTTCTTGCATAGACGACCAAAAATATGAAGTGAAACGAGCATCTCAGTCAGATATGATGTGCAGAGGTACCCCATGACGACTTACAATCTCATCAACGTATATACGAGCTAACTTTGATGTCTTGTAAGTGTCACGTATGGGTATAAAATGTGCCGACTTGTCAATCGGTCAACAATCACCCATATGCTATCATGTCCTCGGGAGGTTCGGGGTAGCTTTGTTATGAAGTCCATGGATATGTGTTCCTATTTCCATATAGGAATCTCGGGTTGCTCAAGTAATCCACTTGGACGTTGATGTTCAGCTTTAACCTTTGTACATGTGAGGCACTTAGCTACATAAGTCGCTATGTCTTTCTTCATTCCAGGCCACCAATATTGACCACGTAGGTCCATGTACATCTTATCGGAACCAGGATGAATAGAATAACGAGTTTGATGAGCTTCGTTCATAATAAAGGTACGAATGTTGTCACGATTTGGAACCCAAATACGATTGGTGAAGTACATCAACCCATTGGGTTTTGTTTCCAATTGAGTTAGAAGATTATGCTCCAACTCATCCTTCATTCTTCCTTCTTGTTGTACCATTTGTTGAGCCTCCAGGATGCTAGACTCGATGTCACTATCTATTCTCAGGTTTTGTAGTAGTACGATGGTCTCGTTGACATCTAATCGGATTTCAGTATCGAACTCACCCAAGGTGTCAAACCATTGACGTCGATTGCGAATTTCTTGGAATGAAATCATCTTGTTGTGAATCTTCCGGCTCAGTGCATCAGCTACAACGTTTGCTTTACCAGGATGGTAACGAATGTCACAATTATAGTCACTAATCAACTCCACCCAACGACGTTGTCTCATGTTGAGATCTTTTTGATTGAAAACGTGTTGAAGGCTTTTATGATCGGTGTAGACTATACATTGCGTACCATACAGGTAGTGCCTCCAAATCTTCAAAGCAAATACAACAGCACCAAGCTCGAGATCGTGGGTTGTATAATTCACCTCGTGAACCTTCAATTGTCTCGACGCATAAGCTATGACCTTCCCTCTTTTGCATGAGAACACAACCAAGGCCTTGCTTAGATGCATCACAATACACGGTGAAATCGTCGTTTCCATCGGGTAGGGTCAATATAGGAGCATTGCACAACTTATGCTTTAACGCTTCAAAAGCTCTTCTTGCTCGGAACCCCACTCGAATGGTTTATTCTTTTGTGTCAAAGTAGTGAGCGGCTTCGCGATCCTCGAGAAATTGGCGATGAATCGCCGATAATAACCAGCAAGACCAAGAAAAGAACGAACTTCGGTAGGAGTTGTAGGAACACACCAATTCTTCACAGCTTCCACCTTTGCAGGATCAACGTGAATTCCTTGGCTATTCACCACGTGTCCTAGAAATTGAACTTCTTCGAGCCAGAAATCACACTTCGAGAACTTTGCGTACAATTGCTCTTTCTTTAACAACTCAAGAGCCAATCTCAAATGCAGCTCATGATCGGTGTTGGACTTGGAATAGATAAGTATGTCATCAATAAAGACGATCATAAACTTGTCTAGATAAGGCTTGCATACTCGGTTCATGAGATCCATGAAGACAGCAGGAGCATTGGTTAAACCAAAAGGCATCACCATAAACTCATAGTGTCCATAACGAGTACGAAAAGCGGTCTTTGGAATGTCATCCTCATGAACTCGTAATTGATGATATCCAGAACGTAGGTCAATTTTCGAGAATATGGCAGCTCCTTGAAGTTGATCAAACAAGTCATTGATGCGAGGAAGAGGATAACGATTCTTGATGGTAAGTTTGTTAAGCTCGTGATAATAGATGCACATACGAAACGATCCATCTTTCTTCTTCACGAAAAGAACAGGTGCACCCCAAGGCGAAGAACTAGGACGGATGAAGCCCTTCTCGGATAGCTCTTACAGTTGACAAGAGAGTTCTTGCATTTCCGATGGTGCAAGCCGATACGGTGACTTGGCCACGGGGTTTGCTCCCGGTATCAAGTCAATTTTAAACTCGACTTCACGCACGGGAGGTAAACCACTAAGGTCATCGGGAAATACTTCAGGAAAGTCTCGTACGATAGGGACATCCTTAAGTTCTTTCCCTTTGACTTTCGTGTTGACCACATAAGCCAAGAAGGCCATATACTTCTTGTTTAAGCACTTCGGGCTTGAGTGCAAGACATGAGTTTAAGCCCTTTAGAAGATTTTTCACCGAACACCTTCAACGTATCTCCAGAGGGTAACGGTATACGAATGCACTTCTCGAAACAAATGATCTCAGCATGGTGTTTGGCTAACAAATCCATACCAATGATGACGTCAAAGCTTCCAAGTTTCATAGGGATAAGATCGATAAGAAAATCATGCGTGTCAAGACTTAAGATGCAATCATGAACGATAACGTCAACGGTAATCGGTTCTCCATCGGCAACTTCAACAGTAAGAGGTCTTTCTAGTTTCGTATGTGGCTTAGCAAGTATGGGTTCAAACTCTAATGAAACAAAACTTTTATCGGCTCCAGAATCAAATAGGACATAGGCATAAGTTTTGTTAATAAGGAACATACCTGTTCAATTTTTAAGGTATTTAACAATACAGGTAAAATATGAAATGAATTTGATCACAAAATTAAGGGTGAGTTAACGTACCATTCACCACATCGTTGTTTGCTTGTGGTTGGTTAGCGTTGATGTTGAAAGCACGTCCTCGGGCTTGTGGAACATTACCCACAAGACGAGGGCATTGTGGGCGAAAATGGCCAGGTTCCCCACAGTTGTAGCAAACACGGTTTGTGACCACAGCGGCATTGTTAGGTGCACTGTGGCAAGTCGCCACCAAATGACCATATTTACCGCATAAGGTGCAAATGCGGCATGGTTGATTCCCCGGATGATGATACCTACACGTGCTGCACATCGGTTGAGGACCAGCATAAGCCCTAGCCCCAGGCACTTGTGCCACAGATATAGCCGCAGGTACAAGTTGTCTTTGGGGTTGTTTGGGTGCAGCCACGGCATAGTTACGTGCCAGTGTGAACTTGCGCTTCTTGTTGTTGTTGTGGCTGTTAGACGGTTCAGCTTTGGTCTCCTTAACCGCCTCGGTAGCCGTCTTCTCCACCTTCTTTGCACCCTTCACAGACATGGTGCCCGCTCTTATATGGTTCTCGGTGAGTTGAGCGGTGATTGTAATGGCTTCTTCCAAGGTTGTGGGTCGGCTACCCACCACAGCATCTTGAATTTGGGGTGGTACACCCTTAATGAACTTCTCGATGTTGCGGGGAACAGTGTCGACCATATGGGGCAGCAGTATACTCAACTCATGATGCCTAGTTGAGTAGGCCAAATGATCACCATCATTTTGTTTCAAATTCCAAAACTCTTCTTCCAACTTTTGCAATTCACTTCTTGGGCAGAACTTCGCGATGGCGATGTCTTGAACTCTTCCCATGTAAGTGCTAGAATGGCATCGGGTCCACGATTCCTCTTCTCGCTATTCCACTAGGTAAGAGCCATTTGTTGGAACATACTAGTGGCATAACGAACCTTGAGTGCATCGGGACACTCACAATTGATAAAGGTATTCTCCATGCTTTCGAACCACTCAAGAAGGCCAGTGGCTCCTTCCTTGCCACTAAAACTAGTGGGCTTGCAAGAGCTGAAGTGTTTGAAGGTGCAAGTTTGATTATTCCCTTGTTGATTGTTCCCGTTTTGATTGTTGCTAATCTCTCCATGACCATTTCCATTGTTGCTAGCGTTGGTCATTAAGGTGCTATTAAGTTCAGCAACCATGGTCGGAATGACAGCAGCCATTTGTCGAGCAATCATGGCGGCTAACTTACGATCGGAACTTCCACGCTTTCCATGATGACGAGACATGCTGGAATATACAAATGAGTTAGATATGAGAATTGGAATAACAAGGATTAATGTTCAACAAGGATAAGGCAAAAAGTTGTAAGGCACATGGAATGGTTCCATTGGTAACGCATTACCATTTGGAAACGTTGACACGTCAAGGTAAGTTGACCCATTCGCCTTAGAAATTTGTGTATGTTGACCATGGTTTATCAGTCATCCCAGAAATCCCCAGGTAAGCATAACTAGTCCCGTAGGATTTATGCCAGACGACTGTTTATCATAAACAGGCACTGCACAAACCTGGCTTATGGAAAGAAAAATCCACCCTCGTGTCTGATACTGATAACAAAAAAGAACCTGAGCTACCCTCACCTTCTAAGGGTCAATGGGTGGAGTTTATGATGTGTGATGCCTCAGGGAAACCCAAGACAGTCAAAGCTTGGGTTCCTAACCTAAACTGATCCTTTCACTTTGTATGCGCAGGGTGCTCGATATAGCGCTGACACTAACACGTGGATTATAGACAGCAGAGCATCCAGGCACATGACAGGAAATAGCGCCCTTTTATCTAACGTCAAACAAATAAAAGGAGGGCATGTTTCCTTTGCAGGAAACAAAGGAGGATATATCACAGCTCAGGGAGAAGTGGGAAATCAGAAAGTTAAGTTTGATAAAGTGAACTACGTTCAACAACTTCAGAACAACTTACTTTCTGTGTCCCAAATATGTGATAAAGGATTTAAAGTCGTCTTCGATAATCACAAGTGTTACGTGCTGAAGAAAGAATATATGATCCCAGAAGACCAAGTTCTGATTACTGCTTCAAGATATAAAGACCTTTATGTCTTGGATCTGTCAACAGCTGCCACAACGGATCATGAGGTTTAGTGTTTCTTATCTAAAGCTACTGAGAAGGATTCCATCTCCTGGCATCGGAGAATGGGACACATTAGTCAAAGGAAGATGAATCATTTGATTTAGAAGGATCTAGTTAGAGGAGTGAATGTCAAGAACTTCCAACTTCCTGACTTCTGTGTAGCTTGCAAGAAGGGCAAACAGACAAAGAAGTCTCATAAGGAAAAGAAAGTTCATTCAATAGAACTTCCTCTTGAGCTTCTTCACATGGATCTGTTCGGTCCAGTTAGTACAAGGAGCATCGCAGGCGACGCGTACTGTTATGTGGTCACTGATGACTACTCAAGGTTCACTTGGGTAAAGTTTCTGAAATCAAAATCAGAAACTTTGGAGACATTCAAAGAATTAGAAACCACACTGGAATCACTCTACAAGCTCAAAGTTCGACAAATACGCTCCGACAACGGGACAGAATTCAAGAATCAAGGGATGGAGGCATACTGCAAGGAAAAGGGAATTGTGCATCAATTCACCTCTGCCTACACACCTCAGATGAATGGAGTTGCTGAGAGAAAGAACAGGAGCTTGATAGAAACAGCCCAGACTATGCTGGCAGACTCGAAACTGCCTATCCAATTCTGGAACGAGGCAGTGGCAAATGCTTGCTATACACTGAACAGAGTCCTAATTGTCAAGCGCCACGGAAAGACATGTTATGAGCTACTTCAAAGACGCAAACCGAATTTGGAGTATCTTGAACCTTTTGGCGCACCGTGTACACTTCTGAAGAAGACACAAGAAGGAAAATTCAGCGAGAAGGCAGTTGAAGGAATTTTTCTAGGATAAAACATACCGAACAAGCGAGTTTACAATAACTCAACGGGTCTTGTGGAAGTGTGGTGTAATGTCGACGTTCAGAGATATACCACACCACCTACAGGCAAAGGACCTGCATACTTCTTCGATTATGATGGATTCTTCAAATCCTTCAACATCCCTCTCTCTCCCTCGGATGATGAGTTAGCTACTAGGATGATGTATGATATACTAAACACTCCATCCAGCACACAGGGAGAGTCATCTACTCAGTCAGAAGGGGTCGTCAATGAAAGTGACTCCTCCTCTGAAGATGAAACTGAAGCAGATGACCAGAACGGTCAGGAGGAACAGGTTCCAGTTCCTGAAAGTCCACAAGCATCCACAAGGGATGCACCCTCGACTTCGGAACCTCAAACTCCAACCTCCTCCGATGCAGACCAAAATGTTCACAATCTTGGCTCGGAGGTGACTGTGCCGACTACTCCAGGATCACGACTAAATGTCTATCATCCCCTTGACAATGTTATTAGAGATGTCCGATCAGGAGTACAAACCCGAAATCAGCTATACTCAGCTGATTACGCCTCACTTATGGAGAAGGGTTACATACATGATGGTGCTTATCGTTGTTTTGTCTCGCAGGTCGAGCCAAAATATGTGAGTGAAGCACTAAATGATGAGGCGTGGGTGAGTGCCATGCAAGAAGAACTTCTGCAGTTTAAGAAGTTAGGTGTATGGACACTGGTAGATAGACCTAAGGTGCTAAAGTCATTGGCACCAAATTGGTACTAAAATGTAAGAAGGATGACCAAGGAGTCATCATAAGGAACAAAGCCCGACTGGTGGTTCAAGGTTTTCGCCAAGTCGAGGGTATTGATTATAACGAAGTGTTTGCACCGTGGCAAGGATGGAAGCTATTCGTATCTTCCTCGCCTATGCCTCGTACATGAAGATTAAAGTCTACCAATTAGATGTGAAAAGTGCATTCCTTCATGGTGAAATAAGGGAAACAGTCTATGTCAGTCAACCCGAGGGATTTGAAGACCCTTATCATCGGGATAGAGTTTACAAGCTCGACAAAGCTTTATATGGGCTTCATCAAGCTCCTCGAGCTTGGTACGAGAAACTCTCGACTCATCTTGTGAAACACGGCTTTCGCAGGGGAGTCATTGACTGTACACTGTTTATTAAAGAAAAGGATGGTGACCTACTGCTTGTACAGATCTATGTTGATGACATAATCTTCGGGTCAAAGAACGAAGAGTTATGCAAAGAGTTTGAAGCAGTGATGAAGAAAGAGTTTGAGATGAGTGCAATGGGGGAGATGAAGTTCTTTCTCGGGTCACAGGTGGATCAAACACCTAATGGGATCTTTCTACATCAGACCAAGTATGTAGGAGACATTCTCAGTCGCTTTGACATGGAGAATGCTTCTGCTGCTGGGACTCCACTCGCTACGAATCATGATATAGCACGTGATAAGAGTGGAGATCTTGTAGATGCCACTATGTACCGAGGCATGATTGGATCCCTCATGTATCTCACTGCCTCAAGACCTGATATCATGTATGCTACATGTTTATGTTCCAGATATCAGGCTAACCTAAGGTCAATCATCTAATCGGGGTCAAAAGGATCTTTCGCTATCTAAAGGGTACACCCACCCTGGGGTTGTGGTATCCTCATGATGACGATTTTGAGCTCACAGCGTATAGTGACTCGGACTATGGAGGCTGCAAAATGAACTACAAGTCTACATCAGCAGGGTGTCAATTCTTTGGGAGAAGATTAGTTACATGGCAGTGTAAGAAGCAGACATCGGTTGCATTGTCAACCTGTGAAGCCGAATATGTTGCCGCTGCAAGTTGCTGTTCCCAAATCATTTGGATTCAACAGCAAATGCGGGATTACGGTTTGAAATTCTCGTCTACTCCTATTTTTGTTGATAACTCTGCTGCAATTGCAGTAACCAAAAACCCGGTTCAACATCCTAAGACCAAACACATCGGTATTAAATACCACTTCATAAGAGACTGCTTTGAAAAGAACTTAATAGATGTGGTTAAAATTAATACTGATTTTCAACGTGCTGACCTCTATACAAAAGCTTTTGATAAACCACGTTTTCAATACTTGCTAGAGGTCAACAGCGTTAAAAAGAAAAATGAGGTAATTCCTGATGAGCATAATGTGTAGTCCGGGGTAGGTTTCATTAATGTTTATTTTATTTTATGTTATCTGTTTTTCTTGTCTGTTACATTTAACTTCATGTTACCTTGCTGTTTATTAAAATCCAAAAATAATTAATCCGAAATGATTTTAGTATTTTAGGGGAGAATAGGTCAGCAAGTTAACATTAAAAAAAATGAGGGAGAAGGGGTAACTAGCTGAAATAAGGTAGATTGTGTCTGTGATACTAATTCAATACCTTGGAATATGATAGTACACAGGAACAAATCGAGAGGATTTAAAATTTAAGGTTTGAAAAGATGCAAAAGTTCAAAGTATAAGTCTGCGTAGTCTAAGCAATATAAAACGGGAAAATGATAGAAAACTGGCAACTCCTAAGGTGACACAGAGAAAGTAGACTTAGAGGCTGCTAGACCACAAATGATATGTTGGTAGATTCAACACAATAGACAATTAGACCTGATTGGTGATCTCAAGATCAAACTAAGCTATTCAACTGACTGTGGACTCCCATCTTATCACTGGTTAACACAATCAAATATATTCCAATAAGGGGCAATGAGCATTTAAACGCCACAAAAGTGTGCGGATGACCAAAATTAGAGCAAAGCAAGAAAAAAATGAAAGACAAATGCAATAAAGCTAATGGCTCATGTTGTTGGTGCATTTTGTGAAAAATAAAAGTAAGCTGCTCTAACAAGGAGATAGGTTGTGTGCCTCTCTGTTGTGCGATGGCACTGACCTGAGGATAAGCATAACTTAGATATTCTAGAATTCATTGTTGTTTGCCGCCTCTCTGCTGTGTGATGGCACTGACCTGAGGACAGGCTTCTCTTGAAAGCTCTAAGAATAGTCTCTTCTTGTAATAATACCCGTAGACCGCTCAAAACCTCTGAGGAATGTTGATTACCATATAAGTGTGGGATCCACAAATGTTAGCTGAAATAATTAAACCTAAATCAGTCACCAGTCTGCGTCAAAAGTCTGTGTATGGATTTAAGTGGACCAATATACTGACAATCTTAGTGGCTACCTTCTCAAGGTTCAACTCAATGTGAAGATCTAAGAGTGTCAGTATGATTTCCTTAAGTTGCTAATGACTCTGGATGAATACCGAGAATTAAGCGTCAAAGAGCTTTAATAACAAGTCCCAAAATGATTTGATATTCCTGTATGATTTCAAAATTGATTTGGTCCAGATATGATCAATCTAAGTTAAAGTTGTCTACTCCTAATCAAATACCTTAGATTCTCATCTTAGGGTTTTATCTCTCACAAAACGTCCAAACATAAACTTTAGTTGTGTAGTTAGTTTAAGTTACTATGTTTATTTTTTGAGTTGTGTGTCTGTCGGACTACATCAGGGTAATCAGAAGGGAATTAACTCACCTGAAAAGGTCATGTCTGAGATGGCCACATGGTTTTAAAATTTAAATGGTCACGTCTGAAGTGACTGAATTGGTTAAGAGCTTATAAGTTTATTATCAAAAGTGAAAAGGGTCTGAATAGTAAATGTTGAAAATGACTGTAAACTCATAAAGTGTGACCCATTCGCACTAGTGGATCATGGTTATCGACCAACTATGCGAATGGCCTCCAATCGGCCGAATGGACATGAAATTGTTTCATTCGACCGAATGGAAGGGGGAGAATGAAACAGGAGACCGACTGAGGCTCAGTCGGTCAACTAAAGGGGCGAATGAAGGAGACCGAATGAGCCAGTCGACCGACTGAGACTCAGTCGGCCGACTGAATGCGATTGACTAGGCCAATCGTACGACTGAACCTCCGTCGCCCGATTGAACTGAGCGACTGAGGCCAGTCGGCCGAATGAACCTAGGGTTAGTATTTAAAGGTCTTAATCGATCGCATATCACTCATCACTCCCAAAAACCCCGAATCGCGCTCATTACCATTACCCTGTCGAAATTGCCTCCGATTCTGATATACTTTGCGCTTAAGATTCTTCATTCTAGTGACGTTTTACAGGTACACTACTCCTTGAACCTATCAAAATCAATACATCACCGAACTACAATATCTACATTGGATTGAATCAAGAACCGAACATCGAATTGGCCTAATTGCCTATGTAAATGAAGCAATATGTTAAAATTAAGTTGACTAGGTTATTAGTGACAAGTAGACGAGGCTAATGGATGAGTACACACTGTTAAAAGACTTAGATTGGTCAAGATTCGACCCACAGGCGATCGAACAGTGGGGCGAGCGACTGGACGTTCGAATGAACTCCAATCGCACGATTGAACCTTGCGATTGGATCATTCGACCGACTGAACCACCCGAATGAGTCCAGTCGGACGATTGAACTCAATCGCATGCATCAATCGGCAGATTGAACTCAATCGCATGCATCACTCAGCCGATTGAACTTAATCGCATGGCTCAATCAGCCGATTGAACTCAGTCGCATGTCTCAAACAGGCGACTGACTTCAGTCGCATGATTCATTCGCACGAATGAATCAAAATGACTTTCAACTTTACACTTAGAACAGAAGTTTTCATGTCTTATGTATTAATAGTTCTATGTCTTGTGTGTTACAGATAAATGGCAGAAAAGTGGACCATAAATCCCAAGCACAACATCTGTGCCCACTTGGATCACACCACCAGGAATGGGGCTGAGTTTACCGAAATAATTGCATTTCTGAGACGGTCCCGGATCTATAAGGCGATCTCCACTCCTTGCACGCCTTACAGATCACTCCATCAGGCATTCTGGGAAAATGCCTCGGTGGACCGCTCTCGTGAGCCTTACTGTATCAGGAGCTCCATACTGGGCCATGGTATTGAGATCTCTGCCGCCGACATTCAGAGGGTCCTGGAGTTCGGGGAGGATGCTGATCATCCTACAAAACTACATCCATTGACTGTAAGAGGATGCTTCCTAAGGCTAAAGTACGCTGGGGATATCAACTCAGGTGTGCTCAACAAGAGCAACCTGAGCCCCCAGTACAAGTACTTAGCTCACGTGATTCTAAAGTGTGTAGCTTCAAGGAGGGGTGGTTTTGACGATCTCTCAGACCAGATTCAAAATGCCTATGTGGTACTGGTTCTGAACCACCCCTTTAGTTTTTCCAGTATGATATTCTCCTACTTGGTGGAGAATTTGGAGGTAAAGGGAAAAGAGGGGTTCTGTATGTACCCCAGATTCTTACAGCTTATCTTCAACGACAAGCTGCCACAGTTGCCCAAAGAGAGTCATGACGCAGTGGCTCTGGAAATAATGGATGATACTACTCTGGGCAGAATGAGAGTTTACAAGGGAAAGCAGATTAAACCCCAAGTGAAGAGAATGATTGGCCACTTAGCAGATGAAAGCTATGTGGCACCTGGGAGACGCCAATGGCGTCACGAGGACAGTGACTCCAATGTGGAGCCGATTGTCCTCCCTACTGATGACTCTGAGGAGGATGACATTGAGGATGAGGCTGTTCCATCTCGAGGCACCGTGTCTGACTTTGTTCCCTTGGTGTCTGGCTCACCTGCTGAGGTAACTGAGTCAGCAGGATTCCATCAAGATTTTGTGCTTACCGAGGAAGATGAAGATGAATCTGATGAGGAGCCATTGACCCGAACTGTGGGAAGGAAAGTGGTTCCCACAGAACACGGGTTGAGCGTTGTCGGTGAACCACCGAGAGGATCCGGAGATACAGAGACTGATCCATCATATGCTCCGGAGTCCTCAGGCGGGATTGAAGGGGGAGCATCCACCTCGAGGGGAACGAGGAGAAAGCGGATGGCTCAGCCCCATGGCCAGAAAAAGAAAAAACGTGAGGTAACCTTCATCACCACCACATCCCCCATACCTTCCACCACTACCACCTCTACAGACACACCTCCACCACCATACCTTCCCCACAGCAACCACAACCACCACCATACCGATCACCACAAGCCAGACCCCTGCTACCACTACTAGATTCACCCCACACTCACCACCATCATCATCCAGACCTTACCCGATATTCACCACCTCCACCACCACCACTAGCCACCAAACCGAGCCCTCAGCCTACCCCTCACACACCTCTCGATCTCCCCTACCTCCAATCGGGGTAGAGGAACAGCTGGCAGCCTTAAACAGAATGGTGTTACGACTACTGGCGGCTGATGAGGAAAAGACCTCTCAGATCCGCCAGCTCACCGACCTGACTGCTGCACAATCGCAAAAAATCGCAGAGCAGGATCGAGCTATTAAGAAGCAGGCCCAGAAATTGGCTGCTCAGAACACTGAGCTGGACCAACTCCGAGCACAAAGCGTCACATCTGGTAAGCAGATAGAAGAGTTGGAAAAGGCAAAGAGGTCCATTTTGTTAAAGTTAAAAGGATCAAAGGAGGAACCTCTAAAGATAAAGGATGGAGAAAGAGAGAGTGATGATGATGATGATGATGATGACAGTGATTCTGATGAAGAGAAGACAGAAGAGTCGTGTGCTGATGAAGAGACTGAAGAAGGAGAAGCATCTGACTCTGTCTCAGCTCCCGGTCAAGAGCAGAGAACAAAGAACCGACAGGATAAGTCAGCTTCTACTTCTGCACCTTCACACGAAGAGACTAGCATACAGGATAAAAGTAAATAGTGGATGTTTATGTATTTAATTACTTTTGTATTCTGTATTGAAAAACAATGTACTGAATGTTTATATTAACTTAATGCATTTTGTTTGATATATTACTAATGATTTGAATGTGAAATGTGTAAATCAAACAGATCCAAAGTACCACAGAGATGAGTTTGATATTGCTCCCCTTCAACAGGTCAAGTCTCAACTCACAATGATTCTTGATCTGCAAGGGATTGTCAGAAGGTCAGTGAGTTATACACCTGAAGAAGGTGAAATAATTCACGACCTATCTAACAAGCAACTGGCAGAAATGTTCAGACTCAATCTTGATGATATTGTCAAGGATGCTCCAACAGTTGACTCAACCAGTGACGACGAACTACACGACGTTGATGAAGTGAAGTTGAAGATATTACTGCTGAAGAGTACCCTCAATACGCTGACAACGCGGGTAATGTGGTCCCCAATTGGGTGAGTCCCTAGTCAGTGATATGTTTGAGGTACTGGACAAGATGGAGCAGGAAAGAGGAAAGATCGAAGGAACAGCCCAAGCCTCAAACGAAGATGTATACATTCGAAAGGCTGAATGGGCTGAATGTTTTAAAGAAGTCAGAGCCCAACGTGATGCACCGAAGAGGGTTGCCTACACCAAGTTCTACAGCGTCAGAAACATCTTACGGTGTCAGGCAGGATTATAGCATGGGCATATTTTGAAGATCTTAACGTTTATGCCGTTAAGAGGGAAAAGGGCATAGAGTACTTTAGATTTCCACATGATCTAAAGACTCTACCTGGATTTGAGCTCAACCAGCTGGCCAAGTTGAAGCTGTTGTATGCTGACACGAGAAAAATGTCAGGCTGGTTTGAGGCTGCCCTCAAGAAAGAGTACCACACCAGTTGGATTAACTTCAGACCTCAACAACCTACAAGGTATATTAGAAGGTCTGAGATGGATGCCATTGCTGGAAAACCTAAAATTGTGTTGAAGTGGAGTCCTCCTCGCACTATGTCGAGAATCCCTCTCAGGGAAATGCCACAAGACTTCACTCCACACTTCAAATGGTGGTACTATGATTGGAGAACTGCTGAAGCTGTCATAGTTCTAAACAAAGGGGATCAAATGGATACTGTCAGGGTATTCGACCCAATGTGGCTAACTAACTTGTCTGCTAATGATGTCTATACTTTATACAAGTGGCCACTGTTCTATGACACACAAGACATTGTACAAGCCCTCCAGTTCCAAAATGTTATACGACTTTGCTTCGCGTTTGATATTCACGCGGGAGTCACACAAGAGGACAATTACAAGAAATATGAGAAGGTAATGAAGAAAACAAGACATTAGAGAGATCTAGGTCCAAGGAGGAGTTTGTTGATACATGTATGTCCCTAGATCATGATATGTGATGTAATAGATCTTGTTTGGTATGATTAATGAACTGATATTGATAGTCTGTTGGTTATAATGTTTAATAGTTCATTAATGAGTCGTAAATGAATTGATTGAGTTTATGATTACTTGAAGGATTACATATAATATTATATTAATTAACTAAAACATTCAAACTTAACTTAATGAAGTTCTCATGCGAATGGCTCATGCGAATGAACCATAAGCATGAAGAACCTCATACGATTGACTCAGTCGCACGACTGAACCAGGAGACTGGATCAGTCGTACGACTGTAACATAAGAATGGCTCAATCGCACGACTGAACACTCAGTCGCACGAATGAACCAACCGCATGGTTCAATTGCACGACTGAACCAAACTAATGGTTCAGTCGCACAATTGAAGAATGCCAACCTATAAATACAACTCAATTCGTGAAAAGCAGGGAGATTCGTTCAAGTTCAATTCCATACGAACCCTAGCCGTCCAGAAACCTTCCAAATCGTTCTCCAAGTTCATAGAACACATTAGATCGATTCCTTATCGATTTCTAACGTTAGTTTCAATCCTTGATTGATTCTTCGTGTGTTCTCACTGATTGGGTCGCCAATCAAATAGGATTCCGCACTATTTGATCCGGTATACACGTGATCTCTAGGTATTTTCGTCGAATATCAGGTCCTAACAAAAAGACTATCTACGCGAGAAGTATTATAGTTTAGTGTTTTGTTGTGACAAGTTCTTTTGTATTGATTTAGTTAAGCATTCTTGAGTACTTTGATGCACCACACTATTGCTTGACAATTTTGTTTAAAATATAAGCAAAACATATTTACTTGTTCGTTTTACTTTGATTTCAGATATTTTTTCATCGAACAAACTTTGCGTTTCTTGTTTGATGTTCGATTACTTTCATTCCGCTAGTGTAATTTGATTAACCGTTTTTATTGAGAAAATAAGAGTAGTTTCTTGGTTCTTTACACTTCATTTCCTTGCATAGATGGTTGATTAAGCATTATCTGGAATTAAAGTTGTCATTTGGAATGAATCGGTTGCTTTTCATATTTGAGAGTGTTCGAAGTGGGTTGTGGAGTGTTGTCGATGAGCTTGGGTCGGAGTGGACTAATTTCAAGTGTTATTCGTGTGTTTCACGTTTAGTTTTGGTTTTAATTTAAACAACAGAAACTACATTCCCTTTCTGATTAATTATGGTGATTCCAATGATGATCATAATTGGATGTGTTTAGATGTTCATGAGAGTGTTAAGAAGGCTTTAGAATCAAAACTCCATAGTATTGGAGGTTGTTAGAGAAAGCAAAAGACTATCTATGCGAGAACTATTATAGTTTAGTGTTTTGTTGTAACAAGTTCTTTTGTAATGATTTAGTTAAGCATTCTTGAGTACTTTGATGCACCACACATTGCTTGACTATTTTGTTTAAAATATAAGCAAAACATATATACTTGTTCGTGTACTTTGATTTCAGATCTTTTTTCATCAAACAAACTTTGCGTTCTTGTTTGATGTTTGATTACTTTCATTCTGCTAGTGTAATTTGATTAACCGTTTTTATTGAGAAAATAAGAGTAGTTTCGTGGTTCTTTACACTTCATTTCCTTGCATTGATGGTCGATTAAGCATTTTCTGGATTTAAAGTGGTCATTTTGAATGAATAGGTTGCATTTCATATTTGAGAGTGTTTGAAGTGGGTTGTGGAGTGTTGTCGATGAGTTTGGGTCGGAGTGTAATGATTTCAAGTGTTATTCCTGTGTTTCACGTTTAGTTTTAGTTTCAATTTAAACAAGAGAAACTACATTCCCTTTATGATTAATTATGGTGATTCCAATGATGATCATAATTACATGTGTTCAGATATTCATGAGATTGTTAAGAAGGATTAAGAATCCAAACTCCAGAGCATTGGAGGTTGTTAGAGAAAGCAAAAGACTATCTACGCGAAAACTATTATAGTTTAGTGTTTTGTTGTAACAAGTTCTTTTGTAATGTATTTAGTTAAGCATTCTTGAGTACATTGATTCACCACACTATTGCTTGACAATTTTGTTTAAAATACAAGCAAAAATATTTACTTGTTCGTGTTACTTTAATTTGAGATCTTTTTTCATGGAACAAACTTTGCGTTTCTTGTTTGATGTTTGATTACTTTCATTCCCCTAGTGTAATTTGATTCACCATTTTTATTGAGAAATTAAGAGTAGTTTCTTGGTTCTTTACACTTCATTTCCTTGCATAGATGGTTGATTAAGCATTATCTGGAATTAAAGTTGTCATTTGGAATGAATTGGTTGCTTTTCATATTTGAGAGTGTTCGAAGTGGATTGTGGAGTGTTGTCGATGAGCTTGGGTTGGAGTTGACAGATTTCAAGTGTTATTTGTGTGTTTCATGTTTAGTTTTGAATTTAATTTAAACAACAGAAACTACATTCCCTTTGTGATTAATTATGGTGATTCCAATGATGATCATAATTAGATTTGTTTACATGTTCATGAGAGTGTTAAGAAGGCTTTAGAATCAAAACTCCATAGCATTAGAAGTTGTTAGAGAAAGCAAAAGACTATCTATGTGAGAACTATTATAGTTTAGCGTTTTGTTGTAACAAGTTCTTTTGTAATGATTTAGTTAAGCATTCTTGAGTACTTGATGCACCACACTATTGCTTGACAATTTTGTTTAAAATATAAGCAAAACATATTTACTTGTTCGTGTTACTTAATTTGAGATCTTTTTTCATCGAACAAAGTTTGCGTTTCTGTTTGATGTTTCATTAGTTCATTCTGCTATTGTAATTTGATTCACCATTTTTATTGAGAAAATAAGAGTAGTTTCTCGGTTCTATACACTTCATTTCCTTGCATAGATGATCGATTAAGCATTTTCTGGATTTAAAGTTGTCATTTTGAGTGAATCAGTTGCATTTGATATTTGACAGTGTTCGAACTGGGTTGTGGAGTGTTGTCGATGAGTTTGGGTCTGAGTGGACTGATTTCAAGTGTTATTCGTGTGTTTCACGTTTACTTTTGGTTCTAGTTTAAACAATAGAAACTACATTCCCTTTATGATTAATTATGGTGATTCCAATGTTGATCATAATTAGATGTGTTTAGATATTCATCAGAGTGTTAAGAAGGACTAAGAATCAAATCTCCATAGCATTGGTGGTTGTTAGAGAAAGCAAAAGACTATCTACGCGAGAAGTATTATAGTTTAGTGTTTTGTCGTAACAAGTTCTTTTGTAATGATTAGTTAAGCATTCTTGAGTACTTTGATGCACCACACTATTGCTTGACAATTTGGTTTAAAATATAAGCAAAACATATTTACTTGTCGTTTACGTTGATTTCAGATATTTTTTCATCGAACAAACTTTGCGTTTCTTGTTTGATGTTCGATTACTTTGATTCGCTAGTGTAATTTGATTAATCGTTTTTATTGAGGAAATAAGAGTAGTTTCTTGGTTCTTGACACTTCATTCTGGCATAGATGGTTGATTAAGCATTATCTGGAATTAAAGTTGTCATTTGGAATGAATCGGTTGCTTTTCATATTTGAGAGTGTTTGAACTTGCTTGTGGAGTGTTGTCAATGAGTTTGGGTCGGAGTGGACTGATTTCAAGTGTTATTCGTGTAATTCTCGTTCAGTTTTGGTTTTAATTTAAACAACAGAAACTACATTCCATTTGTGATTAATTATGGTGATTCCAAGATGATCATAATTAGATGTGTTTAGATGTTCATGAGAGTGTTAAGAAGGCTTCACAATTAAAACTCCATAGCATTGGAGGGGTTAGTGAGGAAGCAAAAGCCTATCTACGCGAGAACTATGATAGTTTAGTATTTTGTTGTAACAAGATCCTTTGTTTGTGTTTAGTTAAGCATTCTTGAGTACTTTGAGCACCACTCTATTGCTTGACAATTTTGTTTAAAATACAAGCAAAACATATTACTTGTTCGTGTTACTTTGATTTCAGATCTTTTTAATCGAACAAACTTTGCGTTTCTTGTTTGATGTTTGATTACTTTCATTCCGCTAGGTAACTTGATCACCGTTTTTATTGAGAAAATAAGAGTAGTTTCTCGGTTCTATACACTTCATTTCCTTGCATAGATGATCGATTAAGCATTTTCTGGATTTAAAGTTGTCATTTTGAGGTGAATCAGTTGCATTTATTTTGAGAGTGTTCTGAACTGGTTGTGGAGTGTTGTCGATGAGTTTGGGTCGGAGTGGACTGATTTCAAGTGTTATCGTGTGTTTCACGTTTACTTTTGGTTTTAATTTAAACAACATAAACTACATTCCATTATGATTAATTATGGTGATTCCAATGTTGATCATAATTAGATGTGTTTAAATATTCATGAGAGTTAAGAAGGATTAACAATCAAATCTCCATAGCATTGGAGGTTTTTGAGAAAGCAAAAGACTATCTACGCGAGAAGTATTATAGTTTAGTGTTTTGTTGTAACAAGTTCTTTTGTAATGATTTAGTTAAGCATTCTTGAGTACTTTGATGCACCACACTATTTCTTGACAATTTTGTTTAAAATATAAGCAAAAATATTTACTTGTTCGTTTTACTTTGATTTCAGATATTTTTTCATCGAACAAACTTTGTGTTTCTAGTTTGATGTTCGATTACTTTCATTCCGCTAGTGTAATTTGATTAACCGTTTTTATTGAGAAAATAAGAGTAGTTCTTGGTTCTTTACACTTCTTTCCTGGCATAGATGGTGATTAAGCATTATCTGGAATTGAAGTTGTTCATTGGAATGAATCGGTTGTTGCTTTTCATATTTGAGAGTGTTTGAACTGGCTTGTGGAGTGTTGTCAATGAGTTGGGGTCGGAGTGGACTGATCAAGTGTTATTCGTGTAATTCACGTTCAGTTTTGGTTTTAATTTAAACAACAGAAACTAGATTCCATTTGTGATTAATTATGGTGATTCCAATGATGATCATAATTAGATGTGTTTAGATGTTCATGAGAGTGTTATGAAGGCTTAAGAATCAAAACTCCATAGAATTGGAGGTTGTTAGAGAAAGCAAAAGACTATCTACGCGAGAACTATTATAGTTTAGTGTTTTTTTTGTAACAAGATCCTTTGTTATGTATTTACTTAAGCATTCTTGAGTACTTTGATGCACCACTCTATTGCTTGACAATTTTGTTTAAAATACAAGCAAAACATATTTACTTGTTCGTGTTACTTTGATTTCAGATCTTTTTACATCGAACAAACTTTGCGTTTCTTGTTTGATGTTTGATTACTTTCATTCCGCTAGTGTAACTTGATTCACCGTTTTTATTGAGAAAATAAGAGTAGTTTCTCGGTTCTATACACTTCATTTCCTTGCATAGATGATCGATTAAGCATTTTCTGGATATAAAGTTGTCATTTTGAGTGAATCAGTATCATTTCATATTTGAGAGTGTTCGAACTGGTTTGTGGAGTGTTGTCGATGAGTTTGGGTCGGAGTGGACTTATTTCAAGTGTTATTCGTGCGTTTCACGTTTACTTTTGGTTTTAATTTAAACAACATAAACTATATTCCCTTTATGATTAATTATGGTGATTCCAATGTTGATCATAATTAGATGTGTTTAAATATTCATGAGAGTGTTAAGAAGGATTAAGAATCAAATCTCCATAGCATTGGAGGTTGTTAGAGAAAGCAAAAGACTATCTATGCGTGAAGTATTATAGTTTAGTGTTTTGTTGTAACAAGTTCTTTGTAATGATTTAGTTAAGCATTCTTGAGTACTTTGATGCACCACACTATTGCTTGACAATTTTGTTTAAAATATAAGCAAAACATATTTACATGTTCGTGTTACTTTAATTTGAGATCTTTTTTCATCGAACAAACTTTGCGTTCTTGTTTGATGTTCGATACTTTCATTCCGCTAGTGTAATTTGATTAACCGTTTTTATTGAGAAAATAAGAGTAGTTTCTTGGTTCTTACACTTCATTTCCTTGCATAGATGGTTGATTAAGCATTATCTGGAATTAAAGTTGTCATTTGGAATGAATAGGTTGCTTTTCATATTTGAGAGTGTTTGAAGTGGTTTGTGGAGTGTTGTCGATGAGCTTGGGTCGGAGTGGACTAATTCAAGTATTATTCGTGGGTTTCACGTTTAGTTTTGGTTTTAATTTAAACAACAGAAACTACATCCCTTTGTGATTAATTATGGTGATCCAATGATGATCATAATTGGATGTGTTAGATGTTCATGAGAGTGTTAAGAAGGCTTTAGAATCAAAACTCCATAGCATTGGAGGTTGTTAGAGAAAGCAAAAGACTATCTACGCGAAAACTATTATAGTTTAGTGTTTTGTTGTAACAAGTTCTTTTGTAATGATTTAGTTAAGCATTCTTGAGTACTTTGATGCACCACACTATTGCTTGACAATTTTGTTTAAAATATAAGCAAAACATATTTACTTGTTCGTGTACTTTGATTTCAGATCTTTTTCATCAAACAAACTTTGCGTTTCTTGTTTGATGTTTGATTACTTTCATTCTGCTAGTGTAATTTGATTAACCGTTTTTATTGAGAAAAAAGAGTAGTTTCGTGGTTCTTTACACTTCATTTCCTTGCATTGATGTCGATTAAGCATTTTCTGGATTTAAAGTGGTCATTTTGAATGAATCGGTTGCATTTCATATTTGAGAGTGTTTGAAGTGGGTTGTGGAGTGTTGTCGATGAGTTTGGGTCGTAGTGTAATGATTTCAAGTGTTATTCGTGTGTTTCACGTTTAGTTTTAGTTTTATTTTAAAAAAGAGAAACTACATTCCCTTTGTGATTAATTATGGTGATTCCAATGATGATCATATTTAGATGTTCATGAGAGTGTGAAGAAGGCTTAAGAATCAAAACTCCATAGCATTGGAGGTTGTTAGAGAAAGCAAAAGACTATCTACGCGAGAACTATTATATTAGTGTTTTTTTGTAACAAGTTCCTTTGTAATGTATTTAGTTAAGCATTCTTGAGTACTTTGATGCAACACTCTATTGCTTGACAATTTTGTTTAAAATACAAGCTAAAAATATTTACTTGTTCGTGTTACTTTGATTTGAGATCTTTTTTCATGGAACAATTTTGCGTTTCTTGTTTGATGTTTGATTACTTTCATTCTGCTAGTGTAATTTGATTCACTGTTTTTATTGAGAAAATAAGAGTAGTTTCTTGGTTCTTTACACTTCATTCCTTGCATAGATGATCGATTAAGCATTTTCTGGATTTAAAGTTGTCATTTTGAATGAATCAGTTGCATTTCATATTGAGAGTGTTCGAAGTGGGTAGTGGAGTGTTGTCGATGAGTTTGGGTCGGAGTGGACTGATTCAAGTGTTATTCGTGTGTTTCACGTTTAGTTTTGGTTTTATTTGAACAACAGAAACTACATTCCCTTTGTTATTATTATGGTGATTCCAATGATGATCATAATTAGATGTGTTTAGAAGTTCATGAGAGTGTTATGAAGGCTTAAGAATCAAAACTCCATAGCATTGGAGGTTGTGAGAGAAAGCAAAAGACTATCTACGCGAGAACTATTATAGTTTAGTGTTTTTTTGTAACAAGTTCCTTTGTAATGTATTTAGTTAAGCATTCTTGAGTACTTTGATGCACCACTCTAGTGCTTGAAATTTTGTTTAAAATACAAGCTAACATATTTACTTGTTCTTGTTACTTTGATTTCTGATCTTTTTTCATCGAACAAACTTTGCGTTTCTAGTTGATGTTCGATTACTTTCATTTGCTAGTGTAATTTGACTCACCGTTTTTATTGAGAAAATAAGTAGTTCTTGGTTCTTTACACTTCATTTCCTTGCATAGATGGTTTATTAAGCATTATATGGATTAAAGTGGTCATTTTGAATGAATCGGTTGAATTCATATTTGAGAGTGTTTGAAGTGGGTGTAGTGGAGTGTTGTCGATGAGTTTTGGTCGGAGTGGACTGAATTCAAGTGTTATTCGTGTGTTTCACGTTAGTTTTGGTTTTAATTTGAACAACAGAAACTACATTCCCTTTGGATTAATTATGGTGATTCCAATGATGATCATAATTAGATGTGTTTAGATGTTCATGAGAGTGTTAAGAAGGCTTAAGAATCAAAACTCCATAGAATGGAGGTTGTTAGAGAAAGCAAAAGACTATCTACGCGAGAACTATTATAGTTTAGTATTTTGTTGTAACAAGTCCTTTGTAATGTATTTAATTAAGTATTCTTGAGTTCTTTGATGCACCACTCTATTGCTTGACAATTTTGTTTAAAATACAAGCATAACATATTACTTGTTCTTGTGTACTTTGATTTCGATCTTTTTTCATCGAACAAACTTTGCGTTTCTAGTTTGATGTTTGATTACTTTCATTCTGCTAGTGTAATTTGACTCACCGTTTTTATTGAGAAATAAGACTAGTTTCTTGGTTCTTTACACTTCATTTCCTTGCATAGAGTTTATTAAGCATTATATGGAATTAAAGTGGTCATTTTGAATGAATGGGTTGAATTTCATATTTGAGAGTGTTTGAAGTGGGTAGTGGAGTGTTGTCGATGAGTTTTGGTCGGAGTGGACTGAATTCAAGTGTTATTCGTGTGTTTCACGTTTAGTTTTGGTTTTAATTTGAACAACAGAAACTACATTCCCTTTGTTATTAATTATGGTGATTCCAATGATGATCATAATTAGATGTGTTTAGATGTTCATGAGAGTGTTAAGAAGGCTTAAGAATCAAAACTCCATAGCATTGGAGGTTGTTAGAGAAAGCAAAAGACTATCTACGCGAGAACTATTATAGTTTAGTGTTTTGTTGTAACAAGTTCCTTTGTAATGTATTTAGTTAAGCATTCTTGAGTACTTTGATGCACCACTCTATTGCTTGACAATTTTGTTTAAAATACAAGCATAACATATTTACTTGTTCGTGTTACTTTGATTTGAGATCTTTTTTCATTGAACAAACTTTGCGTTTCTTGTTTGATGTTTGATTACTTTCATTCTGCTAGTGTAATTTAATTCACATTTTTATTGAGAAAATAAGAGTAGTTTCTTGGTTCTTTACACTTCATTTCCTTGCATAGATGATCGATTAAGCATTTTCTGGATTTACAGTTGTTATTTGAATGAATCGTTGCATTTCATATTTGAGAGTGTTCGAAGTGGGTAGTGGAGTGTTGTCGATGAGTTTGGGTCGGAGTGGACTGAATTCAAGTGTTATTCGTGTGTTTCACGTTTAGTTTTGGTTTTAATTTGAACAACAGAAACTACATTCCCTTTGTTATTAATTATGGTGATTCCAATGATGATCATAATTAGATGTGTTTAGATGTTCATGAGAGTGTTATGAAGGCTTAAGAATCAAACTCCATAGCATTGGAGGTTGTTAGAGAAAGCAAAAGACTATCTACGCGAGAACTATTATAGTTTAGTATTTTGTTGTAACAAGTTCCTTTGTAATGTATTTAGTTAAGCATTCTTGAGTACTTTGATGCACCACTCTATTGCTTGACAATTTTGTTTAAAATACAAGCATAACATATTTACTTGTTCTTGTTACTTTGATTTCTGATCTTTTTTCATCGAACAAACTTTGCGTTTCTAGTTTGATGTTTGATTACTTTCATTCTGCTAGTGTAATTTGATTCACCGTTTTTATTGAGAAAATAAGACTAGTTTCTTGGTTCTTTACACTTCATTTCCTTGCATAGATGGTTTATAAGCATTATCTGGAATTAAAGTGGTCATTTTAAATGAATGGTTGATTTCATATTTGAGAGTGTTTGAAGTGGGTTGTGGAGTGTTGTCGATGAGTTTTGGTCGGAGTGGACTGATTCAAGTGTTATTCGTGTGTTTCACGTTTAGTTTTGGTTTTAATTTGAACAACAGAAACTACATTCCCTTTGTTATTAATTATGGTGATTCCAATGATGATCATAATTAGATGTGTTTAGATGTTCATGAGAGTGTTAAGAAGGCTTCAAAACTAAAACTCCATAGCATTGGAGGTTGTTAGTGAAAGCAAAAGCCTATCTACGCGACAACTATTATACTTTAGTGTTTTGTTGTAACAAGTTCTTTTGTAATGATTTAGTTAAGCATTCTTGGGTACTTTGATGCACCACACTATTGCTTGACAATTTTGTTTAAAATATAAGCACAACATATATACTTGTTCTTGTACTTTGATTTCAGATCTTTTTTCATCAAACAAACTTTGCGTTTCTTGTTTGATGTTTGATTACTTTCATTCTGCTAGTGTAATTTGATTTACCGTTTTTATTGAGAAAATAAGAGTAGTTTCGTGGTTCTTTACACTTCATTTCCTTGCATTGATGGTCGATTAAGCATTTTCTGGATTTAAAGTGGTCATTTTGAATGAATCGGTTGCATTTCATATTTGAGAGTGTTTGAAGTGGGTTGTGGAGTGTTGTCGATGAGTTTGGGTCGGAGTGTAATGATTTCAAGTGTTATTCGTGTGTTTCACGTTTAGTTTTAGTTTTAATTTGAACAACAGAAACTACATTCCCTTTGTTATTAATTATGGTGATTCCAATGATGATCATAATTAGATGTTCATGAGAGTGTGAAGAAGGCTTAAGAATCAAAACTCCATAGCATTGGAGGTTGTTAGAGAAAGCAAAAGACTATCTACGCGAGAACTATTATAGTTTAGTGTTTTTTTGTAACAAGTTCCTTTGTAATGTATTTAGTTAAGCATTCTTGAGTACTTTGATGCACCACTCTATTGCTTGACAATTTTGTTTAAAATACAAGCTAAACATATTTATTTGTTCGTGTTACTTTAATTTGAGATCTTTTTTCATGGAACAATCTTTACGTTTCTTGTTTGATGTTTGATTACTTTCATTCTGCTAGTGTAATTTAATTCACTGTTTTTATTGAGAAAATAAGAGTAGTTTCTTGGTTCTTTACACTTCATTGCCTTGCATAGATGATCGATTAAGCATTTTCTGGATTTACAGTTGTTATTTTGAGTGAATCAGTTGCATTTCATATTTGAGAGTGTTCGAAGTGGGTAGTGGAGTGTTGTCGATGAGTTTGGGTCGGAGTGGACTGAATTCAAGTGTTATTCGTGTGTTTCACGTTTAGTTTTGGTTTTAATTTGAACAACAGAAACTACATTCCCTTTGTTATTAATTATGGTGATTCCAATGATGATCATAATTAGATGTGTTTAGATGTTCATGAGAGTGTTAATAAGGCTTAAGAATCAAAACTCCATAGAATTGGAGGTTGTTAGAGAAAGCAAAAGACTATCTACGCGAGAACTATTATAGTTAGTATTTTGTTGTAACAAGTTCCTTTTAATGTATTTAATTAAGTATTCTTGAGTTCTTTGATGCACCACTCTATTGCTTGACAATTTTGTTTAAAATACAAGCATAACATATTTACTTGTTCTTGTTACTTTGATTTCTCATCTTTTTTCATCGAACAAACTTTGCGTTTCTAGTTTGATGTTTGATTACTTTCATTCTGCTAGTGTAATTTGACTCACCGTTTTTATTGAGAAAATAAGACTAGTCTCTTGGTTCTTTACACTTCATTTCCTTGCATAGATGGTTTATTAAGCATTATATGGAATTAAAGTGGTCATTTTAAATGAATGGGTTGAATTTCATATTTGAGAGTGTTTGAAGTGGGTAGTGGAGTGTTGTCGATGAGTTTTGGTCGGAGTGGACTGAATTCAAGTGTTATTCGTGTGTTTCACGTTTAGTTTTGGTTTTAATTTGAACAACAGAAACTACATTCCCTTTGTTATTAATTATGGTGATTCCAATGATGATCATAATTAGATGTGTTTAGATGTTCATGAGAGTGTTAAGAAGGCTTCACAACTAAAACTCCATAGCATTGGAGGTTGTTAGTGAAAGCAAAACCTATCTACGCGACAACTATTATACTTTAGTGTTTTGTTGTAACAAGTTCTTTGTAATGATTTAGTTAAGCATTCTTGGGTACTTTGATGCACCACACTATTGCTTGACATTTTGTTTAAAATATAAGCACAAATATATACTTGTTCTTGTACTTTGATTTCAGATCTTTTTCATCAAACAAACTTTGCGTTTCTTGTTTGATGTTTGATTACTTTCATTCTGCTAGTGTAATTTGATTTACCGTTTTTATTGAGAAAATAAGAGTAGTTTCGTGGTTCTTTACACTTCATTTCCTTGCATTGATGGTCGATTAAGCATTTTCTGGATTTAAAGTGGTCATTTTGAATGAATCGGTTGCATTTCATATTTGAGAGTGTTTGAAGTGGGTTGTGGAGTGTTGTCGATGAGTTTGGGTCGGAGGTAATGATTTCAAGTGTTATTCGTGTGTTTCACGTTAGTTTTAGTTTTAATTTGAACAACAGAAACTACATTCCCTTTGTTATTAATTATGGTGATTCCAATGATGATATAATTAGATGTTCATGAGAGTGTGAAGAAGGCTTAAGAATCAAAACTCCATAGCATTGGAGGTTGTTAGAGAAAGCAAAAGACTATCTACGCGAGAACTATTATAGTTTAGTGTTTTTTTGTAACAAGTTCCTTGTAATGTATTTAGTTAAGCATTCTTGAGTACTTTGATGCACCACTCTATTGCTTGACAATTTGTTTAAAATACAAGCATAACATATTTACTTGTTTGTTACTTTGATTTCTCATCTTTTTTCATCGAACAAACTTTGCGTTTCTAGTTTGATGTTTGATTACTTTCATTCTGCTAGTGTAATTTGACTCACCGTTTTTATTGAGAAAATAAGACTAGTTTCTTGGTTCTTTACACTTCATTTCCTTGCATAGATGGTTTATTAAGCATTATATGGAATTAAAGTGGTCATTTTGAATGAATGGGTTGAATTTCATATTTGAGAGTGTTTGAAGTGGGTAGTGGAGTGTTGTCGATGAGTTTTGGTCGGAGTGGACTGAATTCAAGTGTTATTCGTGTGTTTCACGTTTAGTTTTGGTTTTAATTTGAACAACAGAAACTACATTCCCTTTGTTATTAATTATGGTGATTCCAATGATGATCATAATTAGATGTGTTTAGATGTTCATGAGAGTGTAATAAGGCTTAAGAATCAAAACTCCATAGAATTGGAGGTTGTTAGAGAAAGCAAAAGACTATCTACGCGAGAACTATTATAGTTTAGTATTTTGTTGTAGCAAGTTCCTTTTAATGTATTAATTAAGTATTCTTGAGTTCTTTGATGCACCACTCTATTGCTTGACAATTTTGTTTAAAATACAAGCATAACATATTTACTTGTTCTTGTTACTTTGATTTCTCATCTTTTTTCATCGAACAAACTTTGCGTTTCTAGTTTGATGTTTGATTACTTTCATTCTGCTAGTGTAATTTGACTCACCGTTTTTATTGAGAAAATAAGACTAGTTTCTTGGTTCTTTACACTTCATTTCCTTGCATAGATGGTTGATTAAGCATTATATGGAATTGAAGTGGTCATTTTGAATTAATGGGTGAATTTCATATTTGAGAGTGTTTGAAGTGGGTAGTGGAGTGTGTCGATGAGTTTTGGTCGGAGTGGACTGAATTCAAGTGTTATTCGTGTGTTTCACGTTTAGTTTTGGTTTTAATTTGAACAACAGAAACTACATTCCCTTTGTATTAATTATGGTGATTCCAATGATGATCATAATTAGATGTGTTTAGATGTTCATGAGAGTGTTAAGAAGGCTTCACAACTAAAACTCCATAGCATTGGAGGTTGTTAGTGAAAGCAAAAGACTATCTACGCGACAACTATTATACTTAGTGTTTTGTTGTAACAAGTTCTTTTGTAATGATTTAGTTAAGCATTCTTGGGTACTTTGATGCACCACACTATTGCTTGACAATTTTGTTTAAAATATAAGCAAAACATATATACTTGTTCGTGTACTTTGATTTCAGATCTTTTTCATCAAACAAACTTTGCGTTTCTTGTTTGATGTTTGATTACTTTCATTCTGCTAGTGTAATTTGATTAACCGTTTTTATTGAGAAAATAAGAGTAGTTTCGTGGTTCTTTACACTTCATTTCCTTGCATTGATGGTCGATTAAGCATTTTCTGGATTTAAAGTGGTCATTTTGAATGAATCGGTTGCATTTCATATTTGAGAGTGTTCGAAGTGGGTAGTGGAGTGTTGTCGATGAGTTTGGGTCGGAGTGGACTGAATTCAAGTGTTATTCGTGTGTTTCACGTTTAGTTTTGGTTTTAATTTGAACAACAGAAACTACATTCCCTTTGTTATTAATTATGGTGATTCCAATGATGATCATAATTAGATGTGTTTAGATGTTCATGAGAGTGTTAATAAGGCTTAAGAATCAAAACTCCATAGAATTGGAGGTTGTTAGAGAAAGCAAAAGACTATCTACGCGAGAACTATTATAGTTTAGTATTTTGTTGTAACAAGTTCCTTTTTAATGTATTTAATTAAGTATTCTTGAGTTCTTTGATGCACCACTCTATTGCTTGACAATTTTGTTTAAAATACAAGCATAACATATTTACTTGTTCTTGTTACTTTCATTTCTGATCTTTTTTCATCGAACAAACTTTGCGTTTCTAGTTTGATGTTTGATTACTTTCATTCTGCTAGTGTAATTTGACTCACCGTTTTTATTGAGAAATAAGACTATTCTTGGTTCTTTACACTTCATTTCCTTGCATAGATGGTTATAAGCATTATATGGAATTGAAGTGGTCATTTTGAATAATGGGTTGAATTTCATATTTGAGAGTGTTTGAAGTGGGTAGTGGAGTGTTGTCGATGAGTTTTGGTCGGAGTGGACTGAATTCAAGTGTTATTCGTGTGTTTCACGTTTAGTTTTGGTTTTAATTTGAACAACAGAAAACATTCCCTTTGTTATTAATTATGGTGATTCGAATGATGATCATAATTAGATGTGTTTAGATGTTCATGAGAGTGTTAAGAAGGCTTCACAACTAAAACTCCATAGCATTGGAGGTTGTTAGTGAAAGCAAAAGCCTATCTACGCGACAACTATATACTTTAGTGTTTTGTTGTAACAAGTTCTTTTGTAATGATTTAGTTAAGCATTCTTGGGTACTTTGATGCACCACACTATTGCTTGACAATTTTGTTTAAAATATAAGCAAAACATATATACTTGTTCGTGTACTTTGATTTCAGATCTTTTTTCATCAAACAAACTTTGCGTTTCTTGTTTGATGTTTGATTACTTTCATTCTGCTAGTGTAATTGATTAACCGTTTTTATTGAGAAAATAAGAGTAGTTTCGTGGTTCTTTACACTTCATTTCCTTGCATGATGGTCGATTAAGCATTTTCTGGATTTAAAGTGGTCATTTTGAATGAATCGGTTGCATTTCATATTTGAGAGTGTTTGAAGTGGGTTGTGGAGTGTTGTCGATGAGTTTGGGTCGGAGTGTAATGATTTCAAGTGTTATTCGTGTGTTTCACGTTTAGTTTTAGTTTTAATTTGAACAACAGAAACTACATTCCCTTTGTTATTAATTTTGGTGATTCCAATGATGATCATAATTAGATGTTCATGAGAGTGTGAAGAAGGCTTAAGAATCAAAACTCCAAAGCATTGGAGGTTGTTAGAGAAAGCAAAAGACTATCTACGCGAGAACTATTATAGTTTAGTGTTTTTTTTGTAACAAGTTCCTTTGTAATGTATTTAGTTAAGCATTCTTGAGTACTTTGATGCACCACTCTATTGCTTGACAATTTTGTTTAAAAGACAAGCATAACATATTTACTTGTTCTTGTTACTTTGATTTCTGATCTTTTTTCATCGAACAAACTTTGCGTTTCTAGTTTGATGTTCGATTACTTTCATTCTGCTAGTGTAATTTGACTCACCGTTTTTATTGAGAAAATAAGACTAGTTTCTTGGTTCTTTACACTTCATTTCCTTGCATAGATGGTTTATTAAGCATTATATGGAATTAAAGTGGTCATTTTGAATGAATCGGTTGAATTTCATATTTGAGAGTGTTTGAAGTGGGTAGTGGAGTGTTGTCGATGAGTTTTGGTCGGAGTGGACTGAATTCAAGTGTTATTCGTGTGTTTCACGTTTAGTTTTGGTTTTAATTTGAAAAACAGAAACTACATTCCCTTTGTTATTAATTATGGTGATTCCAATGATGATCATAATTAGATGTGTTTAGATGTTCATGAGAGTGTTAATAAGGCTTAAGAATCAAAACTCCATAGAATTGGAGGTTGTTGAGAAAGCAAAAGACTATCTACGCTAGAGAACTATTATAGTTTAGTTTTGTTGTAACAAGTTCCTTTTAATGTATTTAATTAAGTATTCTTGAGTCTTTGATGCACCACTCTATTGCTTGACAATTTGTTTAAAATACAAGCATAACATATTTACTTGTTCTTGTTACTTTGATTTCTGATCTTTTTTCATCGAACAAACTTTGCGTTTCTAGTTTGATGTTTGATTACTTTCATTCTGCTAGTGTAATTTGACTCACCGTTTTTATTGAGAAAATAAGACTAGTTTCTTGGTTCTTTACACTTCATTTCCTTGCATAGATGGTTTATTAAGCATTATATGGAATTAAAGTGGTCATTTTGAATGAATGGGTTGAATTTCATATTTGAGAGTGTTTGAAGTGGGTAGTGGAGTGTTGTCGATGAGTTTTGGTCGGAGTGGACTGAATTCAAGTGTTATTCGTGTGTTTCACGTTTAGTTTTGGTTTTAATTTGAACAACAGAAACTACATTCCCTTTGTTATTAATTATGGTGATTCCAATGATGATCATAATTAGATGTGTTTAGATGTTCATGAGAGTGTTAAGAAGGCTTCACAACTAAAACTCCATAGCATTGGAGGTTGTTAGTGAAAGCAAAAGCCTATCTACGCGACAACTATTATACTTTAGTGTTTTGTTGTAACAAGTTCTTTTGTAATGATTTAGTTAAGCATTCTTGGGTACTTTGATGCACCACACTATTGCTTGACAATTTTGTTTAAAATATAAGCAAAACATATATACTTGTTCGTGTACTTTGATTTCAGATCTTTTTTCATCAAACAAACTTTGCGTTTCTTGTTTGATGTTTGATTACTTTCATTCTGCTAGTGTAATTTGATTAACCGTTTTTATTGAGAAAATAAGAGTAGTTTCGTGGTTCTTTACACTTCATTTCTTGCATTGATGGTCGATTAAGCATTTTCTGGATTTAAAGTGGTCATTTTGAATGAATCGGTGCATTTCATATTTGAGAGTGTTCGAAGTGGGTAGTGGAGTGTTGTCGATGAGTTTGGGTCGGAGTGGACTGAATTCAAGTGTTATTCGTGTGTTTCACGTTTAGTTTTGGTTTTAATTTGAACAACAGAAACTACATTCCCTTCGTTATTAATTATGGTGATTCCAATGATGATCATAATTAGATGTGTTTAGATGTTCATGAGAGTGTTAATAAGGCTTAAGAATCAAAACTCCATAGAATTGGAGGTTGTTAGAGAAAGCAAAAGACTATCTACGCGAGAACTATTATAGTTTAGTATTTTGTTGTAACAAGTTCCTTTTTATGTATTTAATTAAGTATTCTTGAGTCTTTGATGCACCACTCTATTGCTTGACAATTTTGTTTAAAATACAAGCATAACATATTTACTTGTTCTTGTTACTTTGATTTCTAATCTTTTTTCATCGAACAAACTTTGCGTTTCTAGTTTGATGTTTGATTACTTTCATTCTGCTAGTGTAATTTGACTCACCATTTTTATTGAGAAAATAAGACTAGTTTCTTGGTTCTTTACACTTCATTTCCTTTCATAGATGGTTTATTAAGCATTATATGGAATTGAAGTGGTCATTTTGAATGAATGGGTTGAATTTCATATTTGAGAGTGTTTGAAGTGGGTAGTGGAGTGTTGTCGATGAGTTTTGGTCGGAGTGGACTGAATTCAAGTGTTATTCGTGTGTTTCACGTTTAGTTTGGTTTTAATTTGAACAACAGAAACTACATTCCCTTTGTTATTAATTATGGTGATTCCAATGATGATCATAATTAGATGTGTTTAGATGTTCATGAGAGTGTTAAGAAGGCTTCACAACTAAAACTCCATAGCATTGGAGGTTGTTAGTGAAAGCAAAAGCCTATCTACTCGACAACTATTATACTTTAGTGTTTTGTTGTAACAAGTTCTTTTGTAATGATTTAGTTAAGCATTCTGGGTACTTTGATGCACCACACTATTGCTTGACAATTTTGTTTAAAATATAAGCAAAACATATATACTTGTTCGTGTACTTTGATTTCAGATCTTTTTTCATCAAACAAACTTTGCGTTTCTTGTTTGATGTTTGATTACTTTCATTCTGCTAGTGTAATTTGATTAAACGTTTTATTGAGAAAATAAGAGTAGTTTCGTGGTTCTTTACACTTCATTTCCTTGCATTGATGGTATTAAGCATTTTCTGGATTTAAAGTGGTCATTTTGAATGAATCGGTTGCATTTCATATTTGAGAGTGTTGAAGTGGGTTGTGGAGTGTTGTCGATGAGTTTGGGTCGGAGTGTAATGATTTCAAGTGTTATTCGTGTGTTTCACGTTTAGTTTTAGTTTTAATTTGAACAACAGAAACTACATTCCCTTTGTGATTAATATGGTGATTCCAATGATGATCATAATTAGATATGTTTAGATGTTCATGAGAGTGTTAAGAAGGCTTCACAACTAAAACTCCATAGCATTGGAGGTTGTTAGTGAAAGCAAAAGCCTATCTACGTGACAACTATTATACTTTAGTGTTTTGTTGTAACAAGTTTTTTGTAATGATTTAGTTAAGCATTCTTGGGTACTTTGATGCACCACACTATTGCTTGACAATTTTGTTTAAAATATAAGCAAAACATATATACTTGTTCGTGTACTTTGATTTCAGATCTTTTTTCATCAAACAAACTTTGCGTTCTTGTTTGATGTTTGATTACTTTCATTCTGCTAGTGTAATTTGATTAACCGTTTTTATTGAGAAAATAAGAGTAGTTTCGTGGTTCTTTACACTTCATTCCTTGCATTGACGGTCGATTAAGCATTTTCTGGATTTAAAGTGGTCATTTTGAATGAATCGGTTGCATTTCATATTTGAGAGTGTTTGAAGTGGGTTGTGGAGTGTTGTCGATGAGTTTGGGTCGGAGTGTAATGATTTCAAGTGTTATTCGTGTGTGTTTCACGTTTAGTTTTAGTTTTATTTAAACAAGAGAAACTACATCCCTTTATGATTAATTATGGTGATTCCAATGATGATCATAATTAGATGTTCATGAGAGTGTGAAGAAGGCTTAAGAATCAAAACTCCATAGCATTGGAGGTTGTTAGAGAAAGCAAAAGACTATCTACGCGAGAACTATTATAGTTTAGTGGTTTTTTGTAACACGTTCCTTTGTAATGTATTTAGTTAAGCATTCTTGAGTACTTGATGCACCACTCTATTGCTTGACAATTTGTTTAAATACAAGCTAAACATATTTATTTGTTCGTGTTACTTTAATTTGAGATCTTTTTTCATGGAACAATCTTTGCGTTTCTTGTTTGATGTTTGATTACTTTCATTCTTCTAGTGTAATTTGATTCACTGTTTTTATTGAGAAAATAAGAGTAGTTTCTTGGTTCTTTACACTTCATTTCCTTGCATAGATAATCGATTAAGCATTTTCTGGATTTACAGTTGTTATTTTGAGTGAATCAGTTGCATTTCATATTTGAGAGTGTTCGAAGTGGGTATAGTGGAGTGTTGTCGATGAGTTTGGGTCGGAGTGGACTGAATTCAAGTGTTATTCGTGTGTTTCACGTTTAGTTTTGTTTTAATTTGAACAACAGAAACTACATTCCCTTTGTTATTAATTATGGTGATTCCAATGATGATCATAATTAGATGTGTTTAGATGTTCATGAGAGTGTTAATAAGGCTTAAGAATCAAAACTCCATAGAATTGGAGGTTGTTAGAAAGCAAAAGACTATCTACGCGAGAACTATTATAGTTTAGTATTTTGTTGTAACAAGTTCCTTTTTAATGTATTTAATTAAGTATTCTTGAGTTCTTTGATGCACCACTCTATTGCTTGACAATTTTGTTTAAAATACAAGCATAACATATTACTTGTTCTTGTTACTTTGATTTCTGATCTTTTTTCATCGAACAAACTTTGCGTTTCTAGTTTGATGTTTGATTACTTTCATTCTGCTAGTGTAATTTGACTCACCGTTTTTATTGAGAAAAAGACTAGTTTCTTGGTTCTTTACACTTCTTCCTTGCATAGATGGTTTATTAAGCATTATATGGAATTAAAGTGGTCATTTTGAATGAATGGGTTGAATTTCATATGAGAGTGTTTGAAGTGGGTAGTGGAGTGTTGTCGATGAGTTTCGGTCGGAGTGGACTGAATTCAAGTGTTATTCGTGTGTTTCACGTTTAGTTTTGGTTTTAATTTGAACAACAGAAACCACATTCCCTTTGTTATTAATTATGGTGATTCCAATGATGATCATAATTGATGGTTAGATGTTCATAAGAGTGTTAAGAAGGCTTCACAACTAAAAACCATAGCATTGGAGGTTGTTAGTGAAAGCAAAAGCCTATCTACGCGACAACTATTATACTTTAGTGTTTTATGTAACAAGTTCTTTGTAATGATTTAGTTAAGCATTCTTGGGTACTTGATGCACCACACTATTGCTTGACAATTTTGTTTAAAATATAAGCAAAACATATATACTTGTTCGTGTACTTTGATTTCAGATCTTTTTTCATCAAAGAAACTTTGCGTTTCTTGTTTGATGTTTGATTACTTTCATTCTGCTAGTGTAATTTGATTAACCGTTTTTATTGAGAAAATAAGAGTAGTTTCGTGGTTCTTTACACTTCATTTCCTTGCAGGATGGTCGATTAAGCATTTTCTGGATTTAAAGTGGTCATTTTGAATGATTCGGTTGCATTTCATATTTGGGAGTGTTTGAAGTGGGTTGTGGAGTGTGTCGATGAGTTTGGGTCGGAGTGTAATGATTTCAGTGTTATTCGTGTGTTTCACGTTTAGTTTTAGTTTTATTTTAAACAAGAGAAACTACATTCCCTTTATGATTAATTATGGTGATTCCAATGATGATCATAATTAGATGTTCATGTGAGTGTTAAGAATGCTTAAGAATCAAAACTCCATAGCATTGGAGGTTGTTAGAGAAAGCAAAAGACTATCTACGCGAGAACTATTATAGTTTAGTGTTTTGTTGTAACAAGTTCCTTTGTAATGTATTTAGTTAGCATTCTTGAGTACTTGGTGCACCACTCTATTGCTTGACAATTTTGTTTAAAATAAAAGCATAACATATTTACTTGTTCGTGTTACTTTAATTTGAGATCTTTTTTCATGGAACAAACTTTGTGTTTCTTGTTTGATGGTTGATTACTTTCATTATGCTAGTGTAATTGATTCACCGTTTTTGTTGAAAAATAAAAGTAGTTTCTTGGTTCTTTACACTTCATTTCCTTGCATAGATGATCGATTAAGCATTTTCTAGATTTAAAGTTGTCATTTTGAATGAATCAGTTGCATTTCATATTTGAGATTGTTCGAACTGGGTTGTGGAGTGTTGTGGATGAGTTTGGGTCGGAGTGGACTGATTTCAAGTGTTATTTGTGTGATTCACGTTCAGTTTTGGTTTTAATTTAAACAACAGAAACTACATTCCATTTGTGATTAATTATGGTGATTCCAATGATGATCATAATTAGATGTTCATGAGAGTGTGAAGAAGGCTTAAGAATCAAAACTCCATAGCATTGGAGGTTGTTAGTGAAAGCAAAAGCCTATCTACGCGAGAACTATTATAGTTTAGTGTTTTGTTGTAACAAGTTCCTTTGTTATGTATTTAGTTAATCATCCTTGAGTACTTTGATGCACCACTCTATTGCTTGACAATTTTGTTTAAAATACAAGCAAAACATATTTACATGTTCGTGTTACTTTAATTTGAGATCTTTTTTCATGGAACAAACTTTGCGTTTCTTGTTTGATGTTTGAATACTTTCATTCCACTAGTATAATTTGACTCACCGTATTTATTGAGAAAATAAGAGTAGTTTCTTGGTTCTTTACACTTCATTTCCTTGCATAGATGGTTGATTTAGAATTATCTGCAATTAAAGTTGTAATTTTTATATAATCAGTTGGATTTCAAATTTGAAAGTGTTCGAAGTGGGTTGTGGAGTGTTGTCGATGAGTTTGGGTCGGGGTGGACTGATTTCAAGTGTTATTCGTGTGTTTCACGTTTAGTTTTAGTTTTAAGTTAAACAACAGAAACTACATTCCCTTTGTGATTAATTATGGTGATTCTAATGACGATCATAATTAGATGTGTTTAGATGTTGATGAGAGTGTTAAGAAGGCTTAAGAATCAAAACTCCATAGCATTGGAGGTTGTTAGAGAAAGCAAAAGACTATCTACGCGAGAACTATTATAGTTTAGTGTTTTTTTGTAACAAGTTCCTTTGTAATGTATTTAGTTAAGCATTCTTGAGTACTTAGTGCACCACTCTATTGCTTGACAATTTTGTTTTAAATACAAGCAAAACATATTTACTTGTTCATGTTATTTTGATTTGAGATCTTTTTTCATCGACCAAACTTTGGGTTTCTTGTTTGATGTTTGATTACGTTCATTCCGCTAGTGTAATTTGATTCACCGTTTTTATTGAGATAATAAGAGTAGTTTCTTGGTTCTTTACACTTCATTTCCTTGCGTAGATTGTCGATTAAGCATTATCTGGAATTAAAGTGGTCATTTTGAATGTATCGGTTGGATTTCATATTTGAGAGTGTTCGAAGTGGGTTGTGGAGTGTTGTCGATGATTTTGGGTCGGGGTGGACTGATTTCAAGTGTTATTCGTGTGTTTAACGTTTAGTTTTGGTTTTAAGTTAAATAATAGAAACTGCATTCCCTTTGTGACTAATTATGGTGATTCCAATGATGATGATAATTATGATGTAATTAGATGTGTATGAGAGTGTTAAGAAGGCTTAAGAATCAAAACTCCATAGCATTGGAGGTTGTTAGAGAAAGCAAAAGACTATCTACGCGAGAACTATTATAGTTTAGTGTTTTGTTGTAACAAGTTCCTTTGTAATGTATTTAGTTAAGCATTTTTGAGTACTTGGTGCACCACTCTATTGCTTGACAATTTTGTTTAAAATTCAAGCATAACATATTTACTTTTTCGTGTTACTTTAATTTGAGATCTTTTTTCATGGAACAAACTTTGCGTTTCTTGTTTGATGTTTGAATACTTTCATTCCACTAGTATAATTTGACTCACCGTATTTATTGAGAAAATAAGAGTAGTTTCTTGGTTCTTAACACTTCATTTCCTTGCATAGATGGTTGATGAAGAATTATATGGAATTAAAGTTGTAATTTTGAATGAATCAGTTGGATTTCATATTTGAGAGTGTTCGAACTGGGTTGTGGAGTGTTGTCGATGAGTTTTGGTCGGAGTGGACTGATTTCAAGTGTTATTCGTGTGATTCACATTCAGTTCTGGTTTTAATTTAAACAACAGAAACTTTTTTCCATTTGTGATTAATTATGGTGATTCCAATGATGATCATAATTAGATGTGTTTAGATGTTCATGAAAGTGTTAAGAAGGATTCACAATTAAAACTCCATAGCATTGGAGGTTGTTAGTGAAAGCAAAAGCCTATCTACGCGAGAACAACTATAGTTTAGTGTTTTGTTGTAACAAGTTCCTTTGTGATGTATTTAGTTAAGCATTCTTTAGTACTTTGATGCACCACTCTATTGCTTCACAATTTTGTTTTTAAAACACAAGCAAAAATATTTACTTGTTCGTGTTACTTTAATTTGAGATCATTTTTCATGCAATAACTTTGCGTTCTTGTTTGATGGTTGATTACTTTCATTCGGCTAGTGTAATTTGTTTCACTGTTTTTATTGAGAAAATAAGAGTAGTTTCTTGGTTCTTTACACTTCATTTCTTTGCATAGATGGTTGATTAAGCATTATCTGGAATTAAAGTCGTAATTTTGAATGAATCAGTTGGATTTCAAATTTGACAGTGTTCGAAGTGGGTTGTGGAGTGTTGTCGATGAGTTTGGGTCGGGGTGGACTGATTTCAAGTGTCATTCGTGTGTTTCACGTTTAGTTTTAGTTTTAAGTTAAACAACAGAAACTACATTCCCTTTGTGATTAATTATGGTGATTCCAATGATGATCATAATTAGATGTGTTTAGATATTCATGAGAGTGTTAAGAAGGCTTAAGAATCAAAAGAGGTTGTTAGAGAAAGCAAAAGACTATCTACGCGAGAACTATTATAGTTTACTGTTTTTTGTAACAAGTTCCTTTGTAATGTATTTAGTTAAGCATTCTTGAGTACTTGGTGCACCACTCTATTGCTTGACAATTTTATTTTAAATACAAGCAAAACATATTTACTTGTTTTGTTATTTTGATTTGAGATCTTTTTTCATCGAACAAACTTTGTGTTTCTTGTTTGATGTTTGATTACTTTCATTCCGTTAGTGTAATTTGATTCACCGTTTTTATTGAGATAATAAGAGTAGTTTGTTGGTTCTTTACACTTCATTTCCTTGTGTAGATTGTCGATTAAGCATTATCTGGAATAAAAGTGGTCTTTGAATGAATCGGTTGGATTATATTTGAGAGTGTTCGAAGTGGTTTGTGGAGTGTTGTCGATGACTTGGGTCGGGGTGGACTGATTTAAGTGTTATTGTGTGATTACGTTTTGTTTTGTTTTAAGTTAAAAAACAGAATTACATTCCCTTTGTGATTAATTATGGTGATTCCAATGATGATCATAATTAGATGTGTTTAGATGTTCATGAGAGTGTTAGGAAGGCTTCACAATTAAAACTCCGTAGCATTGGAGGTTGTTAGTGAAAACAAAAGCCTATCTACGTGGAGAACTATTATAGTTATTGTGTTTGTTGTAACAAATTCCTTTGTAATGTATTTAGCTAAGCATTCTTGAGTACTTTGATGCACCACTCTATTGCTTGACAATTTTGTTTAAAACACAAGCAAAACACATTTACTTGTTCGTGTTACTTTGATTTGAAATCTTTTTTCATGGAACAAACTTTCGTTTCTTGTTTGATGGTTGATGACTTTCATTATGCTAGTGTAATTGATTCACCGTTTTTGTTGAAAAAATAAAAGTAGTTTCTTGGTTCTTACACTTCATTCCTTGCATAGATGATTGATAAGCATTTTCTAGATTTAAAGTTGTCATTTTGAATGAATCAGTTGCATTTCATATTGAGATTGTTCGAAGGGGTTGTGGAGTGTTGTGGATGAGTTTGGGTCGGAGTGGACTGATTTCAAGTGTTATTCGTGTGATTCACGTTCAGTTTGGTTAGTTTAAACAACAGAAACTACATTCCATTGTGATTATTATGGGTGATTCCAAGATGATCATAATTAGATGTTCATGAGAGTGTGAAGAAGGCTTAGAATCAAAACTCCATAGCATGGAGGTTGTTAGAGAAAGCAAAAGCCTATCTACGCGAGAACTATTATAGTTTAGTGTTTTGTTGTAACAAGTTCCTTTGTTATGTATTTAGTTAATCATTGTGAGTACTTGATGCACCACTCTATTGCTTGACAATTTTGTTTAAAATACAAGCAAAAATATTTACATGTTCGTGTTACTTTAATTTGAGATCTTTTTTCATGGAACAAACTTTGCGTTTCTTGTTTGATGTTTGATTACTTTCATACTAGTATAATTTGACTCACCGTTTTTATTGAGAAAATAAGAGTAGTTTCTTGGTTCTTTACACTTCATTTCTTTGCATAGATGGTTGATTAAGCATTATCTGGATTAAAGTCGTAATTTTGAATGAATCAGTGGATTTCAAATTTGACAGTGTTCGAAGTGGGTTGTTGTGAGTGTTGTCGATGAGTTTGGTCGGTGGTGGACTGATTTCAAGTGTCATTCGTGTGTTTCACGTTTAGTTTTAGTTTTAAGTTAAACAACAGAAACTACATTCCCTTTGTGATTAATTATGGTGATTCCAATGATGATCATAATTAGATGTGTTTAGATATTCATGAGAGTGTTAAGAAGGCTTAAGAATCAAAAGAGGTTGTTAGAGAAAGCAAAAGACTATCTACGCGAGAACTATTATAGTTTACTGTTTTGTAAAAAGTCCTTTGTAATGTATTAGTTAAGCATTCTTCTGTACTTGGGGCACCACTCTATTGCTTGACAATTTATTTTAAATACAAGCAAAACATTTTACTTGTTTGTGTTATTTTGATTTGAGATCTTTTTCATCGAACAAACTTTGTGTTTCTGTTTGATGTTGATTACTCTTCATTCCGTAGTGTAATTTGATTCACCGTTTTTATTGAGATAATAAGAGTAGTTTGTTGGTTCTTTACACTTCATTTCCTTGTGTAGATGTCGATTAAGCATTATCTGGAAATAAAAGTGGTCTTTGAATGAATCGGTTGGATTTCATATTTGAGAGGGTCGAAGTGGTTTGTGGAGTGTTGTCGATGACTTGGGTCGGGGTGGACTGATTTCAAGTGGTATTCGTGTGATTAACGTTTTGTTTTGGTTTTAAGTTAAAAACAGAATCTACATTCCCTTTGTGATAATTATGGTGATTCCAATGATGATCATAATTAGATGTGTTTAGATGTTCATGAGAGTGTTAGGAAGGCTTCACAATTAAAACTCCGTAGCATTGGAGGTTGTTAGTGAAAACAAAAGCCTATCTACGTGAGAACTATTATAGTTATTGTTTTGTTGTAACAAATTCCTTTGTAATGTATTTAGCTAAGCATTCTTGAGTACTTTGATGCACCACTCTATTGCTTGACAATTTTGTTTAAAACACAAGCAAAACATATTTACTTGTTCGTGTTACTTTAATTTGAAATCTTTTTTCATGGAACAAACTTTTCGTTTCTTGTTTGATGGTTGATGACTTTCATTATGCTAGTGTAATTTGATTCACCGTTTTTGTTGAAAAAATAAAAGTAGTTTCTTGGTTCTTTACACTCATTTCCTTGCATAGATGATTGATTAAGCATTTTCTAGATTTAAAGTTGTCATTTTGAATGAATCAGTTGCATTTCATATTTGAGATTGTTCGAACTGGGTTGTGGAGTGGGGATGAGTTTGGGTCGGAGTGGACTGATTTCAAGTGTTATTGTGTGATTCACGTTCAGTTTTGGTTTTAGTTTAAACAACAGAAACTACATTCCATTTTGATTAATTATGGTGATTCCAATGATGATCATAATAGATGTTCATGAGAGTGTGAAGAGGCTTAAGAATCAAAACTCCATAGCATTGGAGGTGGTTAGTGAAAGCAAAAGCCTATCTACGCGAGAACTATTATAGTTTAGTGTTTTGTTGTAACAAGTTCCTTTGTTATGTATTTAGTTAATCATTGTTGAGTACTATGATGCACCACTCTATTGCTTGACAAATGTTTAAAAAATACAAGCCAACAATATTTACATGTTCGTGTTACTTTAATTTGAGATCTTTTCATGGAACAAACTTTGCGTTTCTTGTTTGATGTTTGAATACTTTCATTCCACTAGTATAATTTGACTCACCGTTATTTATTGAGAAAATAAGAGTAGTTTCTTGGTTCTTTACACTTCATTTCCTTGCATAGATGGTTGATTTAGAATTATCTGGAATTAAAGTTGGTAATTTGAATAATCGTTGATTTCATATTTGAGAGTGTTCGAAGTGGGTTGTGGAGTGTTGTCGATGAGTTTGGGTCGGGGTGGACTGATTTCAAGTGTTATCGTGTGTTTCACATTTAGTTTTAGTTTTAAGTTAAAAAACAGAAACTACATTCCCTTTGTGACTAATTATGGTGATTCTAATGATGATCATAATTAGATGTGTTTAGATGTTCATGAGAGTGTTAAGAAGGCTTAAGAATCAAAACTCCATAGCATTGGAGGTTGTTAGAGAAAGCAAAAGACTATCTACGCGAGAACTGTTATAGTTTAGTGTTTTTTGTAACAAGTTCCTTTGTAATGTATTTAGTTAAGTATTTTGAGTACTTAGCGCACCACTCTATTGCTTGACAATTTGTTTGAAATACAAGCAAAACATATTTACTTGTTCATGTTATTTTGATTTGAGATCTTTTTTCATCGAACAAACTTTGGGTTCTTGTTTGATGTTTGATTACTTTCATTCCGCTAGTGTAATTTGATTCACGTTGTTTTATTGAGAAAATAAGAGTAGTTTCTTGGTTCTTACACTTCATTTCCTTGCGTAGATGGGCGATTAAGCATTATCTGGAATTAAGTTGTAATTTGAATGAATCGGTTGGATTCATATTTGAGAGTGTTCGAAGTGGGTTGTGGAGTGTTGTCGATGATTTGGGTCGGGGTGGACTGATTCAAGTGTTATTCGTGTGTTTACGTTTAGTTTGGTTTTAAGTTAAATGATAGAAACTACATTCCTTTGTGACTAATTATGGTGATTCCAATGATGATCATAATTAGATGTGTTTAGATGTTCATCAGAGTGTTAAGAAGGCTTAAGAATCAAAACTCCATAGCATTGGAGGTTGTTAGAGAAAGCAAAAGACTATCTACGCGGAAGAATATTATAGTTAGTGTTTTGTTGTAACAAGTTCCTTTGTAATGTATTTAGTTAAGCATTTTTGAGTACTTGGTGCACCCTCTATTGCTTGACAATTTTGTTTAAAATTCAAACATAACATATTTACTTTTCGTGTACTTTAAATTGAGATCTTTTTTCATGGAACAAACTTTGCGTTTCTTGTTTGATGTTTGAATACTTTCATTCCACTAGTATAATTTGACTCACCGTATTATTGAGAAAATAAGAGTAGTTTCTTGGTTCTTTACACTTCATTTCCTTGCATAGATGGTTGATAAGAATTATCTGGAATTAAAGTTGTAATTTGAATGAATCAGTTGGATTTCATATTTGAGAGTGTTCGAACTGGGTTGTGGAGTGTTGTCGATGAGTTTGGGTCGGAGTGGACTGATTTCAAGTGTTATTCGTGTGATTCACATTCAGTTCTGGTTTTAATTTAAACAACAGAAACTTATTCCATTCGTGATTCATTATGGTGATTCCAATGATGATCACATTAGATAGATTGATTAGATGTTCATGAAAGTGTTAAGAAGGATTAACAATTAAAACTCCATAGCATTGGAGGTTGTTAGTGAAAGCAAAAGCCTATCTACGCGGAGAACAATATAGTTTAGTGTTTTGTTGTAACAAGTTCCTTTGTGATGTATTTAGTTAAGCATTCTTGAGTACTTTGATGCACCACTCTATTGCTTGAAAATTTTGTTTAAAACACAAGCAAAACATATTACTTGTTCGTGTTACTTTAATTTGAAATCTTTTTCATGGAACAAATTTTCGTTTCGTTGATGGTTGATTACTTTCATTCCTTAGTGTAATTTGATTCATCATTTTTATTGAGAAATTATAGTAGTTTCTGGTTCGTTACACTTCATTTCCTTCCATAGATGGTTGATTAAGCATTATCTGGAATTAAAGTTGTAATTGAATGAATCTGTTGGATTTCATATTTGAGAGTGTTCGAAGTGGGTTGTGGAGTGTTGTCGATGAGTTTGGGTCGGGGTGGACTGATTTCAAGTGTTATTCGTGTTTTCACGTTTGTTTTAGTTTTAAGTTAAACACAGAAACTACATTCCCTTTGTGATTAATTATGGTGATTCCAATGATGATCATAATTAGATGTGTTTAGATATCATGAGAGTGTTAAGAAGGCTTAAGAATCAAAAGAGGTTGTTAGAGAAAGCAAAAGACTATCTACGCGAGAACTATTATAGTTTAGTGTTTTTGTAACAAGTTCCTTGTAATGTATTTAGTTAAGCATTCTTGAGTACTTGGTGCACCACTCTAGTGCTTTCACAATTTTGTTTAAATACAAGCAAAACATATTTACTTGTTCGTGTTATTTGATTTGAGATCTTTTTTCATCGAACAAACTTTGTGTTTCTTGTTTGATGTTTGATTACTTTCATTCCGTTAGTGTATTTGATTCACGTTTTATTGAGATAATAAGAGTAGTTTCTTGGTTCTTTACACTTCATTTCTTGTGTAGATGTCGATTAAGCATTATCTGGAATAAAAGTGGTCATTTTGAATGAATCGGTGGATTTCATATTTGAGAGTGTTCGAAGGGGTTGTGGAGTGTTGTCGATGACTTGGGTCGGGGGGTGGACTGATTTGAAGTGTTATTCGTGTGTTTAACGTTTTGTTTTGGTTTTAAGTTAAAAAACAGAATCTACATTCCCTTTGTGATTAATTATGGTGATTCCAATGATGATCATAATTAGATGTGTTTAGATGTTCATGAGAGTGTTAAGAAGGCTTCACAATTAAAACTCCGTAGCATGGAGGTTGTTAGTGAAAACAAAAGCCTATCTACGTGAGAACTATTATAGTTTATTGTTTTGTTGTAACAAATTCCTTTGTAATGTATTTAGCTAAGCATTCTTGAGTACTTTGATGCACCACTCTATTGCTTGACAATTTTGTTTAAAACACAAGCAAAACATATTTACTTGTTCGTTACTTTGATTTGAAATCTTTTTTCATGAACAAAACTTTTCGTTTCTTGTTTGATGGTGATTACTTCATTCTTAGGGTAATTTGATTCATCATTTTTATTGAGAAAATAAGAGTAGTTTCTTGGTTCGTTACACTTCATTTCTTGCATAGATGGTTGATTAAGCATTATCTGGAATTAAAGTTTAATTTTGAATGAATCGGTTGGATTTCATATTTGAGAGTGTTCGAAGTGGGTGTGGAGTGTTGTCGATGAGTTTGGGTGGGGGGTGGACTGATTTCAAGTGTATTCGTGTGTTTCACGTTTAGTTTTAGTTTAAGTTAAACAACAGACTAAATTCCCTTTGTGATTAATTATGGTGATTCCAATGATGATCATAATTAGATGTGTTTAGATATCATGAGAGTGTTAAGAAGGCTTAAGAATCAAAAGAGGTTGTTAGAGAAAGCAAAAGACTATCTACGCGAGAATATTATAGTTTAGTGTTTTTGTAACAAGTTCCTTTGTAAGGTATTTAGTTAAGCATTCTTGAGTACTTGGTGCACCACTCTATGCTTCACAATTTTGTTTAAAATACAAGCAAAAAATATTTACTTGTTCGTGTTATTTTGATTTGAGATCTTTTTTCATCGAACAAACTTTGTGTTCTTGTTTGATGTTTGATTACTTCATTCCGCTAGTGTAATTGATTCACCGATTTATTGAGATAATAAGAGTAGTTTCTTGGTTCTTTACACTTCATCCTTGTGTAGATTGTCGATTAAGCATTATCTGGAATAAAAGTGGTCATTTTGAATGAATCGGTTGGATTTCATATTTGAGAGTGTTCGAAGTGGGTTGTGGAGTGTTGTCGATGACTTTGGGTCGGGGTGGACTGATTTGAAGTGTTATTCGTGTGTTTAACGTTTTGTTTGGTTTTAAGTTAAAAAACAGAATCTACATTCCCTTGTGTTAATTATGGTGATTCAATGTGATCATAATAGATGTGTTTAGATGTTCATGAGAGTGTTAAGAAGGCTTCACAATTAAAACTCGTAGCATTGGAGGTTGTTAGTGAAAACAAAAGCCTATCTACGTGAGAACTATTATAGTTTATTGTTGTGTTGTAACAAATTCCTTGTAATGTATTTAGTAAGCATTCTGAGTAATTTGATGCACCACTCTATTGCTTGACAATTTTGTTTAAAACACAAGCAAAACATATTTACTTGTTCGTGTTACTTTGATTTGATATCTTTTTTCATGGAACAAACTTTTCGTTTCTTGTTTGATGGTTGATTACTTTCATTCCTTAGTGTAATTTGATTCATCATTTTTATTGAGAAATTAAGAGTAGTTTCTTGGTTCGTTACACTTCATTTCCTTGCATAGATGGTTGATTAAGCATTATCTCGAATTAAAGTTGTAATTTTGAATGAATCGGTTGGATTTCATATTTGAGAGTGTTCGAAGTGGGTGGTGGAGTGTTGTTGATGAGTTTGGGTCGGGGTGGACTGATTTCAAGTGTTATTTGTGTATTTAACGTTTAGTTTTGGTTTTAAGTTAAACAATAGAAACAACATTCCCTTTGTGATTAAGTATGGTGATTCCAATGATGATCATAATTAGATGTGTTTAAATGTTCATGTGAGTGTTAAGAAGGTTTCACAATTAAAACTCCACAGCATTGGAGGTTGTTAGTGAAAGCAAAAGCCTATCTAGCGGAGAACTATTATAGTTTAATGTTTTGTTGAAACAAGTTCTTTGTTATCTATTTAGTTAAGCATTCTTGAGTACTTTGATGCACCACTCTATTGCTTGACAATTTTGTTTTAAATACAAGCAAAACATATTTACATGTTCGTGTTTACTTAAATTAGAGATCTTTTTCATGGAACAAAACTTGCATTTCTTGTTTGATGTTGAATACTTTCATTCCGTTAGTGTAATTTGATTCACCGTTTTTATTGAGATAAAAGAGTAGTTTCTTGGTTCTTTACACTTCATTCCTTGTGTAGATTGTCGATTAAGCATTATCTAGAATTAAAGTGGTCATTTTGAATGAATCGGTTGGATTTCATATTTGAGAGTGTTCGAAGTGGGTTGTGGAGTGTTGTCGATGAGTTTGGGTCGGGGTGGACTGATTTCAAGTGTATTGGTGGTTTAACGTTTAGTTTTGGTTTTAAGTAAACAAAAGAAAACTACATTCCCTTTGTGATAATTATGGTGATTCCAATGATGATCCTAATTAGATGGGTTTAGATGTATGAGAGTGTTAAGAAGGCTTAAGAATCAAAATTCCACGCATTGTAGGTTGTTAGAGAAAGCAAAAGACTATCTACGCGAGAACTATTATAGTTTAGTGTGTTTTTGTAACAAGTTCCTTTGTAATGTATTTAGTTAAGCATTCTTGAGTACTTGGTGTACCACTCTATTGCTTGACAATTTTGTTTTAAATACAAGCAAAACATATTTACTTGTTCGTGTTATTTTGATTTGAGATCTTTTTTCATCGAACAAACTTTGTGTTTCTTGTTTCATGTTTGATTACTTTCATTCCGCTAGTGTAATTTGATTCACGGTTTTTATTGAGAAATTAAGAGTAGTTTCTTGGTTCATTACACTTCATTTCCTTGTGTAGATTGTCGAATAAGCATAATCTAGAATTAAAGTGGTCAGTTTGAATGAATCGGTTGGATTTCATATTTGAGAGTGTTCGAAGTGGGCTGTGGAGTGTTGTCGATGAGTTTGGGTCGGGGTGGACTGATTTCAAGTGTTATTCGTGTGTTTAACGTTTAGTTTTGGTTTTAAGTTAAACAACCAGAAACTACATTCCCTTTGTGATTAATTATGGTGATTCCAATGATGATCATAATTAGATGTGTTTAGATATTCATGAGAGTGTTAAGAAGGCTTAAGAATCAAAACTCCATAGCATTGGAGGTTGTTAGAGAAAGCAAAAGACTACGCGAGAAATTTTATAGTTTAGTTTTTTTTTTGTAACAAGTTCCTTTGTAATGTATTTAGTTAAGCATTCTTGAGTACTTTGTGCACCACCCTATTGGTTGACAATTTTGTTTTAAATACAAGCAAAACATATTTACTTGTTCGTGTTATTTTGACTTGAGATCTTTTTTCATCGAACAAACTTTGTGTTTCTTGTTTGATGTTTGATTACTTTCATTCCGCTAGTGTACTTTGATTCACCGTTTTTATTGAGATAATAAGGGTAGTTTCTTGGTTCTTTACACTTCATTTCCTTGTGTAGATTGTCGATTAAGCATTATCTGGAATTAAAGTTGTCATTTTGAATGAATCGGTTGGATTTCATATTTGAGAGTGTTCGAAGTGGGTTGTGGAGTGTTGTCAATGAGTTTGGGTCGGGGTGGACTGATTTCAAGTGTTATTGGTGTATTTAACGTTTAGTTTTGGTTTTAAGTTAAACAACAGAAACTACATTCCCTTGTGATTAATTATGGTGATTCCAATAATGATTATAATCAGATGTGTTTAGATGTTCATGAGAGTGTTAAGAAGGCTTAAGAATCAAAACTCCACAGCATTGGAGGTTGTTAGAGAAAGCAAAAGACTATCTACGGCGAGAACTATTATAGTTTAGTGTTTTGTTGTAACAATTCCTTTGTAATGTATTTAGTAAGCATCTTGAGTACTTGGGCACCACTCTATTGCTTGACAATATTGTTTAAAATACAAGCATAACATATTACTTGTTCGTGTACTTTGATTTGAGATCTTTTTTCATTGAACAAACTTTGCGTTTCGTTTGATGTTTGATTACTTTCTTTCCGCTAGTGTAATTTGATTTCACCATTTTTATTGAGAAATTAAGAGTAGTTTTGGTTCATTACAATCATTTCCTGTGTAGATTGTCGAATAAGACTAATCTAGAATTAAAGTGGTCAGTTTGAATGAATCGGTTGGATTTCATATTTGAGAGTGTT